>JASFAX010001209.1:0-52301 GCA_030737875.1 Allium sativum
TGAAACTCTACCTAATGCACCTAGCCCGATCCACGAGCACTATATAAGTGACTGATCTTAACGTATGTACATGGTAAACTCTTAGCATGTCATTCCAGATTTTGAATCCTCGACACTGCTACCACGACGCTAAGTCCTTTACCGAGGACTATTTATATCAATGTTATCATGAACGGACCGTCAATCGAACCGTGATGTCCCAATGTTCAAGATTTTCAAGGTCCGACCGGTTGGACCGTCAGAACCGTACATGTTATTTTTTGATAAAAATTGAAAAATAAAAGATCAACATGTACACAAACTGCAAATAAATTTAACAAATGGTGCAAACTGCAAATAAGGTTAATAAAATTTTAAGGTTTTAATTACAAATAAGCACGATTTCTGCTATTTCTCTTCGTCTCCATTCGTTCTCCTCTTCTTCTCGCAGAATTCAAAACGCCATACATCATAAATTAGGTGGATACCCAGTGCCAAAGGCTCCCGTACTCAAGCGCGAAAGGACTTCCCAGGTCAGTCTCCCATCCTGGTACTATATATTCTCACGGATTTTCGGACTCTGAGGGTGGTCGATTAGTGCCAAAGTCTTTCCCTCACATATGTGAAGAGACCGGGACTCGAACCTACGCGCATAAATTACAAGATCTAAATTCAGCAAATTAATTTTTTCTACTTACGGACGGTGGTGCATCAGACAATTTGGTACCACCTCAAATCACGATGGGTTTCTAGTTGTCGAATTGAGAATTTGAGATCTAGGTGGGTGAATAAAGCTGTTGTGGAGTAGGCGCCATGTTTTTCGGCTTTTGCACATTGCTTTTCATGGTCTGACCAAGCGGTTGGATCTCGATTTTGCGGCTGAACCAACGGTTCGTACATATTGAACGTCTGAACCTTCGATGGTTGACCGCGGTCCGACCACGATCCAGTCCGGTCATGATAACACTGATTTACATACATATTTATGTAAACATGGTGACATGTTCATGCACAAGTGAAGCGAAATGGCAAAAGGTTTCCAGTAAATAGAAATAAAGCATCCATAAAAGTTGCTACTCTCATGAAATCCAGACTATTTTTGTACGCTCTCTATATTGACATCCACAAAAATTTCGATAGTAAGAATTATGCATAAACAAAAGATGGACTTTTCGTTTCCTCATCCTTGTCGTCCATCAATTCATTGTTCCTATGAGTCGAAATCGGTATGATTTCTTCAAATATTTATTAAATGCATGTCATGAGGTATAGTAAAACTGTACAGAGTGTCATTATTCCTATTTCACGTATCAATCCTAGTTCTACTGTCATGAAGACTGGAGCCATAATAAGAGCATAAGTCAGCTAAACCACTGGCTCCTTTTCGTCTTCCAGAACATTTCAATTCAACAAGTCTAGCGAAGACATGAAAAGTGAACTGATCAATACATCTTTCCGCGCAGTTTTACGATACGAGTTAAATGGGATTTCTTGATAGTACAAATTAATTAATCCTCGTTGTGTCATCTATTGGCATAGGGAGGAAAAACCAGATCTATTTAGCAACAGGCTAAATGAAAATAATGGCAAGTTCATATTGAAGTAAACAAAACAACAGAAAGGAACGATGGATCAATTAAATAAAGGTAGAATTACTGTATTTCTAGGTGTAACAAAATAGTAAATAAATAAGATGCAGTAGAATAATGAAATGAAATACCCAATTCCTTTAGTGCCGCCTGTGACAAGAGCTGTTTTTCCATGAAGAGACCATCTAGATTTTATGCTTTTCTCGGTATTCTCCATGGATATTACCTCCGAAACCTCACAGAATTTATCGCCGTTGTTGCAACAGTTAAACGCAGTGGTCAAGATCATTCAGACAAGTCCACGGCGAATTTATAAAAGGGGATTGTCAAAGGACTCCACATTTGGTTAAGGGGAGGATAATTTTAAGGGGACTCCAGCTTATTTTTTTGTTGTTAAGGGGGGTTTGGTTTATTTGAAAAAGAAAAGAAAACGAGACCAAACTACCCAAGGCTTATCACTTATGTTAAACTCTAACTTGCTGAATTCAACGCAAAAAACAAACTTAGAAATTATTAAACATATCAATTACTCAAATTAGATACAACACATTAGATTAAATTGTTTGCTTTTGCATTTATTTTAAATTAACCATACCAATTCTAATATGAAATTAAAATTAATTACCAAATCTGATGCCTTCTGATCACCATGAAGCTTTCTTCTGTCTCCATTACATTAAATATATCTATTTTTTATTTGGCAAATTCTATTTATACAAGAAAACCACTTAACATACACCATTATTTTTCTATAAATTATATTACTAAATTACTCTTTTCTCATAGTTGATTTTTTAAAAAATTTGCATATAAAAAGTCAAATTATTCTTAAAAGTATTAAAACTTGATGCAAACAATATATGTTAACAAAGATGTTAATGAATTATTTAATCATGAAATCTAAAATTTCAATTAAGAAAACATTCAGAAATAATGTCTAATTTAGAAGTATTGATTTATTTTGTAAAATTACAGTAATTTCGTTGAAATTGAATTTTTTTTCAAAAAGTTTATAAAAATTACAGTATTAGCAAAAGAAATAAATTTCATTTTATTAAATTTACTCAGTTTGATGCAGAATTTCTAATTTTGGGTAATTGTGTTTTAAGTTTGAAAGAGGAAAGAAAAATAAGATGAGAACATCGATAATTTAGTAAAAGAAATGGTGTATGTAAAATAATATATGGTGTATAGTAGTTTATTATATATTTTTTGTTTATGTTTAGCACATTTTGGTGTATAAATAGAATTAACCTTTTTATTTTTATGTGCATTATTAAATTGTTAGCATTAATTAAGGTTTAAGTTACATGTTTATTTTAATGAGGATTATAGGGGGTTAATATCGGAATTTTAATTTATATGTTTAAGGGGAGGATGATTTATTTTGTCCTCCCCATAACAATTATACAATAAATAAAAATTGGTCCTCCCCTTAACCAAATGTGGAGTCCCTTTAACAATCCCCTTATAAAATAAAGGGTGCTAGTTTTCGCACACCCTTTCATAACAACATTAGCAATTTAATGAGCACTTGCTTCGTCCGTTGTGAAATAGTTCGTCAAATCAACATCTATGTTTTTTGAGTCATTTGATCGAACATATTGCATCATCTTATCATAATCATCATGTTTATCGTCCAATTTATCATCATCCTAATACATCATCAATCAAACGACGAAAAAAGTTAATGTATCGATTTGTAAAAGAAAATACGTAAGTTATACGGATAAAAACTCTACAAGTCAAAACTTATATTGTCATTCTTTATGGGGATTGTTAATGACACTCCCTTTTTGGTTAAGGGGTGACACAAATTTCAGTTTTTAAAATTTTGTTAAGCGAAGTACACTACAGTCTAAACACCCCTTAATAATACACAATAATAAGACAAAATTACCTTAATCTGAAGAAGAAGCACGATGTGGTGAAATTCGGTCGTGAGTCATCGTTTTCCGAAGCACGACGTAGATGTGAAAATACGAAAAACGGCCTCCAAACACCGAACAATCATTATAAAAATAGAAAATTATGACCGTTTTTAGCGTGCAAACACGGTAGAGTATAACCGTTTCCGTTGTTTTTGTTAAGTTTGTTATAGAGATAGAAAAGATGTTCTAATGCTACCGTTTTTATTAAATAAAAACGGTATACTCTTACCGTTTTTTCTGGTTCGAGCGCGAGCATTGAAGTACAGCAAGGTTATTTTTGTCCCTTAAAATTATAACTTGCGTTGGTCCTTAACAATTTTTTTATAGACCGGTGTCCCCTTAAAATATGACACCCCTTAACCAAAAAGGGAGTGTCATTAACAACACCCTTCTTTATTACAACGTCGTCAAATTTAATGTCCTCCAAACTTGAAATTTCCAACGCAACGGAGAAAATATCCTACAACCCAATGAAAACCCTAACAATTAAGAAAACCTAACAACATGTTATATAACATAACAGAAAACAATAAAAATCAAGCAATTCTAACCTTTTTTTACCTTCATCTTCCATCTCTATTAGGCACAAAAGAATATCTGCTTTTGTTAGAGTTTAGGGTTTGAAATTGTAGAGAAGTACGTGTTTTTTTAGGAGAAGTACAGTGATGAATAAAGGAGTGAAGGAATAATATATAGTTGCCAGAAGAATATAAAAATAACCATTTGTATTAAATTTATATAGTTGGTCGAAAGTGTAAACGTGGGTGTGAATAATAGCATCCAAGATAAATTCTGAATTCACCTTTTGCATTCAAAATTGGTTTTATAATAATTTGATAATTTGGGGTTTTATAATATGGTATTAGAGCAAGATTTAATTCGTATGCACAAGCCACACTTGCCCACGTCACTTCTAAGATCCACGTGTGAGATTGTCACACGTGCGGGGGCGTATTGAGATAAGTTTCACATAAGAGAATCTATAAAATAAATTCAGTATAAACATTAAGTGTTCACTTTTCACATTACCAATTGATTATGTAAGGGCATTGTTATTGACATTCCAAATATTGCTAAGGGATGTCAATTTTTTTTATTTGTTAAGGGGAGTACCAATAAGGGAAGTAGCCCTTTAACAAATAAAGGTAATTTTACCTTATAACCCATTTAGACTTAATTTTACTCTTATGTTCATTAATCTAATTTTTAATGGTTAATCAACACCATTAGTTGTGGAGAAATCAATCCCTAACCAAAAAAATGACCAAAAAAGAAAACAATATGATATTGACACAGAAGAGTGAGCGTTATGTTGGAGTTGATCAGAGTGATGAGAAGGTGAGACCTATTTCAGTTTATTAAATTGTATGCGCATGTCGTTAGGGTTAAGATCTAATTTTAGTTGATTAATTTCAATTTATTAAATAATATGCATATGACATCAACTATTCCATAATGTTATTTACAGTTAAATGATTTAGGGTTTATTGATTTAGAGGTTTGATGATTTTACGGTGCGTAAGTTTTTAAAGGCAAGGGTAAAAGTGTAAGAAGTTAAAAAAATTAGTTACTTATATTGACTCCCCTTAACAATTTAAAAAAATGGAGTATTCTTAAAATTTGGCCTTCCCTTAACATAAATTAGAGTGTCAATAACAAACTCCTTATGTAATAGTTTTGGGTTATCACAGTTACTCTCATTGGTCGAAAGCTATAGATAACAAACATTTCTTTTAGCTCTATCTACGATGGATGGTCCTGTGCACCTCATATTGTCACGATCCGTATGAACCGAACTATACTTGTAACTTTGTTTCAACTAAAAATCAAATATCTTGGCGACCGCGATGGCAACAAAAAGAACAAATTTGAGGTCCATTGTGACAATCCACAAATTAGGCAATCTGTAGGTTGTGAAATACGAAACTTGTATTAAGTTCAAGATGTAGCCTAATTTTATTCACATCTCACTTAACCTTCTTTCACATTCCGCTATCAACTTTTAGATTTTCCAAAGAAGTGGACACAATCGGTTATCCAAAACAATCGGTAATTATTTTTGGTTTACCGAACCATTAGTTAATCGAATGTTCGATTAATCGAGTTTGTTAGTAAAAGTGTTTTGGTTGCGGTTAACCGACACCCCAAACAATGCAACACTCCAAAAGCCCCCTGATTTCCACCACAAGTTGCCCCTCTTCCTCTTTCCACTCACCCTCTCTCTTTCCACTAAGGGGGAACTAGTGGTGGAAATCAAGGGGCTTGGGGTGCTGCACTGTTTGAGGTGTCATTGAACGCTTCTCATATATATATATATATATATATATATATATATATATATATATATATATAGAGAGAGAGAGAGAGAGAGAGAGAGGGAGAGAGAGATGAGCGATCGGGGGCACCCCTATTGCACCCCATATCCGTTCGTGAGCTACGGCGATCCAAATCCAACGACAATATGTAAATGTTCAATCCATACATATATAATGATCTATCTAAAATTTGTGCTCGTTCTGACATTCGTAACATTTTCAAAATCATAGCTCAATTATTCACCGTTCAGACATTTATTCAAATCGTTAAATTTAAATATCAAATATATTATTATACGAATGTCTGAACGAGCTCAAATTTTGGATAGATCATTATATATGTATGGATTGAACATCTATAAATTCTCGTAGCTCACGAACGGATAGAGGGTGCAACAGGGGCGTCCCCGATTCCTCCTCGTAAATATATATACAAACACACACATATACATATATATATATATATATATATATATATATATATATATATATATATATATATATATTCACAACTGTCTTCTTACAATAGATAAATGTTTTTTAAAGCAATTAACATAACACAAATAGGTCTTGATGATCCATTAGGCTTTGGATCTTGCGCGGATACCCGGATCTCATAAGTTTTCTGCTCAACCTCTCGACCTTCCTTCTACGCCTCATATGTGATAGGTAACAGCAGATGAGGTATGAAGTTTGTTTATTTCTGGTTCTACTAATTTGGTGTGCTATGGTGCCATCTGTGAGCTCATCTTTCTTGTGGTTTGCGTCTTTCTATATTTGGGTGTTTTGTCGAGTTGTTTTGTTGGAATTGTAAGCATTGGTTGTGTGGAGTTGTTCGGGGTTGTTGGTCGTGCTTTTTCTCATTAGGGCATCACCTCCTTTTTCAACAATTCTGGTGATAGCGTGTTACAAAGTTTTGCTGGTTTTGGTCGATGTTATGTCCTTTCTTTCGATTCCATCTCCTCCCCGTGTTTTGGATCTTTGCGATGGTTGCTCACCTGGTTTTTTAAGTTTGGCTAGTGTTATTTACTGTTGTGGTAAATGGTTGCTGCCATTGCCTTGTTGCTCTTGTTTGTGTTGCAACTATGGAGCCTGCAGTTTTTGGTAGTGCTTCCTCCTCCTCGTGGCCTTCACCTTCCAACTTTGGTCATTGTTTTGGGCTATGGCTTCTTCGACTCTCAGCTCCAGGTCATATCGGTGTAATGCATCTTTGTTGTGATATATGCAAGTCAATCAAGATATTTTGTTGTGGAGTTGTGTTATTTCATTATGTTAAAGTTTCTGCTTTTTGTGAGTTTGTGATGATTTTTTCCCTATGTGAAGTATGTAATATTTTAAATTTATCTCCCTATGTTGAGATGTGTGATTTGTTCAGAGATTGCTTAGGCAACATGTTATTCACCCTACGTACCTATTAATTCTTCTGTGCCGAAATTAGGTGTGCCCAGTGTCCCCAACCAATCATAGCCCCCTGATTTTCGCCTTTTGCAGTTAAACCATTTGATTGTCCGGAGACTAAAAAAAAAAAAAAAATAGGGAGATTTGTGTAACACCCCGTATTTCAATTAATGCTAAAATTCACTAATTGCAGAATAAATAATCTCAGATGTGAGAATTGGGGGAAACGGGCTGCGTCATTGCGTTCGTCTCGGAAAAAAACGCGAAATAGATCCGAAATTTTGTAAATCGGAGTCCGTATGGCCCAGTTATGGCCCAATGGAGTTTGCAGAAAATTCAAATTTCAAAACAGATTTAAAATTCAGGTTCAAATTTCGAAATTGGGGCCATTGGGCGCAGGCGGGGAAAATTCCCGCCTAGCTACCCAAGTCGACAGCCCTGTCGACTGGGCAGTCGACTTGGCTAGGACCAAGTCGACAGCCCTGTCGACTTGGGTGTCGACAGGGGGTGCTCGGCCAGTATAACCTGGTGCACCATTTTAGGGTTTGGCTGTGTTTTGGGCTGTTCTCTAGAAGCTTCCAAGATCTGATGGTCCTAATCTAATTTAGGGTTAATCTAATGGCCTAAAACACTTGCCTAATCTATAAATACACCCTAACACTACCCTAATTCATACTAAAAATAGATTCAAGGGCCTCATGCCGTCAAATTAAAACTAGAAGGAGCCTCCACCAAAGTTGAGAGGAAGTTAGCATCTCAAATCAACTCTAAGCAAGTTCTAATCCACTCTAGCAACTTAATCTTCCTCATTGGAGTGCTAATTAGTTATTTGTGAGTTCCTATGCCTTTAGCAAGCAATTGCTAAACTAATTAGGATATGATATTAGGAGGCTATGGATGTAAATGTGGATTTATGCAAGTTGTGGTTGTCATATGTTATAAGTTCATATGCAAATTTGTCTCTTTTTATGATATGATGTGTTATGCAAGTTCATATGCAAGTTTATATGCAAGTTTATATGCAAGTTCATATGCAAGTTTGTCTCTTTTTATGATATGCATAACATATGCAAGTTTTCCTCTATGTATGACATGATATGCAAGTTCATATGCAAGTTCATATGCAAGTTTGTCTCTTTTTATGATATGCATAACATATGCAAGTTTGCCTCTATGTATGACATGATATGCAAGTTCATATGCAAGTTTATATGCAAGTTCATATGCAAGTTTGTCTCTTTTTATGATATGCATAGCATATGCAAGTTTGCCTCTATGTATGACATGTTATGCAAGTTCATATGCAAGTTTATATGCAAGTTCATATGCAAGTTTGGGTTAATGATTTGTGCTAGTTGGGTTTAACGTTATGATGCAAGTTGACACCTTTTAAACCCATGTAAATGCCAATGTTGTGCTAAGATTGAACCCATTACATTTATAATGAATCTTCCCATTTATATGACATGTCATGAGAAAGAATTACGTGGGAAACGATGGGGTTAATATGCATGTTAATAGAAATGTGTAAAGTTGGTATGCTTAAGCATAACATAAAATGAATGGACATAATTGGGAATTTACCTATTAAGTTAGGTCTACCCATATTATGGAGTTGGGAATTTACCTATTAAGTTAGGTCTACCCATACTATGGAATTGGGAATTTACCTATTGAGTTAGGTCTACCCATATTCTTAAAAATGTGTAATTAATTAGGGATAATTAATACAAATTATGGGGGTGATTAATTAGGTGTAATTAATCAACTAAGACACGAGGTTGGACCCTTTTGTAGCGGAAGTCTGCCCGGAACCGACCGGCAATCCAGCAGCTACAAATGATTGGCCCAATGTGAGAGGTCTTAGCCATAAATTAAATACGTGATTAAAGTAAAGACACGAGGTTAGATCCTTTTTATGACGGAAGTCTGCCCGGACCCAACCGGCATATCCAGCAGTCATAAAAGATGGTCTAATGTGAGAGGTCTTTATGAGGTCATGATCTTAATTAATTAATTAATTAAGAAACACTTAACCATATTAGCATGTAGAGGGACATGAGGGCTTAAGTGGGTGCCTTGGGTGGCATGTGGAAATCTAGTGGTTACCTTGGGTGGCAATTGAAAATACGATTAGAATACTTAACCAAAGTGGAACATGTAATTAAAACATGATTAAAGGGTTAAGTGGTATACACTAGAAATGACAAGCTTAAGTGGGTAGCTTGTGGGGGCCCATTTCAACCAATATCCCAAACGTATCTTTGTGGGCTCGACCCAAGTCGAGGACGGGACACGCATATTGGGCTTGACTATAAGAGGCCAAAACGGGGTAGCGGTGGCAACGCGAGTCCAACGGGTTTCATATGCGTGTGTGGACCCGGGCTGGTAGGTAAGACGTTGTTGCATCGTGTAGATATAAGCCGTGCACCATTTGTTGTATCGGGTTGCCACTTTGGGGAGTGATACACCCCATTGTGGGGCCAGCACGGGTATCTACGGTAGGGAGCCGATCGCTTGGGAGTAGTGGGTACACCTAGTGGAGATAGGGGCAGACGGCACCTATGTAGTCAGCTAGGGGTACACGAAACTACTGGGTAAATTTTCTAAGTCCTTGGGAGGGATCAACCTTTAAGTAGGAATGACTGGTGTGGTGCAGTGTAGTAATTATCCTTGGGTGGGTAAATGCGTCTTTATCATTATCTTAGTTCATTCTAAGTCTGATTGGATACTGAGTGTAGTCATTTATCCCCAGTCACACCGTACCAAGTTATATCATACCCTAATTACTTTAATGATTGCATTGTTAAAGTTATAGGACTCGCTCAGACTTATGTCTGACCCCGTTGTTTTTATCTTTTTCCCAACCCTCAGGTTCTCAGAGTGGGCCCAGCACGAGTGGGCTTTGATCAGGCTGCTTTTATTACTCTCTTGGAGCTTGGACACTAGATGTAGAGCTCAGCTTACCCTTTTCTTTTATGGCTATCAGTTCATGTATTGGGATTATGTATTTTTATTTATCAGGATGGATATTTTGTACTTGGCTCTTATTATGGTTTTGTGATGTAACCAATCATGTTTTACTTTCCGCTGCAATGAAATGATGTTTTAAATTTTCAAGTATTACTTATATTTGTCTTGCTGTAATTTCTCGGTTCTATATTCACTTAAAATACTCCACCGATGTTATGGCATTCCCTTAGCGAGTGACCATAGCGGGTTGGGGTGTTACACGTGGTATCAGAGCAAAGGTTACCGGAACAGATAAATTTTTTTAGAAAACTATTTTTCTAAAACCATTTTTGGAAGAGATATTTTCAAAAACATGTCTTTAAAGAGAAAAGTTTTTGAAAGAAAAGCATAATCCCCAATAGCCATATCTTTACCCTTCGAATTCTCCGTTTTGAATCTTTCCTTTTTCGTTTCAGCATGGCTGAGGATCTTAACTTTCCGGAGGGTGTGACGATACCAGTATGGTATAGGAGATTGATGGAGGCTAGGGCCAGCACTGCGGGTCCAGCAAATGTCCCTCCACCAACCGTAGCACCCGATCTTCCTCCTCCCCCTCCTCCTCGCACGGGTACTTTTACTAAGACTTGCAAGGAATTTAAAGCTATGGGAGGGAAACCTTTTCAAGGATCTGAAACTTTTGTGGAGGCTAGAGATTGGCTTAAGGAGGTGGAAGAGTTGATAGATATCTTTGAGATGGAAGAAGGAAAGAAAGTCAAGTTAGCTGCTTGGTTAATGAAGGGAGAGGCCTCATTCTGGTGGGAGGTCACTAATGGAGAACGCCCCGTTGACTCTTGGGCGGATTTTAGGCAAAGATTTGTGGCAAAGTTTCTCTCAAGGGCGGAGGAAAACTTGAATATGGAAAGATTCTTGACTCTAAAGCAAGGAAATCTCTCAGTGAAGGAATATGTCAACAAGTTTAATCAATTGGCAAGGTTTGGCCTAGACATGGTGAATACACCGGAGAAGAAGGCTTTGAGGTTCATGAAAGGCTTGAATGAACCGATGCATGGATTGGCTATGACTCATATCCCTATGGGGGCCACCTTTGGAAGCTAGTTGACATGGCACTCATGCATGAAGAAGAGAAGGGTCCCAATGTTAATAAGGAACCCAAGAAGAAGGGAGATCAAAAGAGACCTCAGCAACAACAGCAAAACAAAGGTGGGAAAGGCAACGGTGGCAAGGGGAAGAAGAAGTGCTTCAATTGCGGGATACCAGGCCACATAAGCAAAGATTGTCGAAAGAAGAAGAAGACTGGCTGCTATAACTGTGGCGAAGCAGGGCATCTAGTGAAGGATTGCCCTAAGAAGGGGCAAAGGACGGGATCTACCTCAGGAGGACAGGTGCAAGCTCTTATGGCACCGGGTCAGGCTAGGGGGCAAGTACAGGGTCTCGCGGTTCCACCATTCAGGAAAGAGGTAGAACTATTTCCGTTGAAAGTCTGGTTTTTCTATTTGATCATCATGTCCGTACATTGTTTGATTCTGGCGCATCGCATTCGTTTATCTCATCATCATTAGTTGAATCGCTGCACTTAGACACCAGTCTAGTAGATGATCCCTTGGTTGTTTCAAACCCAATTGGGGGCTCCACTTATTTGTCCATGATATGTTTGGGTTTGAAGATTTCTATACTTAGCATTGAGTTTAGATGTGATGCTTTTGTTTAGGGCTTCACGGGCTATGGGTTGATTTTGGGCATGGACTGGTTATCCAGTAATGGTGCCGTTCTTGATTGCGAAAGGAGAGTTGTTAGGCTCATGACCTGCTTGGGTAACACTCTCGAGATCTCTTGTAATCCCATGGAATCTGTTATGCTAAGTTATCTTGAGTCGCTTGACGCTTCGGTCGACAGTTTGCAATCTGTTAGAGTGGTCCGGGAATACTCGGATGTGTTTGAGGAGGTGAAGGGCTTACCTCCGAAGCGGGAGATTGACTTCCGAATATATCTGGTGGATAATGCTAAACCTATATCTTTACCAGTGCGCCACATGGCTCCTCGTAAGAGGAGGGAACTCCATAAGCAAGTGGGTGAGTTGCTTGAGGAGGGATTCATAAGACGAAGTATATCGGAGTGGGGTGCTCCAGTAGTTTTTGCTACAAAGGCGGATGGGTCCCTCAGACTTTGTGTAGACTATAGAGAACTCAACAAGCTCACAAAGAAGAATAGACACCCATTGCCGAGGATTGATGATCTTTTCGATCAGTTGGTTGGCGCTTCAGTATTTTCTCAATTGGACTTAGCCACGGGGTTTCATCAGTTGAGGGTGGCCGAGGATAGCATAGACAAGACTGCCTTTAGGACTCCGGATGGTTTCTTTGAGTGGCTGGTGATGCCATTTGGGTTGACGAACGCCCCTGCATACTTTGTTGATTTGATGAGTAGGGTGTTCAGGGAGTTCCTTAATAAGTTCTTGGTGGTCTTTGTGGATGATATCTTAGTATTTTCTAAGAGTGAAGAAGAGCATGCCCTACATCTTAGGGAAGTGTTGGAGACTCTTCGAGCCCATAGCCTTAAGGCTAAATTCTCTAAATGTCACTTCTGGAGGAAGGAAGTGCGGTTCTTGGGGCACGTGGTCTCCAAGGAAGGGATAGCTGTGGATCCCGCGAAGGTAGTATCAATTCAAGATTGGAAGGTTCCGAAGAATGCTACCAAAGTAAGAAGTTTCTTAGGGTTGGCAGGTTACTATAGGAAGTTTATCAAAGACTTCGCAAAGATATCAGCCTCATTAACCCGCTTAACGAAGAAGAATCTTGTTTTCACATGGGACATAGATTGTGATGATGCGTTCCGACGGTTAAAGAGAGCTTTAACCACTGCTCCAGTTTTAGTGTTGCCAGATGGGAGTAAGCCATTTGTTGTTTACACCGATGCTTGTGGAACAGGACTAGGCGCAGTCTTAATGCAAGGGGGAAGGGTAATATCCTATGGTGGAAGACAGTTGAGAGTGCATGAGAAAAATTACCCTACCCATGATTTAGAGTTGGCCGCTATTGTTTTTGCGCTTAAGATTTGGCGCCATTATCTTCTTGGTGAGAGATTCGAATTGTTCACTGACCACAAATCATTGAAGTACTTGTTTTCTCAGAAGGATTTGAATTTGAGACAGCAAAGGTGGATGGAGTTCTTAGCATCCTATGATTTCGAGATAGCGTATACCCCTGGCAAGGGTAACGTGGTGGCGGACGCCTTGAGCAGAAAAAGGTTGTCCTTGAGTCCATTGTTCGTGGAACAACGAAGCTTGGAATTTATCTCGATGTTTGATTTCAGACCTTCCATTGACTATATACCCGGTTTGCTAGCATCCTTGGAGGTCAGACCTACTCTTTTGGGGCGGATTGGAGAAGCACAGAGGGACGACCCACAGTTGGTTGAGTTGGTAGAGAAGCTCATAAGGGTGGAGTCGTCCAGCCATTTGAGTAGGTACACCCTAGACGATAGGGGGTGCTTGCGTAGAGACGGTAGACTCTGTGTACCGCAAGACGAGGGTTTGAGGAAGGCTATTCTTGATGATGCACACCGTTCTAGGATGACCATTCATCCCGGTGGGGACAAGATGTACCAAGACATGAAGCGGGTTTTCTTCTGGGCCGGTATGAAGAAAGATGTGGCCGAGTATGTCGCTCGATGCTTGGTGTGCCAACAGGTGAAAGCGGAGCAAAAGAAACCAGGTGGGTTGCTTCACCCATTGGAAGTTCCGCAATGGAAGTGGGATAGCGTCTCGATGGATTTTATTGACGGGTTACCCAGATCGAGAAAGGGTAATACGAGAATTTGGGTTGTGGTAGACAGACTTACTAAAAGCGCCCATTTCATACCTGTGAAGAGCAAGAGGACTGCTCCATGGCTAGCTTCAGTATATCTTCGAGAGATAGTTCGATTACATGGGGTACCCTCTAGCATAGTGAGTGATCGAGATCCTATCTTCACTAGCGAGTTCTGGAAAAGTTTGCAAGAAGCAGTGGGGACTCAATTATGTCTAAGCACCGCATATCATCCTCAGACGGACGGCCAGACTGAGAGGGTGAATCGTGTCCTAGAAGACCTTTTGAGGCTTTGTATCATAGATTTTGGAGGTACATGGGAAGAGCATCTTCCATTGGTGGAGTTCGCATATAATAACAGCTTTCAGTCCAGTATTGGTATGGCTCCTTTCGAAGCTCTCTATGGAAGGCCTTGTCGATCACCTACATGTTGGTGGGAATCCACGGATAAGATCTTACTTGGGCCTGATATGGTTAGGGAGACTTCTGAGAAGATTGACTTGATTCGAAGAAGGATGAAAGCAGCGCAGGATAGGCAAAAATCTTATGCGGACAAGAGGAGGACGGATCTTGAGTTTGAAGTTGGGGACATGGTCTTTGTCAAAGTATCTCCGTTACGAAATGTGGTTCGCTTTGGATCTGTTGGGAAGTTAGCACCAAGGTTCGTAGGGCCGTTTCCTATTAAGGAAAGGATTGGACGGATGGCATATAGAGTGGAGTTGCCCGACAGACTTAGTGGTGTACATGATGTATTCCATGTGTCACATTTGAGGAAGTGCCTACATGAGACCGCAGAGGTGGTAGAGCCGAGCTTGCTTAGAGAAGTGGAAGTAGAGCGTGATGCGACTATTCGACGAGCTCCTACTCGCATCCTTGGGTCAGAGACTAGGAAATTGAGGAATCGAGAGGTTCAACTAGTCAAAGTACAATGGGGAGAAGATGAGGGCAACGCTACTTGGGAGACGGAAGCGAAGATGCGTTCATTGTACCCATTCCCTTTTGAGGGTATGTCTTTTAACTTCTCCTTTATCGTTTGTCTAGTACTTATCTTATCTTCAGTATGTCCTCTCGTTAGTACTTTTGACCTTTAGATAGGGTAAACCTATGGTTGAAACATGTGTTTGAGACATGTTATGGTTGATGGGTGCATGTGGATGCAAGTGTTTGCTAGTGGTTGCTCGTGGATGCATATACACACACTCTAGACACTAGATCGGCTCAGTCACTTCATATTGCATATTGCATACAATTGTGTGTAGGTAGCTATATTTATGGATGTATAATGATTGTGTTATCATATGGATGATGCATTTTGGTGAATGATTGTGCACTCATGTAGATATTGTATGTGTCGATAGGGTTCTCTCGCATACATAATGGATGCATGGCACTACCATGGTTTGCATATGTTCATACATTAGATAGGGAACATATACACACACTTTTTGCATATGGTCATACATCATTAGAAATTGTTTTAAGGACAATGGATGCCCGTGTTTGATGGATTGAGTAGATGGTTGTTTGGATGGTAGGATATGCATTCTCCTTAGCTTAGAGATTTCGGGGACGAAATCCTTTAAGGAGGGGAGAATGTAACACCCCGTATTTCAGTTAATGCTAAAATTCACTAATTGCAGAATAAATAATCTCAGATGTGAGAATTGGGGGAAATGGGCTGCGTCATTGCATTCGTCTCGGAAAAATACGCGAAATAGAGTCCGAAATTTTGTAAATCGGAGTCCGTATGGCCCAGTTATGGCCCAATGGAGTTTGCAGAAAATTCAAAGTTCAAAACAGATTTAAAATTCAGGTTCAAATTTCGAAATTGGGGCCATTGGGCGCAGGCGGGGAAAATTCCCGCCTAGCTACCCAAGTCGACAGCCCTGTCGACTGGGCAGTCGACTTGGCTAGGACCAAGTCGACAGCCCTGTCGACTTGGGTGTCGACAGGGGGTGCTCGGCCAGTATAACCTGGTGCACCATTTTAGGGTTTGGCTGTGTTTTGGGCTGTTCTCTAGAAGCTTCCGAGATCTGATAGTCCTAATCTAATTTAGGGTTAATCTAATGGCCTAAAACACTTGCCTAATCTATAAATACACCCTAACACTACCCTAATTCATACTAAAAATAGATTCAAGGGCCTCATGCCGTCAAAATTAAACTAGAAGGAGCCTCCACCAAAGTTGAGAGGAAGTTAGCATCTCAAATCAACTCTAAGCAAGTTCTAATCCACTCTAGCAACTTAATCTTCCTCATTGGAGTGCTAATTAGTTATTTGTGAGTTCCTATGCCTTTAGCAAGCAATTGCTAAACTAATTAGGATAGGATATTAGGAGGCTATGGATGTAAATGTGGATTTATGCAAGTTGTGGTTGTCATGTGTTATAAGTTCATATGCAAATTTGTCTCTTTTTATGATATGATGTGTTATGCAAGTTCATATGCAAGTTTATATACAAGTTCATATGCAAGTTTGTCTCTTTTTATGATATGCATAACATATGCAAGTTTGCCTCTATGTATGACATGATATGCAAGTTCATATGCAAGTTCATATGCAAGTTTGTCTCTTTTTATGATATGCATAACATATGCAAGTTTGCCTCTATGTATGACATGATATGCAAGTTCATATGCAAGTTTATATGCAAGTTCATATGCAAGTTTGTCTCTTTTTATGATATGCATAGCATATGCAAGTTTGCCTCTATGTATGACATGTTATGCAAGTTCATATGCAAGTTTATATGCAAGTTCATATGCAAGTTTGGGTTAATGATTTGTGCTAGTTGGATTTAACGTTATTATGCAAGTTGACACCTTTTAAACCCATGTAAATGCCAATGTTGTGCTAAGATTGAACCCATTACATTTATAATGAATCTTCCCATTTATATGACATGTCATGAGAACGAATTACGTGGGAAACGATGGGGTTAATATGCATGTTAATAGAAATGTGTAAAGTTGGTATGCTTAAGCATAACATAAAATGAATGGACATAATTGGGAATTTACCTATTAAGTTAGGTCTACCCATATTATGGAGTTGGGAATTTACCTATTAAGTTAGGTCTACCCATACTATGGAATTGGGAATTTACCTATGGAGTTAGGTCTACCCATATTCTTAAAAATGTGTAATTAATTAGGGATAATTAATACAAATTATGGGGGTGATTAATTAGGTGTAATTAATCAACTAAGACACGAGGTTGGACCCTTTTGTAGCGGAAGTCTGCCCGGAACCGACCGGCAATCCAGCAGCTACAAATGATTGGCCCAATGTGAGAGGTCTTAGTCATAAATTAAATACGTGATTAAAGTAAAGACACGAGGTTAGACCCTTTTTATGACGAAAGTCTGCCCGGACCCAACCGGCATATCCAGCAGTCATAAAAGATGGTCTAATGTGAGAGGTCTTTATGAGGTCATGATCTTAATTAATTAATTAAGAAACACTTAACCATATTAGCATGTAGAGGGACATGAGGGGTTAAGTGGGTGCCTTGGGTGGCATGTGGAAATCTAGTGGTTGCCTTGGGTGGCAATAGAAAATACGATTAGAATACTTAACCAAAGTGGAACATGTAATTAAAACATGATTAAAGGGTTAAGTGGTATACACTAGAAATGACAAGCTTAAGTGGGTAGCTTGTGGGGGCCCATTTCAACCAATATCCCAAACGTATCTTTGTGGGCTCGACCCAAGTCGAGGACGGGACACGCATATTGGGCTTGACTATAAGAGGCCAAAACGGGGTAGCGGTGGCAACGCGAGTCCAACGGGTTTCATATGCGTGTGTGGACCCAGGCTGGTAGGTAAGACGTTGTTGCATCGTGTAGATATAAGCCGTGCACCATTTGTTGTATCGGGTTGCCACTTTGGGGAGTGATACACCCCATTGTGGGGCCAGCACGGGTATCTACGGTAGGGAGCCGATCGCTTGGGAGTAGTGGGTACACCTAGTGGAGATAGAGGCAGACGGCACCTATGTATTCAGCTAGGGGTACACGAAACTACTGGGTAAATTTTCTAAGTCCTTGGGAGGGATCAACCTTTAAGTAGGAATGACTGGTGTGGTGCAGTGTAGTAATTATCCTTGGGTGGGTACATGCGTCTTTATCATTATCTTAGTTCATTCTAAGTCTGATTGGCTACTGAGTGTAGTCATTTATCCCCAATCACACCGTACCAAGTTATATCATACCCTAATTACTTTAATGATTGCATTGTTAAAGTCATAGGACTCGCTCAGACTTATGTCTGACCCCGTTGTTTTTATCTTTTTCCTAACCCTCAGGTTCTCAGAGTGGGCCCAGCACGAGTGGGATTTGATCAGGCTGCTTTTATTACTCTCTTGGAGCTTGGACACTAGATGTAGAGCTCAGCTTACCCTTTTCTTTTATGGCTATCAGTTCATGTATTGGGATTATGTATTTTTATTTATCAGGATGGATATTTTGTACTTGGCTCTTATTATGGTTTTGTGATGTAACCAATCATGTTTTACTTTCCGCTGCAATGAAATGATGTTTTAAATTTTCAAGTATTACTTATATCTGTCTTGCTGTAATTTCTCTGTTCTATATTCACTTAAAATACTCCACCGATGTTATGGCATTCCCTTAGCGAGTGACCATAGCGGGTGTGGGTTGTTACAATTTGATTGGAGGGGACATGGGACATTCGGGAATTGGGCACAGAAGATTTGGTCTCCCCTACGTGTTGACTTGTTTTATGTAATAGCAGCCTTGACATAGTGTCACTATAATCTAGACTAATTTTCTTCTACCTAGCAGATGATCCACTATAAAAACGATAAGTAGTGGTTAGACAATCTGTCTAGCTCATGTAATATCTATATTTATTATTTTCTACAATAAAGAAATGTTATGGATGGCCAGCTATGCAATATATATATATATATATATATATAACACAAATCAGTTTTTGTATGTGTTGTTCCTTCTTAAATGAAATAAAATAAAACAACTCAGATAACACGGAGCAATTTAGATAGCACAACAGTTCAGAGAATAAAGACTAGTTCGAATTTCTACTGCATACAAAAGTGAGAGTTCCTAAGAACAAACTCCTAAATCGCCAAGGTCAATTTATGATGTCAAACAATTTTTTTATTTTCATTTCGACAACACCAAAATTCAGATTATACACATCATCTACAACATTCTCAGCATTATCTATAACTTCATTTTCTACAGTTATATTAACATAAACACCACATCACCTTTGTGGTCGCAACATCACCCTTTCGTCTTCCTTTACTCTCCTGCTCTACTCACATTGCCTTCTACCATTCATCATCCATAGTCATCTCCTAACCACGACCCTCCTAACCTCACTTAATGCCTTCAACTACAAAACTTCATCAACTCTTCAAATTTCCATTGTCAACTGCATTATCGCAATCCCTTCCACTTAACCACAATCACCAACTACCTCTTACCAGCGCCTGCATCCACAACACGCTTACCCAACCATTTCCCCTTCTTCCTCCACTTTATACGCTACATGCTTCATTATAAAAAATATGAGCATTCCCACATCAAACAAACCTATTACTTACTACAGCTACTCCCTGCCACTTGATGCAACCATTCCCTCTGCTCGCCAGTTAACCTAATTTACAAGCAACAAAACCACCTCCTCATTTTCATATTCAGGCCAAGGGAAACGTGAAACACCCTCATGGGCTTAAACACAAACAATTACCATTGGCTTCACCCAAAATGACCATTTTCACAACATTGCACCCTCAGCTCAAACTGCATATCATTACATCAGAGACACACCAACCAACATTCCATCACGCATGCAAATCCAAAAGTCAATACAACATGAACCAAAATTTATCATTTTTTCCACGTGGCCTTTTCTATTTATTTACAGTATGCACGAATATTTGTTATTTTGTACCTTCAGTATAGACATAAAGAACTATTGTAAATTGAAATGTACTAAACTATTAACGTAAATTGCTGAAATTATGCTGCAAACTAACTGTGAACCTTTATTAAACTGGATCCTAATGGAAAAAGAATTTTGGTGTTGGTTTGTCAATCTCTGCATTAGGAAACTGTAGTTCGTAATTAATGACTACATTGACCTGATGATAACAGTTAATTCAGTAGAAACGAACCTTGAAACAGATTTTTCATATGGATCTGCAGCGAAAAGCAGAAACTGATACTCATTATTAGGGCTGTTATGGTAACGGTAAATTTAACATTACCATACCATTACCAGTCGATCGGTAACCATTTTTGATTGAAATCGGTATACCAGTTAAAACGGTATGGTAACGGTAAATTTACCAGTTTTAACGGTAAATTATCGGTAACGTTTCTTCAATACCAGCGGTAACGGTAATTTTACCAGTTAATTCAAAACATATGTATACTCATCTGATATGCTTTATTACATGCGTTTAAAACCAAAAAAATGATTATATTTATTTTAATAATTAGGCGAAATAATTCCCAGTACACTTATTTTCCTCATTTATGTTTTTTTATAAAATAACACTACATATAGTATAATAAAGATGCATTGTGTACAAAAAATATGTCAAGATATAAACTTTGATAGAAAAACGGTAATTTACCATTACCAGTGTAACGGTTACCAGATTATCGGTATACCAGTCGATCGGTAACGGTAAGCAATTCTGACTTACCGGTAAAAACGGTACGGTAACGGTATTTGCTAAACGGTAACGGTAACCGTTACCATAACAGCCCTACTTATTATCAAAGAAATGGATTCTCTCATATAAAGACAACAACACCAAATACCAAGAGTAACATTTATCATCAATTAAAAAACTACAAATATATGCCTGCTCATATGGCAACATAAAGTGATGTGTGGGCTTCACATTACCTTCAATTTCAGAATACTCAATCTAAATCATGTTAAATTTCATTATACTTGAACACTGCAGTGGTAACCAGTAATTTTGCTAGTAGCATACAATTCTGTACATGGAACTTAAAGACAAAACTTGTTAACTGATCATCTACTATGCTAGACAATTCATTCAAAACCATAGTTTTAGAATTTTGTTTGAAGTAATGCCAGATTCAACAAAAAGGTCGGGATCTATTGTTATTTAACATGAAATAGTTAAAGTGATTTAACTTCAAAGTTGTAATTCACAGAAGTCCATTAAGCTTTGAAATAGCAAGCTTGTTAAGCAGTTTAATTACCACTTTAAGAACTGCACATTCCCGATAAACTTGTAGTGCAATTTAAAACAACAAGCTTGTTAAGCAATTTAAAAGAACAAATTTGTTAAGTTGTTTATTTATCACTTTGAAATGCCATACCTGATGTCCAAACAACCCAATTGCTAACTTGGAAATTTATAAATTAATAAAAACAATGATGAATTATCTGTAATAACCTGAATTTTTAAATAAGTTTGAAATTGATAATTTAACTCAATTTTAAATTTTAATATTTAAAAAATCAATTTTGTTTGGAACTGAATGAAGTAAACGAATTTATTTTGTAGATGAACAATAATATATAATGCCGAACAATTAAATTGAACAATTGTCAAATATAAATGTAACTGTTTAACTAATTCAAAATTGGGTAAAATAAATTTATGTAAGTTTATAAAATTAAATTTAAATATTATATTTGAATTAATGAATATATTGACGTACCAAATCTGTTGAAATATTAACTTTTCCGAAAATGTCAGCTTTGTGTCAAATTTGGTTAAATTTGAATTTTGTAAAAATTTAGAAGTTGTCAAAATTTGAATTCATCCTTTTTTATGAATCTATACTAAATTCTAAGCATTCATCATTTTTCAGTTTATTGAAATTTAATTTCGCTTGTCCGAAATCTGCGTTTGTAAGTGTAAAAAGGACGAAAAAGGACTATGTTTATTATATGTATACGTGTTTGAAAGTAATCCATATCTTCCTTGATGTTATCCTTTTGAATTTGAATAGGTGAAATAATTAATTTGTGGGGACACACTACACCATAACAGCCAATTTGGCACACTAGGAAGCGGACGTAAAATACGGTTTATAGCCGTATCATATTTGATACTGCTCGGATCCATATCAAACTACATTTTGCGATCCACACCACCCCACACACCCTAAATCTAACCGCCCATCAACGAAGATCTGGATCAGTTAATTTGATACGGTTTTTGGCCAAATCGAAGGCGTATCATATTGTGCACCCCATTAGCCACTCCGGATTAAAATTTTGGCCACTCCCTTTTCCCTCTTTTTCACTTTAATGGTGACCGAAAACCCAAATTAGGGTTTTCGGTCCCCAAATCGTGCCTCCACCTTTCTCTGGAATCTCCCTTACCGACAGAGACGAACAACCCTCTCCTTCGACGCAGCAACCCTTCATCCCTAGCCTTCCATTGACCGTAGGTATGTGTTTCAATTGAAATGTGTTTTGCATGCCTGATAATGGAGATTAGGGAACAAGTTGAAGTCTTTGTGTATGTTAGCTGACCCTTACTTTATGTTAGTTTGTTAGCTGTTTCAATTGAATCGTGTTGTGCATGCCTGATTGTAGAGATTAGGGAACAAGTTGAAGTCTTTGTACGTAAGCTGATTGCTACTTTGTGTTAGTGTGTTAGCTATTTCAATTGAATTGGTATGTACTAATGTGTTAGCTGGTTGTTATACCCTAGAATCAAAGAAATCAATTTTGATTGCGATATAATTTTAGATTGCGGTATATTTATCCATGAACGTATGAAACAAAGAAATAACATTGAGTTAGTCAAGCCGATTGCAACTAAAATTTAGTAACCACATCCATGTACAAGTTGTCCATTTCTTAAACTGAGCAAATGGATAATTCTATAGTTCAATATTTAACCATGATTTCATCGTCATTTGATTGTTTGTTTGTTTGCCTTGTGCTTGAAATTTAATTTAGGTTGTCTTATAACAAGTTTACTTTGTTTTGAGAAATAACAAGTTTACTGAAAATATAATAATAGGTTTGCTGAAACTTGGGGAGATGGATGATTACTCGACTTTCTAGTTAATAATTTAATGGGCGATCCACCAGGTGGATGAATTTTAGCTCATGCGTAGGGTCGGGTATCCATGCTGTAACGATCCGGAATTTTGGGGCCAATTTAAAATTTTTATTTTAGAAATTTTAATGGATTTTAATGTTTAAAAATAATTAATTTAGAATGAATAAATTCAATTTAATTATAAAAGGAGTTTAAAACAGCGCTGCAGTTTGAAAATTTGAATTTGAACTTTGATTGAATGTACAGGATTCATTTTAAATCAGAATTGAGTGAAACCAGAAATATTTAAATCTGTTTAAACATATCTTTTTAACGAATCTGAAAATTTGAAATTTCATAGCGGAAATCAAAAGTTATGGCCAATTCAATTTTTAGAAAAGTCGCTGTAGAAATTATATATATATTATATAGGGTCCGAAAGGCTACTTTTCGTATATGAAGGAATTTCGACTCGAAACCACTTCCATTGAGTTCGGAATGACGTTTCTGCATTGAAAAACAGTAAACACTTATATATTTTGAGTTTCAGAATTTATTTGTTTAAAAATGTATTTTTAATATTAAATATATTGGCCTTAAAAATAGTCATTTTTCAAACAACCTCGGTTTTCGACGAAACCACTTTTGTTGGAACCGGAATGTCAAATTATTGCTAGATTTCAATTTCCATAATTTTTCGAATTAATATGTGAGCGTGGCAGAAGAAAACGTGTTTTGACTGTTTCAGTCAAATTTAATCAGCTTGAAAATAGCCATTTTTCAAACAGTCTTATAATTCGACGAAATTAGTCTAGTTAGAACCGCATCATCAAAACATAACTAGAAATAATTTTTCTGGAATTTTTAGAGGCTATATGTGACCACGGTAAATTAAAATGTACGTTTAAATTTAAATATACACTGATTTATATTTTAATTTTAAGAAAAACTGATCTTAACAGCCGAATTGGGTTACGAAACATATTCCATTGTGTCCGGGACGGGGGTTATTAGCTAGGGGTGACACTCGTTGGGTTTGAATTGGAGTTCGTATGGGCTAAAGGAGATTTCTTGAATTAAATAAATTAAATTAAATTAAATACATATATAAATACTCTTGGTATACGACCAATATACAGTCCAACCCTAATCAGAAATAATAGCCGCCACTTCTGAAATTAACGCTCTAAACGCTCCAGAATTCATCTCTAAAATCCTCCAAAAATATCGAATGATTTGAAGAACTAATTATACGAAATGGAAGAGCTTCTTGAGATCTACAATCCGAACGGTCATGATCTGAAATGGTGCTGCAGACCTCTCGAATTCCGTGCATGAAGACCGACGGTTTGGCCTCGTTTCTGGCGCTAGGCGGAGCACCGAGTCGGCGGGGCTTCAGGGCAAGGGTGGAGGACGTTGGCGCCGACGATGTGGAGTGTTTGGTTCTGGGTCCGAACCCTTGGGAAGCGCGCGAGGTTGGACGGAAGGTTTCGACGGTGATGGGTTTTATTTCCAGGCAAAAACGAACGATGAGGATGAAGTTAATTTGGGGTTTGATTTTAATTAAATTAGTTATTCATTTAAATATCCAAAGTTTAATCCATCATAACTCATGCAAACGAAAACGAAATTCAGAAATTTCAGAAGCGATGGAATCGTGGAGAAGAGGGCTACAACGTGAAACTGACCGGGATTGAAACAGAGAACATTGGAAATTTCAGATCTAAATTGTTTTGTGAGATTTCTATTTTTAAATAAAAATTAATTATTTATTTATTGTGGAATTTATGTTCATGTTCTATAAAATTTATGTGGTGTTATGTGTGTATTTATTGGAATGTTGGTTGTATTGTATTGCGATGAATCAGTGTATGAAATTGTGTGTATCATGTTTGTTACAACATAGAAATGTTATTTGCTAAATTAGAATCAACAAAAATAAAGATTTTCATTTTATTGTATTAGAATGGACAAAAAGAAAGAAAATCATCATATTTGGTTACATTAAAAAGAAGGAAATGTTGCATTAGAAATAAAAATATCATTTTATTTAGAATTATCATTTTAAATAAAAATATCAAGATAGAATGAAGATAACATTTTCCGCAAGAAAATACGCATTTAAGTAAAATTAACATTTTCATCGTAAATGTAACATTAAAGTAAAATTTACATTTTCATTGTAAAGTGTAACATTAAAGTAAAATTTACATTTTCATTGTAAAATGTGACATTTAAGAAAAATTAACATTTTCATCGTAAATGTAACATTAAAGTAAAATTTACATTTTCATTGCAAAGTGTAACATTAAAGTAAAATTTACATTTTCATTGTAAAATGTAACATTAAAGTAAAATTTACATTTTCATTGTAAAATGTGACATTTAAGAAAAATTAACATTTTCATCGTAAATGTGACATTAAAGTAAACTTAACATTTTTATTTGAAATGTATTATGCATATAAAAATGCCATTTTTGATTAGAAACATGTTATCGAAATAAAATACACTTCTTGGTCAAAACATGATTTGTGAAATTAAAATAGCATTTTTGGTCAAATAATATACATACGTACATATATATATATATATATGTATATATATGTATATATATATCACTATGGCATGTTTATTGAATTGGAATAGGGTCGACAATTCAATAGAATTATCACCCTTTTTATTATTTTGAATTGAAATAGAATTGTCAATTGAAATAAAAGTTGTACATTTTATTTGCGTTCCTCGACGAAAGTAAAACATGAAATAAAAGTTGTATATTTTTATTTGCGTTCCTCGACGCCAATAAAAACAAGAAATAAAGGTTACATTTTTTTCTGCATTTCAGATGCAAATAAAAGCCTAGTTTAAGAAGTTATATTTTTCATTTGCATTTTTGATGCAAATGAAAGGATGAAATAAAAATAGACATTGTGTCACTTTTAAAAAGGATTAAACAAACATAAACATTTTTGTGCATTTAAAAAGAGTTAAACAAAAATAATCATTTTTGTTTACATTAAAAGAGTTAAATAAGATAATTATTTTGTTTACATTAAAAGGATTGGACAAGATCATCACATTCTGTTTACATTAAAAGGATTCAACAAATTTTGTTAAAATATATTATTGAAATAAAAAGAAACATTTTGTTTCCATTAAAAAGGATTAGACTAAATTAATATTTTGTTTACATTAAAAGGATTGGACAAGATCATCACATTCTGTTTACATTAAAAGGATCCAACAAATTTTCACATCTTTGTTGAATTTAAATTGATCAAACAAAATTCTCATTTTGTTTGCATTAAAAATTCATGAAACAAAATTCTCATTTTGTTTGCATTAAAAGTTCATGAAACAAAATTCTCATTTTGTTTGCATTAAAAGTTCATGAAACAAAATTTTCATTTTGTCTGCATTAGAAGTTAATAAACAAAATTCTCATTTGTTTGCATTAGAAGTTAATAAACAAAATCATCATATTTGTTACATTAAAAAGAAGAATTGAAAATGTACACTTTTGTTACATTAAAAAGAAGAATTGAAAATGTACACATTTGTTTACATTAAAAAGAAGTAGATAAAAATATATGATTTTTTTACATTAAAAACAGTTAAACCAAAATAGCACTTTTGGACATTAAAAGAGTTAAACCAAAATAGCACTTTTGGACATTAAAAGAGTTAAACCAAAATAGCACTTTTGGACATTAAAAGAGTTAAAAACCAAAATATAGCATTTTTGGTCATTTGAAAGAGTTTTGGTCATTGACAAGAATTACACAAAAGATTTAAGGTTAATATTTTTATTGTCAATTAGTTACAATAAAAAGATTAGAAATTAAAACATACATTTTTATGTAGTGTTGATCTCATTTAAAGGAGTAGAATTAAAAACATATATTTTTATGTAACATCATTCTCATTAAGGAGAATAAGATTAAAAGATTGTATTTTTATTTTCATTTGTTCAAAATAAAAAGAATTGAAATATATGTATGTGATGTTGAAATGCTTGATGTGTTAAATATATTGTTAGAATATTCAAACTGAATATTACACTTCCATTTACAAGTCATCCGACTTGACTATGTGATTGGGTCGATAATTTTCACACATCGCCCAAGTGCACAAATAATTTATTATTTGTTTGTTGGATGAAACCCCACACGGGTGTTGGGATGATATTTGATCTACACTAGTCCCAATATTTAGTTGTAAAATCCACTCTGGTTGTTATTTGGATGTTTGATAATTATTTATCATGATGGTTGGTTACATGCAATTTATGGTTGTTGATTGAGTCATATTCCAATAAAGAATATTCTAGAAAAGAATATTTTAGAAAATATCTTAGAAGAGAATATATTTTAGAAAAAAGAATATATTTTAGAAAAATATATTTTTATTTAAATAAACTAGTTATTAACTAGGATCAATCATTAAATTTAGATTTAATGAAGTTTTCCAATTTGCTAATATTTAATTGAAGATTAAATTAAATAAATTGGATTTTGGGTTTGTCGTGAATAGTGTCTTAAATAACACCGTTCTTAAACCCCGTATGAAAAGAATAATCATTTAATTTAGATTATTAAAGCTTTCAATTATATTTAATAATTGAAATAAGATGAAATGTGAGTTGGGTTTATTGTGAACCGTGTTTTTAAGTGACATGTGTTCTTTAACCCAACTGACAGTGAAAATATATGATTTGGAATTTATAAATCTTTTATTATGATTTAAATGAGAATTTTCCAAAAGCAAAGTTTTCCAATTTAATATATTAAATTGGAGTTGAATGGAATTCGAGTTTATAATAACCGCGATAAGCTTCTGTAAAAGAAGACCGATACTACATATGGAATTTAAAAGGCTTTACCGTTATTTCATTTATATTGTTGGTCGGATACAGGAATTTATAACGATTATACATTGATTTGATTCCTGTGAAGATTCCATATTTATGGAAGATGATTTTGGGTTTACCGTGAACTATGTTTTAAATGACATTAGTTCTTTAACCCGGTTAAAGATAAGGTTAGTTTCTTAAATTCAAATAATCATTGAATAATGATTTTTGTGATATTTAAAACCAAATTGTGTTTTAATAAATCTTTAAAAGAAAGATTTAAGTACAAAGTTAAAGAATTTATCTTTAACGGAAAAATTTGAATATTTTATTTAAAAGAATATTCTGAATTGGAATGAGGCGTTGGATGTGTTTTTATAGTACTCGATTTTTAATTGTAAAATACGAGAGTTACTCGGAAAGACCGAGTTTAAACCCATTCCGAATAATTACTACGACGATGAAGAGTCGAAGATGAAGACGGTGGTTGAAGACCGACGATCTTCACATCGAATGGATGTGTTGCTATAGAGACCCTTGATGGGAGTAGCTTCCTTGAAGGGACTTCAGTGGTGGCCGTCCGGACTATTGTTGATTGTTCGGATTTGGTTTTTGCTCAGACCCAGAGCATAAGCTAGTAAATGGATGTGTGTCTGACATTGGATTTCATTCCATGTAAATTAAATCGATTTCTGTTAATGTATGTCTGTTTGGGGGTGGAGGATTTATTCTCTACTTAACACCCTGGTATATATTAATAGTGATTGATCGCATGACGTGAATTGTCAATGTGGCACGCCAAGATGCAATTGATCAAGGCTTTTGTTGAGAAGCAGGGCCTTGTGGGATGATCAAAGCATTGCCTATTACGGCATAGCTTTGTGTATATCGTGACTTCGTGAGCCTCACACCCCGGTATGAGTCAAAAATGGGATATGGACTGCAGGGAGTGCACACGTTTCTTTCTAGCTAGGAGTGGTGTCGATGCTTAAACTGGCTGACATTTTACTTATGTGGATGATGGATTTTGAGGCGCCTTGGATTTTTATAGGCTGATAGTGGTCATATTATAGGTTCAAAGGAACTGGGAAACGTGTGTTCAGGCATAACCAATCCACCGCCGATAGGCGGGGACCGGCCCTGAAGATCCAAGGGTTCACTGCGGGGGATCCTGAGGCATTTGCTAGAGTGTCTCGAATCGGAGAGGAGCTTGCCCCTAGCCTCGACTCATGATGGAAATCCAATTTCCAATACGACCTTGTGGTTTTGATTGTAGAACTAGTATGGCGACATGATATATGGTACCCATGCCGTCTAGGATTTATACATTATGATTTAAATGTTTTTATTAAAACATATACGCACTAGTACTAAATCCGTTTTTATCGTATCAAGCATCTTTTGACCATTATAAGGTAAAACCCTATCCTCCGATTTGCGTTGCATTGTGTGATGGGACTTGGGTCTTATAATGGTTTCATTTTTCTAAAAAGCATTGCGTTGTTTAACAATTTACTTTAATTTATGCACCGACAATCCAATGGAGTAAACCCATTCCGCATTAGCGGCGTGGTCCTGTGATTAGCCTTATTAGATAAGTTTAGTTAAGATTTCTCATACCAGTCCCATGACTGACCTGTAGTTTGTTTCACTGGCAAACTCGGGTGCCCATATTTTCCACACGGGCAGTCGAGTATCTTTTTGCAGATATATTTACAGGATCCTGGTTCACAGCTGAAGCGGTATTCGGAAAGCTCTGTATCCGTGTATTCCATTCAGTTGTATATTTGTATTATTTTTCCGCTGCTATTTAAATATAATTTAAAACTCTGATATTATTGAATTTCAATTGTGTAATTAAGTATTCATACTCTGTTATATTCTTGTACTCTGATGTAATTGTTATAATCAGCAATAAAATGTTCTTTAGTTTGTGCTCTGATGTGTGTTGTTCTCAAAGCAATCCAGGTTTTCCTTTACTGGGAAGTTTGGGTCGTCACATCTGGTATCGGAGCCTAGGTTTACAGAGCTCGAGGACAAGACACATTAGAACCGAAAGAAAGAATTCGTCAGAGATTGGATTAGTAATATCCAATAAGAATAACTCGTTAGAGATAGGATCAGTAGTATCCTAGAACGAGTGTGAAGAGCATTATTTTCTTTTAAATAAAAATGAAAACAAATTTAGTTTTGAAAATTTTATTTTATTTTAATACACGTATTTGAGTATATTATATTTTAATGTGGACAATCGAGTATATAAAGATTTCGAGTAAACGAGTAATTAACGGATATTCGAAGTTTTAATATACTGGATAGATATAGAATCACACTCTAGCCGCCCGGGGATAATTCTGATGATGGAGCTCCATCATCAGTATATATGTTCGAGTATTGAAAGTGGGACTTCTATACATTTCCATTGACTGGTATGAGAATCAAAACTTAGTTAGTACACAATTGCTTTGATTTGCACTTAAAATATGATTTTTGACTATATGTAAAAGATATATATTTGAAAAGTTAATCACCTAATTGATGGCTGGTTGTGATGTTTGATTATTAGTTTAGTTAATAAAATTATTGGAATAATAATAATTAATTTAATTAACAAAATTGTAGAAACCAATAAATAAAATTTAAAGTTGAGTTAGTTAATTAAGCAACTATTAGTTTCGTTCCTTTTCGAGGACGAAAAGATTTTAAGTGGGGGCGACTGTAACGACCCGGAATTTTGGGGCCAATTTAAAATTTTTATTTTAGAAATTTTAATGGATTTTAATGTTTAAAAATAATTTATTTTAGAATGAATAAATTCAATTTAATTATAAAAGGAGTTTAAAATAGCGCTGCAGTTTGAAAATTTGAATTTGAACTTTGACCGAATGTACAGGATTCATTTTAAATCAGAATTGAGTGAAACCAGAAATATTTAAATCTATTTAATCATATCATTTTAACGAATCTGAAAAATTGAAATTTCATAGCGGAAATCAAAAGTTATGACCAATTCAATTTTTAGAAAAGTCGCTGTAGAAATTATATATATATTATACAGGGCCCGAAAGGCTACTTTTCATATATGAAGGAATTTCGACTCGAAACCACTTCCATTGAGTTCGGAATGACGTTTCTGCATTGAAAAACAGTAAACACTTATATATTTTGAGTTTCGGAATTTATTTGTTTAAAAATGTATTTTTAATATTAAATATATTGGCCTTAAAAATAGTCATTTTTCAAACGACCTCGGTTTTCGACGAAACTACTTTTGTTGTAACCGGAATGTCAAATTATTGCTAGATTTCAATTTCCATAATTTTTCGAATTAATATGTGAGCGTGGCAGAAGAAAACGTGTTTTGACTGTTTAAGTCAAATTTAATCAGCTTGAAAATAGCCATTTTTCAAACAGTCTCAGAATTAGACGAAATTAGTCTTGTTAGAACCGCATCATCAAAACATAACTAGAAATAATTTTTCTGGAATTTTTAGAGGCTATATGTGACCCCAGTAAATTAAAATGTACGTTTAAATTTAAATATACACTGATTTATATTTTAATTTTGAGAATAACTGGTCTTAACAGCCGAATTGGGTTACGAAACATATTCCATTGTGTTTGGGATGGGGGTTATTAGTTAGTGGTGACACTCGTTGGGTTTGAATTGGAGTTCGTATGGGCTAAAGGAGATTTCTTGAATTAAATAAATTAAATTAAATTAAATATGTATATAAGTACTCTTGGTATACGGCCAATATACAGTCCAACCCTAATCAGAAATAATAGCCGCCACTTCTGAAATTAACGCTCTAAACGCTCCAGAATTCATCTCTAAAATCCTCCCAAAATATCGAATGATTTGAAGAACTAATTATACGAAATGGAAGAGCTTCTTGAGATCTACAATCCGAACGGTCATGATCTGAAATGGTGCTGCAGACCTCTCAAATTCCGTGCGTGAAGACCGGCGGTTTGGCCTCGTTTCTGGCGCCAGGCGGAGCACTGAGTCGGCGGGGCTTCAGGGCGAGGGTGGAGGACGTTGGCGCCGACGATGTGGAGTGTTTGGATCTGGGTCCGAACCCTTGGGAAGCGCGCGAGGTTGGACGGAAGGTTTCGACGGTGATGGGTTTTATTTCCAGGCAAAAACGAACGATGAGGATGAAGTTAATTTGGGGTTTGATTTTAATTAAATTAATTATTCATTTAAATATCCAAAGTTTAATCCATCATAACTCATGCAAACGAAAACGAAATTCAAAAATTTCAGAAGCGATGGAATCGTGGGGAAGAGGGCTACAACGTGAAACTGACCGGGATTGAAACAGAGAACATTGGAAATTTCAGATCTAAATTGTTTGGTAAAATTTCTATTTTTAAATAAAAATTAATTATTTATTTTATTGTGGAATTTATGTTCATGTTCTATAAAATTTATGTGGTGTTATGTGTGTATTTATTGGAATGTTGGTTGTATTGTATTGCAATGAATCAGTGTATGAAATTGTGTGTATCATGTTTGTTACAACATAGAAATGTTATTTGTTGAATTAGAATCAACAAAAATAAAGATTTTCATTTTATTGTATTAGAACGGACAAAAAGAAAGAAAATCATCATATTTGGTTACATTAAAAAGAAGGAAATGTTGCATTAGAAATAAAAATATCATTTTATTTAGAATTATCATTTTAAATAAAAATATCAAGACAGAATGAAGATAACATTTTCCGCTAGAAAATACGCATTTAAGTAAAATTAACATTTTCATCGTAAATGTAACATTAAAGTAAAATTTATGTTTTCGTTGTAAAGTGTAACATTAAAGTAAAATTTACATTTTCATTGTAAAATGTAACATTAAAGTAAAATTTACATTTTCATTGTAAAATATGACATTTAAGAAAAATTAACATTTTCATCGTAAATGTAACATTAAAGTAAAATTTACATTTTCATTGTAAAGTGTAACATTAAAGTAAAATTTACATTTTCATTGTAAAATGTAACATTAAAGTAAAATTTACATTTTCATTGTAAAATGTGACATTTAAGAAAAATTAACATTTTCATCGTAAATGTGACATTAAAGTATACTTAACATTTTTATTTGAAATGTATTTTGCATATAAAAATGCCATTTTTGATTAGAAACATGTTATCGAAATAAAATACACTTCTTGGTCAAAACATGATTTGTGAAATTAAAATAGCATTTTTGGTCAAATAATATACACATATATATATATATATATACATACATACATATATATATATATATATATATATATATATATATCACTATGGCATGTTTATTGAATTGGAATAGGGTCGCCAATTCAATAGAATTATCACCCTTGTTATTATTTTGAATTGAAATAGAATTGTCAATTGAAATAAAAGTTGTACATTTTATTTGCGTTCCTCGACGCAAGTAAAACATGAAATAAAAGTTGTATATTTTTATTTGCATTCCTCGACGCCAATAAAAACATGAAATAAAGGTTACATTTTTGTCTGCATTTCAGATGCAAATAAAAGCCTAGTTTAAGAAGTTATATTTTTCATTTGCATTTTTGAAGCAAATGAAAGGATGAAATAAAAATAGACATTTTGTCACTTTTAAAAAGGATTAAACAAACATAAACATTTTTGTGCATTTAAAAAGAGTTAAACAAAAATAATTATTTTTGTTTACATTAAAAGAGTTAAACAAGATAATTCTTTTGTTTACATTAAAAGGATTGGACAAGATCATCACATTCTATTTACATTAAAAGGATTCAACAAATTTTGTTAAAATATATTATTGAAATAAAAAGAAACATTTTGTTTCCATTAAAAAGGATTAGACTAAATTAATATTTTGTTTACATTAAAAGGATTGGACAAGATCATCACATTCTGTTTACATTAAAAGGATCCAACAAATTTTCACATCTTTGTTGAATTTAAATTGATCAAACAAAATTCTCATTTTGTTTGCATTAAAAGTTCATGAAACAAAATTCTTGTTTGCATTAAAAGTTCATGAAACAAAATTCTCATTTTGTTTGCATTAAAAGTTCATGAAACAAAATTCTCATTTTGTTTGCATTAAAAGTTCATGAAACAAAATTCTCATTTTGTCTGCATTAGAAGTTAATAAACAAAATTCTCATTTGTTTGCATTAGAAGTTAATAAACAAAATCATTATATTTGTTACATTAAAAAGAAGAATTGAAAATGTACACTTTTGTTACATTAAAAAGAAGAATTGAAAATGTACACATTTGTTTACATTAAAAAGAAGTAGATCAAAATATATAGTTTCTTTTACTTTAAAAATAGTTAAACCAAAACAGCACTTTTGGACATTAAAAGAGTTAAACCAAAATAGCACTTTTGGACATTAAAAGAGTTAAACCAAAATAGCACTTTTGGACATTAAAAGAGTTAAACCAAAATAGCACTTTTGGACATTAAAAGAGTTAAAAACCAAAATATAGCATTTTTGGTCATTTGAAAGAGTTACACCAAAATATACATTTTTGGTCATTGACAAGAATTACACAAAAGATTTAAGGTTAATATTTTTATTGTCAATTAGTTACAATAAAAAGATTAGAAATTAAAACATAAGTTTTTATGTAGTGTTGATCTCATTTAAAGGAGTAGAATTAAAAACATATATTTTTATGTAACATCATTCTCATTAAGGAGAATAGGATTAAAAGATTGTATTTTTATTTTCATTTGTTCAAAATAAAAAGAATTGAAATATATGTATGTGATGTTGAAATGCTTGATGTGTTAAATATATTGTTAGAATATTCAAACTGAATATTACACTTCCATTTACAAGTCATCCGACTTGTCTATGTGATTGGATCGATAATTTTCACACATCGCCCAAGTGCACAAATAATTTATTATTTGTTTGTTGGATGAAACCCCACACGGGTGTTGGGATGATATTTGATCTACACTAGTCCCAATATTTAGTTGTAAAATCCACTCTGGTTGTTATTTGGATGTTTGATAATTATTTATCATGATGGTTGGTTACATGCAATTTATGGTTGTTGATTGAGTCACATTCCAATAAAGAATATTCTAGAAAAGAATATTTTAGAAAATATCTTAGAAGAGAATATATTTTAGAAAAAAGAATATATTTTAGAAAAATATATTTTTATTTAAATAAACTAGTTATTAACTAGGATCAATCAATAAATTTAGATTTAATGAAGTTTTCCAATTTGCTAATATTTAATTGAAGATTAAATTAAATAAATAGGATTTTGGGTTTGTCGTGAATAGTATCTTAAATAACACTGTTCTTAAACCCCGTATGAAAAGAATAATCATTTAATTTAGATTATTAAAGCTTTCAATTATATTTAATAACTGAAATAAGATGAAATGTGAATTGGGTTTATTGTGAACCGTGTTTTTAAGTGACATGTGTTCTTTAACCCAACTGACAGTGAAAATATATGATTTGGAATTTATAAATCTTTTATTAAGATTTAAATGAGAATTTTCCAAAAGCCAAGTTTTCCAATTTAATATATTAAATTGAAGTTGAATGGAATTCGAGTTTATAATAACCGAGATAAGCTTCTGTAAAAGAAGACCGATACTACATATGGAATTTAAAAGGCTTTACCGTTATTCCATTTATATTGTTGGTCGGATACAGGAATTTATAACGATTATACATTGATTTGATTCCTGTGAAGATTCCATATTTATGGAAGATGATTTTGGGTTTACCGTAAACTATGTTTTAAATGACATTAGTTCTTTAACCCAGTTAAAGATAAGGTTAATTTCTTAAATTCAAATAATCATTGAATAATGATTTGTGTGATATTTATAACCAAATTGTTTTTTAATAAATCTTTAAAAGAAAGATTTAAGTACAAAGTTAAAGAATTTATCTTTGACGGAAAAATTTGAATATTTTATTTAAAAGAATATTCTGAATTGGAATAAGGCGTTGGATGTGTTTTTATAGTACTCGATTTTTAATTATAAAATACGAGAGTTACTCGGAAAGACCGGGTTTAAACCCATTCCGAATAATTACTACGACGATGAAGAGTCGAAGATGAAGACGGTGGTTGAAGACCGACGATCTTCACATCGAATGGATGTGTTGCTACAGAGACCCTTGATGGGAGTAGCTACCTTGAAGGGGCTTCAGTGGTGGCCGTCCGGACTATTGTTGATTGTTCGGATTTGGATTTCGCTCAGACCCAGAGCATAAGCTAGTAAATGGATGTGTGTCTGACATTGGATTTCATTCCATGTGAATTAAATCGATTTCTGTTAATGTATGTCTGTTTGGTGGTGGAGGATTTATTCTCTACTTAACACCCTGGTATATATTAATAGTGATTGATCGCATGGCGTGAATTGTCAATGTGGCACGCCAAGATGCAATTGATCAAGGCTTTTGTTGAGAAGCAGGGCTTTGTGGGATGATCAAAGCATAGCCTATTACGGCATAACTTTGTGTATATCGTGACTTCGCGAGCCTCACACCCCGGTATGAGTCAAAAACGGGATATGGACTGCAGGGAGTGCACATGTTTCTTTCTAGCTAGGAGTGGTGTCGGTGCTTAAACTGGCTGACATTTTACTTATGTGAATGATGGATTTTGAGGCGCCTCGGATTTTTATAGGCTGATAGTGGTCATATTATAGGTTCAAAGGAACCGGGAAACGTGTGTTCAGGCATAACCAATCCACTGCCGATAGGCGGGGACCGGCCTTGAAGATCCAAGGGTTCACTGTGGGGGATCCTGAGGCATTTGCTAGAGTGTCTCGAATCGGAGAGGAGCTTGCCCCTAGCCTCGACTCATGATGGATATCCAATTTCCAATACGACCTTGCGGTTTTGATTGTAGAACTAGTATGGCGACATGATATATGGTACTCATGCCGTCTAGGATTTATACATTATGATTGAAATGTTTTTATTAAAACATATACACACTAGTACTAAATCCGTTTTTATCGTATCAAGCATCTTTTGACCATTATAAGGTAAAACCCTATCCTCCGGTTTGCGTTGCATTGTGTGATGGGACTTGGGTCTTATAATGGTTTCATTTTTCTAAAAAGCATTGAGTTGTTTAACGATTTACTTTAATTTATGCACTGACAATCCAATGGAGTAAACCTGTTCCGCGTTAGCGGCGTGGTCCTGTGATTAGCCTTATTAGATAAGTTTAGTCAAGATTTCTCATACCAGTCCCATGACTGACCTGTAGTTTGTTTCACGGGCAAACTCGGGTGCCCATATTTTCCACACGGGCAGTAGAGTAGCTTTTTGCAGATATATTTACAGGATCCTGGTTCACAGCTGAAGCGGTATTCGGAAAGCTCTGTATCCGTGTATTCCTTTCAGTTGTATATTTGTATTATTTTTCCGCTGCTATTTAAATATAATTTAAAACTCTTATATTATTGTATTTCAATTTTGTAATTAAGTATTCATACTCTGTTATATTCTTGTACTCTGATGTAATTGTTATAATCAACAATAAAATGTTCTTTAGTTTGTGCTCTGATGTGTGTTGTTCTCAAAGCAATCCAGGTTTTCCTTTACTGGGAAGTTTGGGTCGTCACACATGCTTATTAACTTTATTCAAATGTCGGATGCTGCTACACTTAACCTTAGTAAAAAGCTGCTTTCACTAGCAACTTTCCCCTAATTTGTAGCAGAGACTGTAGTGTAAGTTATCTTGCACTACACAGCCTGCTTCAAAGAAACTGAAAGTTGCAAGTGAAAGCGGCTTTTTCCAAAGGTTAAGTGAAGCTGCATTTGACATTTGAATAAAGCTAATTAGCATGGATTACCGACCCTACGCATGAGCTAAAATGCAGCCACCTGGTGGGTCGTCCAGTAAATTCTTAATCAGAAAGTCGAGTATGTGTGTCATCCGATGATGATGATTCAATATCTTTAGACGTTGGAGCAGGTATATTCAATATGTTACATAAGAATTGAATGGACATGTACTTGTGTGCACATGCATCTTGAATATTCTTTTCGTTTATTTGTTCCTTTATGTGTGTATAGGAGGATGTTATGTATGCTAGGGTACGAACTACCGGTGTTGCATATGGCTGACTACACTTCAGGTGATTCTTCTTTTGGGTTTGCATTTTTAATGACTATCAACTAGGTTGTCGTATGAACTTAGGCCGCATGGGTAGATATTAGTCGACTAATCAACTAGTCGATTCGACTAGGTTGTTATTGGTTCCTAGTGAAGTATTTGTACACAAACACTCTGATCGACTACGTACCGTTAAATTACACAAACATATTGATCGCCACGATATGCCCTTCACTAATATTGGTGTCCAGTGAAATTACACAAGTCCAAAATATTGAAATTATCATCTAATCCTTCACTGTTAGAACCATTGTTATTATCACTTTTTCAACCAGAATTAACATTCAATGACACATTCTAATCCTTGTTGTATTCACGTTAGAACCATTGTTGTATTCATGTTTGCACCATTGTTGTAATATTCATGTTTTATTCATGTTTGAACCATTGTTGTAACCATTGTTGTATTCATGTTTTCATCTCAGCCACCAAATATTTGCATCTCAGTCACCATGGATGGGTTTAATAACTGAATCTTTCACTGTTAGAACCATTGTTATATTCATGTTTGCATCTCAGTCACCAAATGTTACAATGTCGATCTACTATCCAGCTGTGAAGTATTTGTAACTTGTTTCTTGTATTTTATAGCCAGTCTTATTGGAGATTATGGTGCTTTGCTGGAACTCAGGCTGCAGGCTATATATCACGACCTCGACTGGACTGGACTTCCCGACCTCGATCTTCCCGTCCTCGACTTCCCGGCCTCGACTTGACTGTTTATCAGGATGTTATCTTTTTACCTCATTTTTCTTAGTTCGTAATGTGATGAAAATTTAATACAGTTTCCTTTTAATGTTTATATATGTATGTACATCGTGTTATGACAAACCTTGTAATGCTTTGAGTATATATATGTATAACTGTGTTATTCCTGTGTATACTTTGTGGTATGTATGCTCTGGGATATGAAAGATATGTGCTGCAGATTCTTGTTTTATATATGTACACATATATGATATATATACATGTGTGTGTGTATGTGTGTGTGTATATATATATATATATATATATATATATATATATATATGCACACACATATATAATTAGACACGGTCAAAGACCATGTCTGATTGAACTTTAGATACGGCTAATAGCCGTATTTTAAAACAATTCGATACGGTTATTAGCCGTATCTAATAATTTAACACGCGACTTTTTGATATGGCTATTTATCGTGCCCAAGAGCTCTAGATACGGCTAAGAACACAGTCCATTCAGCATATAGTGTGTAGTGACATTTATTAATTGGCACTAAATATTTGGTAACTGTCATTCTCGTGCAAATATTTTTTTTTTGATCATTTAAGTTATTGAATTTAAATTTGATTATTGAATTTAATATGGTTTTAAAATAATTTATGATGATAATGATTGGTTCAATATGATTTTTAATAAGAAATTATCACGATGCTGAGTGCCAACGATATATAAGTTAAATTTGATTTGAAAACAATATATAGATTCTAAGTGAAATAAATTCATGCAACATACATGTATATATCTTTGGCTATTGTCTTTAATACATTCCCTGACTATTCAAAATGTAATATTTAGGAATTTGGAATGGAGATTAGATGTTCAAACCTTCATTAATTTATTTATTTTGAAATGGAACAGTTGTAGCCGTTTCAATGCTTTCTCTCTTGTAACGTCCTAGATTTTTAAACGTTGATTACGAATATTTAAATCTATTTAAATATTGATTTGGCGATATTAGCAGATTTTATATCGAATTTATTTTATAAAATCGAGTTCAAAATTATATAATTTATAATATAATTAAAAACGAGCTCGAAAACGACACGGCAGTTCGTAATTTTCGGTCTGAACTTCAATTGAATATACAAAATCTGTTTTAAGTTGGAATTCGGTGGAACAAGAAACGTTTGAACCGATTTGATTATATTTTTCTAGTAAAAGAGAAAAATCATGATTTCATCGTGTAGATGGTAAGATATGCCCAGATTAAAATTTCTAATAGTCGCTATAGAATCGTTCATTGACCGTAACAGTTTATTTGATATTACTGCATACAGAATTCGAATCTGGACTAGATTCTTTTGAGACGTAGTTATAATTTAATTTTTAGAATTTTTCTGTAATTTTTAATAAATTAAATATGCATCTTTTTATTTGAAGTATTTTGCATCCTGTATCAGTATTTCGGGGCTTCATAATATAAGTTAACCTACCGATATTATTATATTTTTGGAACCGTGGCACTTTGCTCGACACGACCGTATTCTCACTTCTGTCCGTAGCAGCTCGGACATGAACGAAATCCTACGTAATGCGGTACACTAAAATTTTCAAACATAAATTTTATATATACCAAACCAAAACTCAGCCGACTAAGATATTTGAGCCAACCTATATATATATTTCATACAGTTTAGTTTTGTCAAATCTTTACAGCTAAAGAAAAAGAAAATCCACGCACAGCTATTTTCTGCTCCGTTATCTCATTTCAGCGACCTAGGTGCGTAAACCGAAAATAAAACAGCAACCCATCTTCCTTTTAGCCATTTCTTTTCTTTCTTTTCACCACAGATCTATATTACAGCAGCACCCACTATCCTAAGAAGATTACAAGCTACCCCTATACATATATGTGAAATGACGACACACTGCATGTTAGGCTCTTGTCTCCTATTCTACGCCTACAGACCACTTCGAAAAGAAACATGCCTATCCCAAATACTTGCCACCCAACAAAATCAAACTGAGCACATGCCTAACCTAATGCACCCTATTTTCAACGCAGTTCATTTCCGAAAGGAAAACACACTGCTGTGTTTTATCACCATCACAACCAAATCACTGATCACCTACCATATCTTCTTCCCCTTCCAAGGTGTTACCGCTGCCGTGCTTCTTTTCAGCAACCCTACATGAAGCAGAGACTAATTCTTCCTCCCCAAGTGTTACCCGCTGCTGTACTTCATTTCAGCAGTCCTGCCTATTACCTACCCTGTACCTGATGATATAGACATCGTTTCTATCCCTTTTCCACTCCACCTATATATACTGCAGCCTTGGTCCATTCTTTCAGAAAACAGAAGAAAGAAAAAAAAAACCGAGAGCATTTTCATTTCCAAATAAAAACTCAGTGAAGGCCTAAAAGAAATAAATATGCGGAAGTTTTGTTCATGCGTGATTTTGTGGTTTTGGAAGAAGGAAGTGGCCGGTCGAGTGGCGTTCTGGTGGAAGAGGTCGGTTGACTGGTGGAGTAGCTGTGGACCAGGTGCTGGATGGTGTCTTCGTACGAGAGCAGGGTAGTGAAAACGAAATGTATGAGAGGGGAGTAGAGCAAGTAACAAGAAGGTAAGGCGGGGATTAGCTGTGGCATTTGCAGTGGAGGGAGATGGTGCAAGAGACTAACGTGAAACTGGGCGATGTTGCGTGTGGAAAAGAAATTGAAGTAAGAGAGGGGACCCAGTTTGGGTTGTGTATGATCTTAGAATAGGACGGAGGAGTGGAGGATGGCTGCGGTATATTTTCTTTTGAGATTCAGACTGTTCAAAAAATGGTGATGGCTTTGGAAAAGATGGAGAGGTTCAGCGTTTAAAAGTGGCGGAGATGGGAATCATTCATTGCAGCATAAGGTTGACGGGAATGGTGTCCAACGCAAGGTCAGTGTGAGGTCTTGGGAGCCGAGGCCGTGACATTGGGAAGTTGTGAGAAGAAAGTGGTTTCTTTTAGAACAGTGAAAGGAAAAGAAACGTAGAAGAGGACGTGGAACAAATGAATGGGCAGAGGAGTTTGTGATTGGAAGGTGTACATGGTGTACTACTTGTGTACAGCGACGGGTGCTTGAGCTTTTTGGTGGATCAAAAGGAATGCAGAAAGAAAACATGCACAGTGGGAGCAAAAGGAAGCAGCACGTGGAAATTTGGAAGAAACGTGCCTAGTGAGTAATTAAGGTACGGTTAACTGTGCATGTATAATTAATAATAATTAACATGGCATTGGTTTAGGTATAAATTTACCATCAGATTTTATAACAGTCCATATTTTACCGGGTCTAATTAAACATGAATATGCCTAATCAAAGTTAAATTAAATTAGTTGGGCCGATTTGATTAACCTATAATTTACAATGTATTAGCAATACGTGTATGTTTAAGTTAGGTGGAAGGAACCGTATGTTTTAAATAGATTAGCTGACCAATGAGTTAACCAAGGTCATTAGAGTAAGTCAATTTTTATTTAGAATACTAATTATTTAAATCAAAAACTTATAGCTTATATAATAGGTATAGCTGATTTATTGATTTAGGATTCAATGGAACAAAGAACGTCAGAATTGTGTCAATGAGAGTAGCATGCTAGAGCTGGTCGAGAAGCATTTGGAATTGACTGAAAACAAATCGTTTTGACAACGAAGGGAATCAAGGTGAGTTTAACTCACTCAGTTACCCCGCTTATATTTTCTATAAGCTGAGTTTTTATTTTGTATGCAATGTTTGCTAAGGGTTGATGATTGGCTGACTGTTTGTTTGTGTACTGAATATTTTTAAAATATTCATGGATTAAATTAAGTGTTTGTTTAATTTAATCAAATTAAATCGTTATTTTAACAATTAAATTCCAAACGAGGTAACTTACCTTGTTGGTTACGTTTATAATAATAAACGTATTAAACAAATCATTTGATGCTTGAATGGCCGTTACGAATTGTTTGTTGACTGTTATTTGTTGAACTGTTTATCGTGTTGAATTTGAGGTAACCCATTTTAATGCAGGGAAGGACAGGTTGGAGGAATCCAACCGGATTCCTCAATTATATTGTTTATTTATATGTACTGTTAATCAATTTGATTGATTGTTGATTATTGAATCTAAATTCAACAATTGTGTGACATCAACCAATGGGTGATATTGGTAGAGTAACGACAGATGGCCTATAAATGAACCGCTGTATAAAGATTTATTTACCATCTGGTAAATCAATAGAAAGAAAGTTATAAAGCTTGTTTTATAACTAATGACAGTGAAATCTATTTTATACAGATTATATTTAAATGTAGTTATTAAAGGAAATAAATAATTATTTTTACCTTATAATTATATAATGAGTATATAAAACGAGATTTGTATGTTAATGAATTTTGTAAGCAAAGGAGTCGTGATTAACCAAGTGGTTAAGAGTGGGATTAATTGTTTTCAATAAACAATTAAATGAAATTATTAAATTTAATCAGATTGTTAAATAAATAAAATAAAGTTTATTTAAATTAATTTTACTTATTTATTTAAAGGGAATAACTAAGTGGAAAGTATTAAGAAAGTAACCCTGTTTGAGATAATCAAGTCGACTACTTGAACGAGAATCGATTTAAAAAATAAACAATTATTGGATTTTAAATTATTAATAAAGTTATGTATCATTTTAAAGTAACCTTTTAAGGAAGATCTATTATTTTTAAATGAAGTAAACTATTTGATTTAAAGTATGTTAGACTATTAACGAGAAGCTGATCTATAAACGAGAATTGAAAAATGTAATATGACTATGAATTCATAAGGTAACTTGGTAGACAAGGTTTGAATATATGATAATGTTTTCAAAGGAAACCAAGTTGTTTTGATATATCAAATCGATGTTCTATAAAAGAAAAATGTTAACTTTTTAAGTGAATAATGTTTGAAAAGAACCACAGTGAGATGGAAATGGTGATTAGTTGAGTAAAACCTTGTTTATAATTAAAATGGATTTTTATAAGTTTACTCATATTTATATGAGTAAGATTTGGATTTATTGCCAGAAAGGAAATATATAAATGGAAGTTTTCAAACAAGATTGATGAAATCGAACGGCTTAGTGGATTGAACTTGGTTATAAAAGTGAGGATCTAACGATAAAGATCTAGAGATGAATATGTTAAATATGAAAGGAGTTGTTTGAACAAAACTAAGATAAGGGGCTATTAAAAAGAGATTCTATATTAAATATAAGTATTGAGAGAAAATGATAGAATGAGATTTCGTTGATAAACTTCTATCTATTCAAAAGATAATAATGTTGTCGTCTCAAGGTCTGAGTGGTAACAAAATACCCCAACTTGTAATGACATCATGATTATCCAAGAATAATATTAGTTTAGAAACGAGGGAAGTTGTATGAGTTAAATTAATATTTCTATAAAGGATATTATAAACTATATTTCAAAATTTGAATGAATTGATTTGGTTATAAGAAGTGAAGCGGCGTACTTCAAATGTTGAAAGATATATAAATGAATTAACAAATGTTTAACTAAAAAGGCCAAGTGATGTTATATACTGAACCGGTTGATCCACTTTATTTTTATGGATAATGATTGTTTATTTTGATAGTTAAATCACCAACTATCAAAATCTGGCCAAATCAATTATTGGTTCGGAAAGATCGGGATCGAATTTATATTCGAAAACCATTCCAACCAATAAATACGTAAACGTTAAAGATATCAGAAGATGGTCAAGATGGAGCATTGAAGACCGTGGATCTTCATAAGCGGAAGGATTGCTGTGGAATTCCTCTGGCTAGCTACCAGAGGTTGTTAAACTGTGATTCGGTCGTGGTTGAGATTTTGCGGATTTGCAAGGACTACTAGCTACCAATCCATAGGGTGATTCCTATGATGTGGTAGGTGGGTGCCTTCGGTTCATCCCATTCCTGGATGACTTTCATGGACGAGTGTCTGACAGAGTATTTACAGATGGTCACGTACATTGATTTCTTTAAACGTTCCCAATGTATTTTTGAGGACGTCAATTAGTGATTTGATGGATCTGACGATGTGGCATTCAAAGTGATGTGCTGATAAGTAAACGTAGCCTCAAGCCTCATCAACCAGGAAATGACAAAAATCGGCAGGCAGCATGGCTATGTGGGTCGCTCCTATTCGGGTGTATAATCACCTATCTAGAGAAATTCCATTTGTTTCTTTAATCTATCGATGCTGTCCCTTTTCGGGAAACGGTTGCTGATCCCAACCGTTGGTGATATACATTCGATACACTCAAGCGAAATGAGTGGTCGGTCATGTGTGGGCCGGGTTGCAAGACATTCTTGTTGAACCCAGTGTATTCGCCTCTAGAGATACACTATCGGCAGGTGGTCCCATACCTTGTCATAGCTGGAATCCAATCTCCAATAAGCGCCCGCAGTTTTGATTGTATACTATATATGTGGAGCGTGAGATGCAAGCGTTCCACTAGATTGTTATTTAATTGTATTTAGACACTATTATAATATCAAAATAAGATATGATTTCAAAACTGTTTTGGGTTATAGTAAGGTAAAAACCGTCCGTGTTTATGTGTGGGCTAGTCTTACTATTATCCTCTTCTTTCAAAAGGACTTTGAACTTTAAAATCAATATGGATGTTATATAAACTTAGTGGGTTGCTCACTCTGGTTCACCAGACTGACCCGGTGTTTGAAATGCTCGAGTTAGCCCGGGTTGTAGGTTCAGGTTATCAGATGCTTTGAAGTTCCGAGATGAGCTGGGGAGGTCCAGACGTATGATGTAGACAAAATATTATTCCGCTGTGTTGTATTGAGGACAGGTTGTTATAACTCTCCAGATTTGTCTGTGATACTATGATGTATGTAAGTGTATTACTCCAAGCTTTTAATAAAGTTATTTATGTATTATATTTTGTTCCGCTGCGATGTGAGACTCTGATACTGTTATGTTCTTCTTCTTAGTTCTTATATTCTAATATTTCTTTATTTCTTATCTCATCCTCTAAATTCTTTCTATTGGCATCTGGGTTTCCAGTACAATTTGGGTTGGATTAGTGTTGTTTGGTCAGCTCAAAAGGTACCAAAAATTTGGGTCGTCACAATTGGTATCAGAGCTATTGGTTTAGTAATAACCTTGGCTCTGTGGTGTAACTCAGTAGAGATAGGATTAGTAATATCCTAGATTGAGTTTGAGTATATATACGAGAGAGTGTATTTGTGAATTTTATATAAAATGTTTTGTATTGTGTCATTGATTGGTTCAAGTGTTGGGGAACCATATTAAACTGGTATTTGACGCAATATTGTTTTATAAAGGGGGTAAATGAAATAATTTTGACCAAAATTTATTTTTATAGAAAAAGGAAATATTTTCTATTATTGGATGTGTGGTTGTGTTGCTTGGTTTGATTGGAATTCAAATTGAATCATGGAATTGAATAATATAAATTTGATATTTTGAAATCAAATGGATAATAATGGAAATCGATCGAATATGTTTAACAAAAATGAACATAGATCTGTATGTATCAAGGTAGGATATAATTCAAGTGATTTTGTTGTTTGTTATTTGGATGTTGGATTGATTAAATAAAATCCAACGAGTAGGGCAATGAAGAAGTTGAATGAATTAGAATTAAAATGCCAGTATAGTGAATTGGGAATAACATCATTTATGAAACAAAATAAGAATATTTAACCCCGTATTTGTTAATCGCATTGTAAGTTGAGTGTAGTGCAGATTCCAGAAAGCTATGGAATGGATTCGGTTACATAGGTTGGAAGTACAAACGAAGAGCAGATAAATGATTTGCTTGGAAATAGGAAATTGAGTTGCCCGATAAAAAGGTAAACCTTAGAATATTGATTGGAGTTATTGATTTATACCCCTGAGTTGGGTAGCAATTTGGCTTTTGGTTTTCTTTTGGAGAAGTTAAGCCCGGAGTGGGGTTTGTAGTTGTTGTGATCGAGTCATGTAGAGGAGGTACTGGCGAAATTTTAGAAAATCTTTGAGAGTTAAATTTAATTTGGGTATAATTCTAGAATAATTAATTTAAAATAATCGAGTTTAGAGAATTCTTCTTTCCTTGTAATTTCGGGGACGAAATTCTTTTAAGGGGGAAAAAATGTAACATCCCAGATTTTTGAACGTTGATTATGAATATTTAAATCTGTTTAAATATTGATTTGGCGATATTAGCAGATTTTATATTGAAATTATTTTTAAAAATTGAGTTCAAAATTATATAATTTATAATATAATTAAAAACGAGCTCGAAAATGCCGCGGCAGCTCGTAATTTTCGGTCTGAACTTTAATTGTATATATAGAATCTGTTTTAAGTCGGAATTCTATGAAACAAGAAACGTTTGAACCGATTTGATTATATTTTTCTAATAAAAGAGAAAAATCGTGATTTCATCGTGTAGATGGTAAGATATGCCCAGATTAAAATTTCTAATAGTCGCTATAGAATCGTTCATCGACCGTAACAGTTTATTTGATATAACTGCATAATGAATTCGAATCTAGACAAGATTCTTTTGAGACGTAGTTATAATTTAATTTTTAGAATTTTACTGTAATTTTTAATAAATTAAATATGCATCTTTTTATTTGAAGTATTTTGCATCCTGTATCAGTATTTCGGGGCTTCACAATATAAGTTAACCTACCGATATTATTATATTTTTAGAACCATGGCACCTTGCTCGACACGACCGTATTCTCACTTCTGTCCGTAGCAGCTCGGACATGAACGAAATCCTACGTAATGCGGTACACTAAAATTTTAAAACATAAATTTTATATATACCAAACCAAAACTCAGCCGACTAAGATATTTGAGCCAACCTATATATATATATTTCTTACAGATAATTGAGCCAACCTATATATATATATTTCTTACAGTTTCGTTTTGTCAAATCTTTACAGCTGAAGAAAAAGAAAATCTATGCACAGCTATTTACTGCTCTGTTCTCTCATTTCAGCGACCTAGGTGCGTAAACCGAAAATAAAACAGCAACCCATCTTCCTTTTAGCCATTTCTTTTCTTTCTTTTCACCACAGATCTATATTACAGCAGCACCCACTATCCTAAGAAGATTACAAGCTACCCCTATACATATATGTGAAATGACGATACACTGCATGTTAGGCTCTTGTTTCCTATTCTACGCCTGCAGACCACTTCGAAAAGAAACATGTCTATCCCAAATACTTGCCACCCAATAAAATCAAACTGAGCGCATGCCTAACCTATTGCACCCTATTTTCAACGCAGTTCATTTCCGAAAGGAAAACACACTGCTATGTTTTATCACCATCACAACCAAATCACTGATCACCTACCATATCTTCTTCCCTTCCCAAGGTGTTACTGCTGCCGTGCTTCTTTTCAGCAACCCTACGTGAAGCAAAGACTAATTCTTCCTCCCTAAGTGTTACCCGCTGCTATACTTCATTTCATAAGTCCTGCCTACTACCTACCCTGTACCTGATGATATAGACATCGTTTCTATCCCCTTTCTACTCCACCTATATATATTGCAGCCTTGGTCCATTCTTTCAAAAAACAGAAGAAAAAAAAACCGAGAGCATTTTCATTTCCAAATAAAAACGCAGTGAAGGCCTAAAAGAAATAAATATGCGAAAGTTTTGTTCATGTATGATTTTGTGGTTTCGGAAGCAGGAAGTGGCCGGTCGAGTGGTGTTCTGGTGGAAGAGGTCGGTTGACCGATGGAGTAGCCGTGGACCAGGTGCTGGGTGGTGTCTTCGGACGAGAGCATGGTAGTGAAAACGAAATGTATGAAAGGGGAGTAGAGCAAGTAACAGGAATGTAAGGCGGGGATGAGCTGTGGCATTTGCAGTGGAGGGAGATGGTGCAAGAGACTAATGTGAAATTGGACGATGTTGCATGTGGGAAAGAAATTGAAGTGAGAGAGGGGACCAGGTTTGGGCTGTGTATGATCATAGAATAGGACGGAGGAGTGGAGGATGGTTGCAGTATATTTTCTTTTGAGATTTAGACTGTTCGAAAAATAGCATTGGCTTTGGAAAAGATGGAGAGGTTCAACGTTTAAAAGTGGCGGAGATGGGAATCATTCATTGCAGCATAAGGTTGAGGGTATGGTGTCCAATGCAAGGTCAGCGTGAGGTCTTGGGAGCCGAGGCCGTGACATTGGGAAGTAGTGAGAAGAAAGTGGTTTCTTTTAGAACAGTGAAAGGAAAAGAAACGTAGAAGAGGGCGTGAAACAAATGAATGGGCGGAGGAGTTTGTGATTGGAAGATGTACATGGTGTACGACTTGTGTACAGCGATGGGTGTTTGAGGTTTTTGGTGGATCAGAAGGAATGTAGAAAGAAAACGTGCACAGTGGGAGCAAAAGGAAGCAGCACGTGGAAATTTGGAAGAAACGTGCCTAGTGAATAATTAAGGTAAGGTTAACTGTGCATGTATAATTAATAATAATTAACATGGAATTGGTTTAGGTATAAATTTACCATCAAATTTAATAACAGTCCATATTTTACCGGGTCTAATTAAACATGAATATGCCTAATCAAAGTTAAATTAAATTAGTTGGGCCGATTTGGTTAACCTATAATTTACAATGTATTAGCAATACGTGTATGTTTAAGTTAGGTGGAAGGAACCATGTGTTTTAAATAGATTAGCGGACCAATGAGTTAACCAAGGTCATTAGAGTAAGTCAATTTTTATTTAGAACAAGTGCGAACCCGTGCTACGCACACGACTATTGTGAATGATTATCAAAATATTTATGAAGACTGTTGGAGAATGGAGTTTTGATGACAACCTTATTTCAGTTATCATTATTAATTGATGATTATAAAATAATACTAACATATTTATCTATAATATATATATATATATATATATATATATATATATATATATTTATATGCAGGACATGTGTATAGGACTTAAATACTGAAGACTGTACGGTTTTAGAGTTTTAAAGATTCAAGATTCAGAAAAGATTCAAGACTCATGAGTTATCAAGTATCAAAATTAAAGAGTTCAAGAAAAATATAGTAATAGAGTCTAGTTTATATGTAAGACTCTGAATAACACTTCAGGTTCAAATTCTGATTTTCGAATTTCAAATCCTGATTTCAAATTATTTTTCTAAATGGCTTCAAATTATTATCTTTCGTATGATTTCAAACATATATGTTTATAAAGTTTTAGATATATATATAAGTTTATATATATATAGTTATATAGTTTTATAGTTTAAAACCTTATAACTTTATAAATATGTATATATAATATATTATTATGATTTCATATGATTTACACTTTAGAATATATATTTATATTATTAAGTTTTGATTCAAGAATTTTTAGAATAACATGTATGTTTAAACACTTGAAAAATAGTTTAAAAAACGAATTATAAGGCATATGACGACATACATAAATGCCTATGTCGACATACAACTGTCATTTTTTTCAATTTTCAAAGAAAGTGTTTTTTCACTATTTGTAACATTTCTGAAACGTTTCAACCATTGAGACATTATAAATAAGGGTCGATTTTGATTTCTTTCATCATTCTTCTTCTTCATCTTCACCCCTTTTCATGCCATCATTAAAATACATCATTTTCTTGATTTCTACCCTTATAATTTGCCAATTTCTACTCAAATTATATAAAACTTCATCTCTTCTCAATCTTTATCTACTACTATCAATTTGGAAGTGTTATTGAAGAGTTATAGGACTGTTGTAATCATTTGGGAAAGTGTGTGTCGTAGCCCTGAAGTCAAGGAAAGTGAGCAGTGTTAACTTTGTTGCCGAGAATTCAAGGGTGTTCGGAGCGATGTTAACCTTATAGCCGTTAAATCAAGGGGTTGTACTTGGATATTGATAATAATAAAACTCTACGCAATCCAGCGTTGCATGGGACTGGACGTAGGAGTAATCCAAGCTAGTATAAGATCCAGTGTGTTCTTTCCTTTTTTTGCATTTTATGTTTATTTTGTTTCTGTGTTTGTGTTTGTGATCTTCTCTTGTGTTTGTGATTCATATGCCAGATCAATTAAGTTTAGAATTTTCATAAATTCCGCATAAACACTATTCACCCCTTACCCCCTTCTCCCTCTAGTGTTTGTTTTGCCTTAAGATCCGCATTTCGCAATCCCTAACAAATACATGAAGGTTGTACATTACAAATGACTACTTGGCTTGTGTTTCAACCATGTATCTCTAATTTCAACAAAGTTTAGTGTTTTATTTAATTAAGAGATTGTGTTGTGCTCTACTTGTTCTCGAAGTGGAAGTATTACAATGATCCAGGAATACAACTTTAAGGTTCATCTAAAAATTTGTTATAAACTTATTAGTTCAGTTGATCTAGTTGATGACTAAATCATCAAAAGTTATAGGAAATTAACTTTTGTCGTTATTCCTTGGCTTGAGTATAGTCTCATGTTATCATTTTCAGCTAAAGAATATGGTAGATCAAATAGCCATAGAGAACATGGTATTATCTCATCTTCATGAAAAAAACAGATAATTTTTATGTACATGTAGTAGCAGTCTAAAATTAATATTATTATAAATTGAGAAATATTACTAAACAGACATAAAATATCAACCACAGAGCTTATAGAATTAAAAAACATATATGTATTGGGATTTTCTTAATGCTCGATTCAAGTATGTTTTTGAAATCATGTACATATGAAATCAATTTATATGTTCAAAGCTGTATATTATCTTGCAAGCCAGAATATACCCAAAATCCAAACTATTATGCAATAGTATTTTTATACTTGAGATTTCTATAATAGACTCGTATAGTCGAATTCAGAAGGTAAATAGGAAATGTGCTTACTTGAGGGTATACATATCTAAATAGGAAATCTGCTTACTTGAGGGTACACATATCTAAAATCGGCTATTTAAAGGAAATATTCTATCTAAAAGCATATATTTGACAATTTTAGTTATCTATAGAAGATAGCATGATTCATATGAAATTATACAAAATATTTAGAGCCCAAGTAGGATTATATTCATTGGAAGGTGTACATGCATATAAAAGACTGGTTCTATTTAAATCCATGTAAAAACATACAAAACATATAATTCATGCACATGTGAAAGGATTTTTACTAAATCTAATCTTTACCAAAGCTTGAATATGTTCATCAAATCGCAAAAACTAATGATGTTTGCCATGAAGTTAGGAAAACTGTATGTTTCGAAATTTCTGAAAAGGTGCGAAAATTGTGTTTAAAAATCCTTCGAACTAAAACTAACCGTGACATTTAAATATATAGGCCTTCTTTTTTAACACATGAAGCATGCATTCATTTGCATGCACGCAAAAAATTAATGATGTTTGCCAAATGAATATATGTGCTGCCCCTTGAAATTTATGGTGTCGATCAGATTGGTTTTGCTCTATTGTAGGTATTGATATAGCCCTCGCATATGCTGCGTCAGTTGGATGGACAACTCATCAAAG
>JASFAX010001210.1:0-52296 GCA_030737875.1 Allium sativum
GCACAACGGAAATGTAAACTACACAGCGGAAGACTATAAATGCCTGGACACAGCTTAAAGTTTCAATCTAGAATCCTGCTCAATACATCAGCAAAATAAAACTACTCGACTGCCCGTGTGGAAAATAGGGGCACCCGAGTTCGCAATGGAAAAGCAAACTACAGGTTAGTCATGGGACTGGTGTAAGAAACTCTAAATAGTTATAATTAACTTATTTAATAATATGGCATATCACGGGACCACGCCGCTAACGCGGAACGGGTTCACCCCCATGAATGCCAGTGTATAAACAACAATCAATATAGATATATGGATCTACTATGCATCAATCAACATGCAATATCCCAATCTACCCACTTAGATTAAGCACTGCACTTAGATTTTCCAAATCCAATTCAATTTACAGAAATTATTCCTTTGGATTTTATTCCCGATTTCTTATTTCAAATCATTTGAAATACCTATCTAACTTTCTATATCAAAGTAGATTTCACTTCGGGATCTCAAAACAAATCGTTTGGAAATATGAATTCCAAAACATAACAATGCATACAAACAAGTATGCAACCAAATATCGTGCTCCCCATCGACAAGGCAAAGGGTACGCACCTCACAACTCGATATATAAATATGCACCTACCCCACATAGGAGCAGGCTACACCGACGATGCACCTACCCCACATAGGAGCAGGCTACACCGACCTCTCACCCATACTTTTAGTCTCAGGGTCACCCGACTCTTTAGCCACATACTAAATCATTTCATATCCCGAAGTAGGGAAAATCATTTCACAACATAATAATCGCAAGTGCTTTCAAAATATAGTACTTCACATCAGTAATTCACACATATGATCAGTCACTATTAATCACATAACCTTTGAGCTCGTACGTCTCAAAGAAGGGTGTTAAGCAAGAGAATAAATTTTCCGCCACCAAACAGATACATCATCAATAGCAACTAATCGAATATGCGATGAACCACAATGTAACACATAATACAATTCTAAATCATTTTTGAAATCATCGGGTTTTAGGCCTCAAAATCCTTTCTGTTTTATAAAACATTTTTATAAAACATTCCCTGTCTAAAATCGGGAATACATTTCTTTTCACTTAAGAAAATATCATTTCACAGTCACTCATTAAATTTGAAATGAAAACAACATCACTAAACATCTTATCGTCAAATCGTGAAGTGTTTCACAAGGTGTTAGCACATAGATATTTCTACCCAACCGAATGCTAAATGTAAAAGCATATTTTGCTCATAAACTGGTCGAGCACAATCCAAACAATCAATCAATCAAATTTGACATTAAATATAAGGTTTTGAATAGAGATAGTACCGACTTATATTCAACATCAAATCCTGAAACCAACAGATATCATATCGGGAATAACGATATCGATATCTTCCAAATTCCCATCATGATATCTGTATAATCACAAAATCCAATATCGAAAGATAATTTCGATTCAAATCCAATTTATTTATTTATAACCATTGGATTATTTTTCTAGTTAATAACTAGTTCATTTCAATAAAAATATATTTTTATCTTTTCAAATGTGGAATTTTTCATCCCAATTCTTCACAAATCATTTCTTATGATTTTACACAAATTATCGATATTTTTAATAATTTTATCAAGGCCCGTACAGTCGATTACCATCAACGGTCATCGAACTGCACTTACAACGACCTTTTCCAAATTTGATTTGGACATAATTCCAAATCCAACCGTTTGATTTCAAATTTCTCATATTCAATAGAAAGCTCTTTTCGATACAAACCCAACGGTTCTGATTTCAGGAGAATCCGACGGTCGGATCTCTCGTAATGTCTGTTCGAAGTCAATGGTCGAAATTCGCGAACTGCCGCGGCGCGGCGCGTTCTATTCAGGCCATTATATTATATATATAATATATAATATATATTTCTTCGATTTCTATTTAAAACGAATTTTATAAATCGTTTTAAATTCGTTTCCAAAACAATTTCAACTTGCGTTTCAAATTCAAATCAAAATTGAATTTTTCCTTATAAATTCGTTTTAAATTCATTTCAATTCAAATTTCAAATTCTTTTCAATTCGAATTCATTTTCTATTCAATTCAATTCGAATTCATTTTCTATTCAATTCAATTCGAATTCATTTTCTATTCAACTCAATTCGAATTCATTTTCTATTCAATTCAATTCGAATTCATTTTCTATTCAATTCAATTCGAATTCATTTATACAGTGTATATATATATGTTAAAAATTATATTTTTAACAATCAAATCATTTTCACATTTCATATATATATATATATCATTTTCATTTCATATATATATCGTTTTCACATTTCATATATATATATCGTTTTCATTTCATATTTATATATTATTTCCACCTTTCATATATATAAAATTTTCACTTTTCAGTATATACGATATTTTCACTTTCAATACATATACGATATTTTTACTTTCAATATATATATATATATTTCATTTCACATCACGATCAATTTTCACAAAGAATACAACCAAACAAACAAGTCGTCCATGGTCTGTGGACGACGGGGAACAGTTCATATACGCAGTTATGAAATAAATAATTGTACAGAAAATTTAAAGTGAGAGAATTCTCACATTGATTGGTTCAACTTTCTATTTTATTACGGTTCAGATTTGAATTCGCTTCAAATTCAAACTGGCTTTGTTTTGGTTCTGGTCGGCTCCATGTGGTAGATATCGCCGCCACGATTGCAACGTGACTGGAATTGTTCAATTCTGATAAGAATTGAAAAAGATATAGCCGATTATCCTTTAATTACAATTCGAATAATTAATTAATAATTAGTTTTAACCTTAATCACGTGATTAATAAAAACAAGGCCTCTCTCTTCTAATCCTTCTTCGTTGATAACCGACGAAGCTTAAACCCATCCCCACAAGCAAGAAACCGCCGCCGTTCCACACCTTTGCCACCGGAATTTGATCAGACTTCGCCACCATAAAGCTCTTCGAAAACCGCACCTCCCTAACCCCACCCCGGCGAACTCGCATAGCTCCCCGATCTCCAAAACCGCCGCTAACGGCTCCAGTTCGAGCGCCCCAAATCGAGAGATTTACAACTCGAAACAAGATCTTATCCGTTGAAATGATGGAGCACAAAGTTTTCTTCGATTTTGTTTTGATTTTTCGATTTAAAACGTAATGAATTTTGAGAATTTTGGATTTGAATTTGGAACCCTCTTGGTCGTTCAGTATGAAGTGGCGGCTGATGATTAGAGTTAGGGTTTTGTAACAAGGGGGTTATTTATATAAAAATTAAATATTATTTTATTCGTTTATTTTCAATTCTCAAATTTTAATGCTCCGATCTCCAAATCAAAACCAATGACTATCGTCTCTAGCTAAATACCCCCATTCCGGACACAATGGGATATGTTACGTGAGCCAATTCGGCTGTTTCGATAGATTTTTATCAAAATTAAAATATAAATCAATATATATTGAATTTAAACGTATATTTCTATTTGCCGGGGCCACATACTGATTCTAAAAATTCCCGAAAAATAAATCTAGCTATGTTTTGACGATACGGTCCCAACAAAACTAGTTTCTTCGAATTCTGAGATCGTTTGAAAAATGGCCCTTTTCTGGTCGATCCAATTTAACAAAAATCGACCAAACACATTTTCCTTTGCCACGCTGACATACTAGCTTCCAAAATTATGAAATTTGAAACCTAGGAATAATTTGACATACCGGATCCAACAAAAGTGGTTTCGTTGAATTCCGAAGTCGTTTGCAAAATGGCCATTTTCACGGGCTATATAAATTCTATATCGACCTTTCTGAAAATTCATTTGGCCATAACTTTTGCTTCCCACTATGAAACTTCGATTTTTCAGATTCTTTAGAAAGATATTCACTAACAAATTTAAATATTTTTGGTTTCACTCAAATCCGTTTTGTTTTGCACCCGGTACAGTCAGTCAAAGTTTGAATTCAAATTTTGAAACTACCTCGCCTTTTCAGGCCTTGTTTATAATTCTAATTAATTATTTTCGTTTTCAACATCGATTCAAACATACATTTCATCGCTATTATTTAAAATATTTATTTTAAATATTTAAACTCAACTAAAATATCCAATGTAAAAATTTTAAATTAGTTCAGATTTTCCGGGTCGTTACAATCTCCCTCACTTAAAACTTTTCGTCCTCGAAAAGGAACAAAGTCGAAAGTTGTTTAACCAATCAACTCAAATTCCTTTGTTTTCGTTACGGCTTAAGTTCTTCAACTTTTCAGTTTCTAAGAACTTTTAAAAATTTTCAAAAATTTGGCTAACACCCTAAATTTTCGAAAAATTTCGCCATAACCTCCTTTTTACGGGGAGCACCGGGAAAATCCCGAAATTACCATATAGGCCCTCGGTTCTCAAAAAGAAAAAGAAAAAGAAAAAGCCAAGCGGCTAGCCAATCGGCTCATAAAATCATCATCACCCAAACAAAACAGTAAATTATGGTAAACATGTACCTATTTGTCAGGCAAACAAATTTTATTCTTCTTCTCTAGCCTCCTTGCTACGACCTGTTTAGTGTAAGTACATGTATATGCATGCAAATGCGGAAAATTTTCAGTACAATTCACTATTTGATTCAATTTGGCTAAAGGTTCAACATTTAATTAATCACAACTATAATCAAACAACACAATCATCAATCAATTAGTTGATTAGCTTTTCAAATTCATAATTTTGATACATAGTCAAAAATCAGATTTTTGATGCCAAATCACAACAATAAGCCCTATCTAATTTTGATTCTCACACCAGTCAATTGGAAATATATAGAAATCTCACTTTCGAAACATGAAAATAAATTCTAATGATGACGTGTCAATCATTAGAATCATGTCCGAGCGACTAGAGTGTGATTCTATATCTATCGAATATATTTGAGGCTTCAATACACGTGGATCAGACGTATACTAAAATCTCTATATATTTGATTGTCCAAATCAATATAAATAAATAATCAAATACGTATAATTGATTTAAACTATCAAAACAAAAATTTGTTTTAACTTTAAAAAATATACCCTTCACACTCGTTCTAGGATACTACTGATCCCATCTCTAACGAGTCATTCTTTTTGGATATTACTAATCCAATACCTGATGAATTCTTTCGTATGGTTCTAATGTGTCTTGTTCTCTAAGCTTTGTAAACGAAGGCTCTGATACCAGCTGTAACGAGATGGATTTCGCTCGGACCTAATCGATCGCTAAACCGACCAAGACCGTTCGAATCCCGCATACGCTAACTCTGGGTATACAACACATCAGAACAAATAACAGAAGACTTTTATAAACATCATAATAATGTTACATCAGAGTATAGAATATCAGAGTATATAGAAATATAATCAATACAGCGGAAGATGATTTTACAATAAATGTAATACAATGCATAGCGGAAATATAAACTACACAGCGGAAGACTGTAAATGCCTGGACATAGCTTAAAGCTTCAATCCAGATTCCTGCTCAATACATCTGCAAAATAAAACTACTCGGCTGCCCGTTTGGAAAATAGGGGAACCCGAGTTCGCAATGGAAAAGCAAACTACAGGTCAGTCATGGGACTGGTGTGAGAAACTCTAAACAATTATAATTAACTTATTTAATAATATGGCATATCACGGGACTACGCCGCTAACGTGGAACGGGTTTACCCCCATGAATGCCAGTGTATAAACAACAATCAATATAGATATATGGATCTACTATGCATCAATCAACATGCAATATCCCGATCTACCCACTTAGATTAATCACTACACTTAGATTTTCCAAATCCAATTCAATTTACAGAAATTATTCCTTTGGATTTTATTCTCGATTTCTTATTTCAAATCATTTGAAATACCTATCTAACTTTCTATATCAAAGTAGATTTCACTTCGGGATCTCAAAACAAATCGTTTGGAAATATGAATTCCAAAACATAACAATGCATACAAACAAGTATGCAACTAAATATCGTGCTCCCCATCGACAAGGCAAAGGGTACGCACCTCGCAACTCGATATATAAATGTGCACCTACCCCACATAGGAGCAGGCTACACCGACGATGCACCTACCCCACATAGGAGCAGGCTACACCGACCTCTCACCCATACTTTTAGTCTCAGGGTCACCTGACTCTTTAGCCACATACTAAATCATTTCTTATCTCGAAGTAGGGAAAATCAGTTCACAACATAATAATCGCAATTACTTTCAAAATATAGTACTTCACATCAGTAATTCACACATATGATCAGTCACTATTAATCACATAACCTTTGAGCTCGTACGTCTCAAAGAAGGGTGTTAAGCAAGAGAATAAATTCTCCGCCACCAAACAGATACATCATCAATAGCAACTAATCGAATATGCGATGAACCACAATGTAACACATAATACAATTCAAAATCATTTTAGAAATCATCGGGTTTTGGGCCTCAAAATCCTTTCTGTTTTATATAACATTTTTATAAAACATTCCCTGTCCAAAATCGGAAATGCATTTCTTTTCACTTAAGAAAAATATTATTTCACAATCATTCATTAAATTTGAAATGAACACAACATCGCTAAACACCTTATCGTCAAATCGTGAAGTGTTTCACAAGGTGTTAGCACACAGATATTTCTACCCAACCGAATGCTAAATGTAAAAGCATATTTTGCTCATAAACTGGTCGAGCACAATCCAAACAATCAATCAATCAAATTTGACATTAAATGTAAGGTTTTGAATAGAGACAGTACCGACTTATATTCAACATCAAATCCTGAGACTAACAGATATCATATCGGGAATAACGATATCGATATCTTCCAAATTCCCATCACGATATCTATATAATCACGGAATCCAATATCGAAAATATCCAAAGATAAATTCGATTCAAATCCAATCCAATTTATTTATTTATAACCATTGGATTATTTTTCTAGTTAATAACTAGTTCGTTTCGATAAAAATATAATTTTATCTTTTCAAATGTTGAATTTTTCATCCTAATTCTTCACAAATCATTTCTTATGATCTTACACAAATTATCGATATTTTTAATAATTTTATCAAGGCCCGTACAGTCGATTTCCATCAACGGTCATCGAACTGCACTTACAGCGACCTTTTCTAAATTTGATTTGGACATAATTCCAAATCCAACCGTTAGATTTCAAATTTTTCATATTCGTTAGAAAGCTCTTTTCGATAAAAACACAACGGTTCCGGTTTCAGGAGAATTCGACGGTCGGATCTCCCGTAATGTCTGTTCGAAGTCAATGGTCGAAATTCGGAAACTGCCGCGGCGCGGCGTGTTCTATTCAGGCCATTATATATATATATATATATAATATATTTCGTCGATTTCTATTTAAAACAAATTTTATAAATCGTTTTAAATTCGTTTCCAAAACAATTTCAACTTCCATTTCAAATTCAAATCAAAATTGAATTTTTCCTTATAAATTCATTTTAAATTCATTTCAATTCAATTCAAATTTCAAATTCAATTCAATTCGAATTCCTTTTCTATTCAATTCAATTCGAATTCATTTTCTATTCAATTCAATTCGAATTCATTTTCTACTCAACTCAATTCGAATTCATTTTCTATTCAATTCAATTCGAATTCATTTTCTATTCAATTTAATTCGAATTCATTTTATACAGTGTATATATATAAGTTAAAAATTATATTTTTAACAATCAAATCATTTTCACATTTCATATATATATATATATCATTTTCATTTCATATATATATATATCGTTTTCACATTTAATATATATATCGTTTTCATTTCATATTTATATATATTATTTCCACCTTTCATATATATAATATTTTCATTTTTCAATATATACGATATTTTCAGTTTCAATATATATACGATATTTTTACTTTCAATATATATATTTATATATATGTATATATATAAATATATATTTATTTATTTCATTTCACATCACGATCAATTTTCACATAGAATACAACTAAACAAACAAGTCGTCCATGGTTTGTGGACGATGGGGAATAGTTCATGTATGCAGTTATGAAATAAATAACTGTACAAAAAATTTAAAGTGAGAAAATTCTCACATTGATTGGTTCGACTTTCTATTTTATTATGGTTCAGATTTGAATTCGCTTCAAATTCAAACTGGCTCTATTTTGGTTCTGGTCGGTTCCATGTGGTAGATATCGCCGCCACGATTGCAACATGACTGGAATTGTTCAATTCTCATAAGAATTGAAAAAGATATAGCCGATTATCATTTAATTACAATTCGAATAATTAATTAATAATTAATAATTAGTTTTAACCTTAATCACGTGATTAAAAAAACAAGGCCGCTCTCTTCTAATCCTTCTTCGTTGATAACCGACGATCCTTAAACCCATCCTCACAAGCAAGAAACTGCCGCCGTTCCACACCCTTGCCACTGGAATTTGATCAGACTTCGCCACCCAAAAGCTCTTCGAAAACCGCACCTCCCTTAACCCACCCCGGCAAACTCGCATAGCTCCCCGATCTCCAAAACCGCCGCTAACGGCTCCAATTCGAGCGCCCAAATCGAGAAATTTACAACTCGAAACAAGATCTTATCCGTTGAAATGATGGAGCACAAAGTTTTCTTCGATTTTGTTTTGATTTTTCGATTTAAAACGTAATGGATTTTGAGAATTTTGGATTTGAATTTGGAACCCTCTTGGTCGTTCAGTCTGAAGTGGCGGCTGACGATTAGAGTTAGGGTTTTGTAAAAAGGGGGTTATTTATATAAAAATTAAATATTATTTTATTCGTTTATTTTCAATTCTCAAAGTTTAACGCTCCGATCTCCAAATCAAAACTATTGACTATCGTCTCTAGCTAAATACCCCCATTCCGGACACAATGGGATATGTTACGTGAGCCAATTCGGCTGTTTCGATAGGTTTTTATCAAAATTAAAATATAAATCAATATATATTGAATTTAAACGTATATTTCTATTTGCCGGGGCCACATACTGATTCTGTAAATTCCCAAAAAATAAATCTAGCTATGTTTTGACGATACGATCCCAACAAAACTAGTTTCTTCGAATTCTCAGACCGTTTGAAAAATGGCCCTTTTCTGGTCGATCCAATTTAACAAAAATCGACCAAACACATTTTCCTTTGCCACGCTCACATACTAGCTTCAAAAATTATGAAATTTGAAACCTAGCAATAATTTGACATCCCGGATCCAAAAAAAGTGGTTTCGTCGAATTCTGAAGTCGTTTGCAAAATTTTCATTTTCACGGGCTATATAAATTCTATAGCGACCTTTCTGAAAATTCATTTGGCCATAACTTTTGCTTTCCACTATGAAACTTCGATTTTTCAGATTCGTTAGTAAGATATTCACTAACAGATTTAAATATTTTTGGTTTCACTCAAATCCGTTTTGTTTTGCACCCGGTACAGTCAGTTAAAGTTTGAATTCAAATTTTGAAACTACCTCGCCTTTTCAGGCCTTGTTTATAATTCAAATTAATTATTTTCATTTTCAACATCGATTCAAACATACATTTCATCGCTATTATTTAAAATATTTATTTTAAATATTTAAAATCCACTAAAATAGCCAATTTAAAAAATTTAAATTGGTTCAGATTTTCCGGGTCGTTACATAACTACTATGTTTCCAGTATTAAACAAAAAATTACAAAACCAATTGCATTATTAATATTTTAACAACATAAAACATTATCATACCTTTTTACCATCCATATTGACTAGAATTTCCTTTGACACAATTTTCTTCATTAAGTTTAGTGACCATTTTGCAAATCTTGGAGACCCTCTTATCCACTCTTTTCTTGGCTTGAGTATGTCAACATGTTCACATAAAAAATACTAAAAAAGTAACAAAATAATATTTAGAATAAATTATAATAGGTCCTATCATACTAAATTAAAATTTTATATCATTGATGTTTTCTTACCAGCGGAAGAATGAAACAGCCAGACATATTTCTCGGTTTATGCTTGAATTTTTTTAATGATTTAGTTAAAGAGTATTGAATACTTAATGGCCAAGAAATTCGGTTCATTTTTTTTGGATTAACGGTGTATTGGAGATAACCCCAACTAAGCATTCTTTGATTATCAGGGAAAAGAAATGTTATAAACAAAAAAATAAGAATAAGTCTTGGAAAATTTTCATCTTTTGGCATTTCTTTCTCAATTTCTATTTCTGTTTTTTTAATAATAAGATTTTTTATTATATGATCTATTTTAATAAAATTTCTCGAAACAAACTGTTGACAATTCTCAGGGGTGCATTGTAAAGAAACTTTAGGTAGTGGAAAAATGTTTCTCCAACCAAATATTAAAGAAACATCTTTCAATGATAATTTCAATTTTCCCCCCAACACAAAAACATTCTTCTTCAATGGAATAACAGCTGATTAAAACATCTAAAATTTTAGAAGATTTTCTAATTTGTTTTGCTCCAATGTTACTTGAAAAAAAAAAGCATCTATAAATCCATAAAAATGAGTTTGTTTTAAAAAGTTTAATTAATTTGTTCAAAAACCTTTTTGTTTTTCAATTTTTTCAAGCATTTTAACCAAAGCTACAAGACTGCATCGGTATTGAACAGTCTCCATCTTTTTTTTAGGCTTGAAGCTCTGTTTCGCTTTCTGCTTTTTTTTTCCTTTGGGAAAAATCTGATGTTTCCTACAAAACAAAGATAACAACACAATGTAAAACTGTATTAAAATACAGAACTGTATTATAATACAATATTGTAGAAAACATTTTCTTTAATATAATGCTAGGTTAAGTTGGTATTTTCATACACTGGTCAAGGTCTAGGTTTTGCACTCTAATGCTAAGGTAACTTAGCGCTTTTATACACTGTTCAAGGGCTCGGTCATGCACCATAATGCTAGCGTAACCTAGCACTTTCAAACACTGCTCAAGGGCTCAGTCATGTGCCATAATACTAGGGTAACGTAGCACTTTCATACATTGGTCAAGGGCTCGGTCATGTGCTCTAATGTTAGGGTAAACTAGCACTTTCATACACTGGTAAAGGCTCAGGCATGCACCATAATGCTAGGGTAACATAACACTTTCATACACTGGTCAAGGGCGGTCATGCGCTCTAATGCTAGGGTAACCTAGCACTTTTATGCACTGGTCAAGGGCTCGATCATGCGCCATAATGCTAGGGTAACCTAGCACTTTCATACATTGGTCAAGGGCTCGGCCATGCGCTCTAATGCTAGGGTAACCTAGCACTTCCATACACTAGTCAAGGGCTCGGTCATGCGTCATAATGCTAGGGTAACCTAGCATGCCCGTGTTTATGTGGATATAATATCAATATAGAATTCGCACATCTGTTACGTTCCAAGACGACGAGTAGGATATTCTTATGAAATCCTAAGTATATGTATGTTGTACACCTCGCCGGGATTGTAGTTCAGTTGGTCAAAGCACCGCCCTGTCAAGGTGGAAACTGCGGGTTCGAGCCACGTCAGTCCCTAACGGACCAGAGAATGCGTTTGCATTATATGGTCGCAGTTGAATGGATCGAGCAAGTTCAAATTGGCGCAACATAAAACCTATTATTCTGAAAGCACGCATTGATCAAGGGCTTGAGCAAGCGCCATAATGGGTAACCTAGCAATTTCAAACACTGTTCAAGGGCTTAATCATGCGCCATAATTCTAAGATAACCTAGCACTTTCAAACACTACTCAAGGGCTTGGTCATGCGCTCTGATGCTAAGGTAACCTAGCACTTTCAGGACTAAATACAGATAAATGCAAAATTAATGCTATAAATACAGTTCAATGAACTAAATACAAATCAATGCTATAGTGCTAAATTAACTTAGAATATTCTGCACTAAACTAACCTAGCTAATTTTGCACTATAGATCAATGCTAAATTAAACTAGAATATTCTGCACCAAAGTAAACAAGCATTTTCATACAATTTTCAAGGACTCAATCATTCGCTATAGTGCTAGGTTAACCTGCCATTTTCATATGATGGTTTAGAGCTCGGTCAAGCCATATAATGATAGGTTATCCTAGCATTTTTATACAATTTTCAAGGGCTCAGTCATTCGCTATAGTGCTAGGTTAACCTGATATTTTCATATTCTGGTTAAGGGCTCGGTCATGCCATATAATGACAGGTTATCCTAGCAATTTCATTGCTATAGTGCTTGGTTAATCTGGCATTTTCATATACTGGTTAATGGCTCAGTCATGCCATATAATGATAGGTTAACCTAGCATTTTCATACAATTTTCAAGGGCTCGGTCTTTCGCTATAGTGCTAGGTTAACATGGCATTTTCATATGCCAGTTAAGAGCTCGGTCAAGCCATATAATGATAGGTTTACCTTGCATTTTCATACAATTTTCAAGGGGTTGGTCATTTGCTATAGTGCTAGATTAACTTGGCATTTCCAGACACCAGTCTAAGGTTCATTCATGTGCTATAATGATAGGTTAACCTGGCATTTCATACACTAAATACAGATGGATGCTAATTTAATGCTATGAATACAAATCAATCCATTAGATACAGATCAATGATATAACGCTAAACTTAGTATATTTCTGCACATAATTAACCAAACATATTATGTACTACAAATCAATGCATAATTAATGAATCATTTTATACTATATTTGTGTTAATTTTCCCTAAATAAACACGACAAAATTTAAAATTACACCTACAGCAAGTATATACACTCAATTTAACCATTTGTGTTTAATTTTATCTGTTGTACCTGATCTCGTTTATCCTTCTCCTTATCCATCGTTTTTTTGCCTTTATAGCTGATAAGGATTATCTCGAAGAAACAACCCTATTTTCTATTATCGCTGGTGAATTGGGCGAATGATCTGACGATGACGATGACCTTAAGTGACGAGTTTGCATTAGAGGAATTCACTTGCTTTTGATTCTGATTTATTTATTGTTTTTTCGATTTAAAATTTGATGGAAAACCCCGACTGAAGACGACTAACTGAAGGACTGAAATGGAAAAACATGGGAGTTTTTTATTTCTGTCTGCGGGTCCTTCAGCCTAATTAACAAAAGTTGCAGGCCAGAAAATTAATTTTTAAATAAGTTTTTCCTTTTCCCTAATTCCCTCTTTTAGAAAATATCGAAAATAATATTTAATTTTATAATGCACTGTTAGTTGGTTAGTCTCGAAAATGTGTGTATATGTGATAAACTTTGTATACGTATGATTAGATTAGTATTAAGTCGTTCAAGGCTTATTTATTTTAAAATTTACTACTTCATGCGGATGATTGATAACAGGAGCGACAATCATATATGTTGGTTTTTAATATGCACATCCTTGTTATCAAATTATTGGAAACTGTAAAAAAGGGAAATTCACATGATTTTGATTTTAGGAAAATGTCCATGATTTAGTATATGTCAAATGCCAAAAAAAATTAAGTATAAGATATGTAACATATTATATTCATAAAACCCTTAGAGTGTTTTTTGGCCCCGTCTAGTAAGAATTATATATGAATGTTGCGTGTGCATTCGTTTTTTAATAGAATAGACATCTATCTATATTAATAGTATAAAATATTTGTTTGGTTTGTCCCTACATTAGACAAGTTACAAACACAATAACGTAATTAAATCTTGTAAAGCATTTCATTTCAAATGTTTCACAGAATTAACCTCACAGAAGCTACATTTACAGTGGTTGTACAAGCTGCGAAGCGGTATATGCCTCCCAATAATTTAATGTGCGAAAATCATTATGAAGTAAAAAACCGATGTCAGCTTTTTATTTACCATATGAAAAAAATAGAAATATGTCTAAATGGTTACATTTTTTTGAAAAGAAGATATCAACCTTAGGAATTGTAAAATACATAATCAGGAAAGGTACAAACCAAGAAAGAAGAAGGGAAAGGAAGTCTTGTATAAACATATGCATTATTTACTTGTTACTCCTAGACTTCAAAGGTTATATGCACTACTATTACCATGCAACATATGAAATGACACAATGTGAGAACATGTCAATAATGTACGTTAACACACCCGTTGATAGGGAAGAATGGAAGTTTTGACCAAAAATATCCCGGTTTATAATGCTTGATTGAAGAATCAAAAACATTGTGGTACGAAGCATTAGAAAGATACGATATTTCCCAAGAAAGGAACTTTCACATATATGTTTTTACGTTATGGACAATCAATGATTTTTCTGTGTATGCAGTGCTTTAAGGTTGGAGTATGGCTGGTCAATTAGCTTTTCCTTTCTGCATGGAAGAAACACAAACATTTTCTTTACTCATGAAAAGAAAATTTCATGGTTTGACTTTACTCGGTGTTTTCTTCATTTAACCACCCTCTTAGAAGAGATATAAAAACTTTACAACTAATAGAGATGAAACTTTTAGACCATCTACGATTTGGTCAAGCGAAGATATTTATGAACTTGTAAAGGATTATCCAAAGATACATGAAATCGGAGAAGAAATTGAAATTCAAGATAAATCATCGATTCATAATTGAGGCAAAAGCATATTTTAGGAGTTGCCTTATTGAATAAGTCTTTTGATTCATCATAATTGACTTGATGCATAATGATAAAAACATGTTTGGTAGTGTGTTTAATACAATTTTAAATGTCAAGTGGATGATGAAAGATGATTTGAAATCAAGACGTGAAATAAAAGTAATATGTAGTCGTCTTGATCTTCATAATAGGCCAAATGACACAAAAAACCAAAAGTATGTTATGAGCCAGGCAATAATGAAGTTAAATTACTTTTAGAATTGTTGGAAATGTTTTACAAACCTTAAGTGAAATATTAAATTTTTTGGAATAAGTGTATGAATGGCTTTTATGGGTGAACAGTCCCACATTATGGGATTATACGGAAGAGGCGAGTATTTATACTTGTTTCTAAGAAATCATGTTGGAGCCTTGGGCTCCCAATACATGCTTTGTTGTGAGGAGGGAGACCATGCATCATGACCACCACACACGCACGCGACCGACTGACTTGACTCGACCCGACCCGGCCTGGTTCGGTTCGGGCCTGGGCATGGGCTTGGGTGTTGTGGTGTAGACACTTATATTTTTGGACCATAAAACACTGCAATTTTCAAACCATTCTTTATGGAAAATTATTTATGCACCGATAATATTTCTGCAACGGTAATTTTTCTGTAACGGTACACTTTGTTCCGTAATTTCAGCAGATCCGACTTTTTCTCCCAAACCCTAATTCTCATCCTATATATGGTCCTCATCTATAAATGAGAATAAATACCTAACTATACATTATCTTCTTGCCTCCGCCATTACAGTTTTCTTTCAGAAATTCTCAAGCAGTATTTTCATTTCGAAAGTGCAAATCTACACTGATTTGTTGTGCAAGCAAATCAGTTATTGTTTTTAAAGGCTGATTTATCCTAGAAGCGGCGACGAAAGTACGAACTTGCTTGCACCTCTGGCTAGATCGCCGAATCATCTTCAATAAAATGACCTATTCCGCGACTCAGCCATTGTTTCCCAGTAATTTGAAGGCGATTCGAAACAATGGCTTCGAACTCAACCGTAGACGACGCTGCTCCACCCTTTGCTTTCCAGAACCCTTTCGTGACTGCTGCTCCATTCAAATTCGAAGGCTTGCATTTCAAGCGATGGCGTCAGAAGATGGAGTTCTTCCTCATAATCAGAAAGGTTGTGGTTGCGCTGACTACTGACAAACCGCAACTACCAGATAAACCTAACGAGTCTGATACAGGAAAGATGGCATCATGGACTGAACAGTCAAAGCAACTACAGACCTAGACTGAACATGATTACTTATGCAAGAATTTATTCTAAATGGACTAAGCGATGACTTGTATGATTACTACAATTCAGATGAAAATACAACAAAGGAGATCTGGGAAGCACTGAAGAAGAAGTATGATATAGAGGAGGCAGGAGCAAAGAAATATGTTGTAAGCCGCTACCTAAAGTACCAGATGACTGATTACTGATCAGTTGAGATGCAGTCTCATGAGCTACAGAAAATAGCTCATGAGATTATCTTCGAATGTATGGCATTGGACGAACAATTTCTAATTGCTGTTATCATTGACAAATTTCCCCCTAGCTGGAAAGATTTTAAGAATGTTTTACGACATAAGACTAAGGAAAATTTTCCTTAGAAAGCTTGATCACATACCTCCATATTGAGGAGGAGGCACGCAAACAGGACCAGAAAGAAGAGGTGTTGATTGTCAATAACAAAAACACTAAAAAGACCACACCCGCAGTTCTGAAATAGAATCAAAAATCTTTTAAGAATCAGAACAAGCGCAACAAACAGAATGGGAATCCGCAAGGAAACCCAAAAGAACAGCAGAAACCGGCCCAAAAGAATGATTATGGACAGTTGTTTCTGTGTTACAACTGTGGAAAACCAGGTCATATGGCACGAAAGTGTCTAAACAGGCCAAGCTCTGCACCGCAAGCAAACCTGACTGAAGAGCCTCTTACGGCTATGATTACTGAGATTCACCTTGTTGGTGGATCAGAGGGCTGGTGGGTAGACACTGGTGCTTCTCGCCATGTCTGCTATGATCGTGGCTTGTTCTCTACGTACACGGCTGCCAAAAATCAGAAAGTGTTGTTGGGAGATTCTCACACCACTAAAGTTGCAGGGATTGGCAATGTGGAAATTAAGTTTACCTCTGGAAAGACTGTAATTCTGAAAGATGTTATGCATACTCCAGAGATTAGGAAGAATCTGGTTTCTGGCTTTCTCCTTAATAGGGCTGGGTTTACTCAAGTTATTGGGGCTGATTTGTATACCCTAACTTATAAGGGAACTTTTGGGGGAAAGGGTAATGCTTATGAGGGTATGTTTAAACTGAATGTTGAAGCTAATAAAGTGACTACTTCTGCTTATATGTTGTGTGATTTTAATATTTGGCACTCTAGATTATGTCATGTTAATAAACGAATAATTCACAACATGAGCACTCTAGATATGATTCCTTAAATGATAGAATCTGAACTTGATAAATGTGAATTCTGTACACAAGCAAAAATCACAAAGAAACCTCATACATCTATTGATAGAGTTTCTGAACCCTTAGACTTGATTCATTCTGACATATGTGAACATGATGGTACTTTGACTAGATAAGGACATCGTTATTTTATCACTTTTATTGATGATTGTTCTGATTTCACATATGTATGCCTTATGAAAAATAAAATTGATGCTTTTGACATGTTTAAAACATTCAAAACTGAGATTGAGAATCAAGCAAATAGTAAAATTAAAAGACTTTGTAGTGATAGAGGAACAGAATATGAATCTAATTCAATTCTGGATTTCTATAAACTACATGGTATAGTACATGAGAGAACTGCACCTTATTCTCCTGAAATGAACGGTAAAGTAGAAAGGTAAAATAGAACGTTTATCGAATTAGTAGTTGCCATCCTATTAAATTCTGGTGTAGCAAAACATTGGTGTGGGGATGTTTTATTGACTGTATGCTATGTTTTGAATAGAATCCCCAAATCTAAGAATAAAATTTCACCTTATGAAATTTTAAAGAATCATAAACCCAATGTCTCATATTTTAGAACTTTGGGTTGTTTAGCATATGTTCGCATTCCAAACCCTAAGAGAATAAAATTGGCAAGTGGAGCACATGAATGTGTATTTATAGGCTATGCTATTAATAGCAAAGCATACAAATTTTATGACCTTAATGCACATAATATAATTGAATCAAATGATGCTGATTTTTATGAAACTAAATTTCCTTTTAAATTAAGGAATAGTGGGGGAACTTCAAGTATGCCTATTAGAACAAAACTTAATGAAAATTATGAAGCTGAACCTAGAAGAAGTAAAAGAGAAAGAACCATAAAAGATTTTGGTTTAGATTTTTGTGCTTTTACTATTGAGGAGGATCCCAAAAACCTCCAAGAGGCCTTATCTTCCTTAGATGCCATTTTTGGCAAGAGGCTATAAATGATGAGATGGATTCTTTAGAATCCAATAAGACTTTGCACTTGGTAGATTTACCCTCGGTTGTAAATCTATAGGCTGTAAATGGGTACTTAAAAAGAAATTAAAACCTGATGGCACTATTGATAAATATAAAGCACGACTAGTAGCCAAAGGTTTTAAACAAAAAGAAAACATAGGCTTCTTCGACACTTTTTCACCTATTACTAGAATCACATCCATTCGGGTATTAGTTTCACTTACCTCTATTCATAATTTGTTAATACACCAAATGGATGTGAAAACCGCATTTTTGAACAGCGAATTAGACGAAGAAATTTATATGGACCAGCCTGAAGGATTTGTTGTACATGGTCAAGAACATAAAGTATGCAAATTAGATAAATCATTTTATGGTTTAAAACAAGTACATAAACAATGGCATGAAAATTTTGATAACTTAATCATTTCACATGGTTTTAAAGTTAATGAAAGTGACAAATGCATTTAGTACAAATTTGAGAATGACATTTGCACAATTATATGCCTTTATGTAGTGACCTACTCATTTTTGGGTCAAACATTCATGCCATAAACACAGTCAAAATCCCTATTAAGTGCCAATTTATATATGAAAGACCTAGGTGAGGCGAGTGTAATCCTTGGTATTAAAATTACTAGGTCAGAAAAGGGACTTTCTTTAGATCAATCTCATTACATTGAGAAGATACTGAAGAAATACAATTACTTTAACTGTATACCTGCAATTACACCATATGATCACAGTGTAAAATTATTCAAGAACACTGGTGAAGGTGTAAGACAGTCTGATTATGCGAGCATCATTGGCAGCCTTCGGTATGCCACTGATTGTACTAGACCCGACATTGCCTATGTGATGGGATTATTGTGCAGGTTTACCAGTAGACCTAGTATGGAGCACTGGCATTCTATTGAAAGGGTGATGAGTTACCTTAAACGAACCATGAACCTTAGATTACATTATGAAAGATTTCCAACTGTACTTGAAGGATATTCCGATGTAGACTGGAATACCTTATCCGATGATTCTAAAGCGACCGGTGGCTATATATTTAGCATCGCTGGAGGAGCTATTTCTTGGAAATCCAAGAAAAAAACTATTATGGCTCACACTACTATGGAGTCTGAGATGATAGCACTAGCTATAGCTAGTGAAGAGGCAGAGTACTTGAGAAAACTGCTACCTAAGATTTCCATATGGGAAAACTGATACCGGCTGTGTTGATATATTGCAATAGTACCGCGGCTATTGCAAAAGTTCAGAACCGTTATTATAACGGTAAAAGACGACAAATATGTCGTAAGCACAGTATAGTTAGAGAACTACTTACCATAGGTACCGTTAGAGTGGATTACGTACGTAGTGATGAAAATTTGGCAGATCCTTTGACGAAAGGACTGTCCAGAGAGAAATTCCAAAATTCTTCTAAAAGAATGGGACTATTTCCCTTTGATTGTTGAGTCACGCACAATGGTAACCCGACCTAAATGACTAGAGAACCCAAGAACTAGGCTCAATGGGTAAAAACAAGTTGTGCAGTGATAGGAGTTGAGCATGCTATTTAATAAACCAAGAAGCATGTATTACTGAAGTGATTAGAGGATGAGTTAATAAAAACTCTTAATGAGATCTATACTCTATTTGGAATGGAGTACCTACCTTCAGGAGTGCTCTTAATAGACTCACCTTTGTGTATGTTGAAATGTGGTTGTTTCCTATGGAGTTTGGGCAACACTTCTAGAGCATTCACTAAACTAGGATATACGTGCTTGGCCATAAATGCACGGGCTTATTTGATTGCACTATAGAAAAGGTTGTGTGCGGTTTGATGTCAGGAATAGAGTTCAAGACTACGTGTCACTCTAGTAAAAACTGAATCTTATTCACTATGCAAAGGTTCAAGTCGGACGACACCTTTGTTTATGCACAATCTTATGTTTTTTAAGAAACTGCTCAAAAATATTATTAAAAATTCAAGTGGGGGATTGTTGGAAATGTTTTACAAACCTTAAGTGAATTATTAATTTTTTTGCAATAAGTGTATGAATGGCTCCTATAGGTGAATAGTCCCACATTATGAGATTATATGGAAGAGGCAAGTATTTATACTTTTTTCTAAGAAATCATGTTGGGGCCTCAGGCTCCCAATACATGCTTTGTTGTGAGGAGGGAGACAATGCAACATTTGTTCAATAATTAATGTGCCTATGAATTACAATATCCAAACGATGATATTGGCAAAGAATTCGCTACTTTGTTTTCTAATTACGTTTCTGATATGACAAATTGTATTTTAGGCGAAGAATAGAAATATTTATTCATGGACTGTAATGTCCCGTATTTTTGGTGATCAAATATTTTTCTATATTAAATATTGATTTGGAATTTTAGATAGATTTATAATATATAATCCGTTTATATAACGAAATTTGAACATATAATTACAATCGATCTGGTAAACGTCGCGATATTTTGTTATTTACGATTTGAAATTCATGTATCGGTACGCATATAAAACGCACAGCGACAATTGACGATGAAATTAAATAATCATATGAAATAGAACATTCAAATCAATGCGCTGCTTACCTTATGATGTGGCACATGCTTCGCACACGGAAAATTGTTCGATATATTATGTAGGCCTTAAAAATGTTTTCTTTTCTAACGACCTTCGTTTTCGACGAAAGAATTAGTTTTATTGAAATGAGTATAGCCAATCGTTGCTACATTTTCAATTTGGAACCAACTGGAGTTGTTTTGTCAGTAGGCACAATTTAAGGGGTGAACCGATAAGTTAAAATAACGTTTTTGTGCGAATGGAGTCTGTTTCCAACAGGTTTAATTTCATTGGGACTATAATATTAAGATGTAGCAGTATGTCTAATTTCATTCCACTTGCAATTTGTATGGATTAATATGCATTTAACGGCCACGTTGGTTGGATAGTGGTGCCATATAAATAAAAATCAAGGCATAAAATAACTGTGGAAGTAAAAGAATAAAATATATTTACATTTCATTGTTTGGAAAATTTAAGAGCACTGCAAACCTAAAATCTAAGTGCGGCAGCCTATGACTTGCAAATTTCACACTTTAAATACTCCCTGCTCTCTTCCTTCATGCTTAAGAGACTGTATAGCTTTGTTTAATCAAATACACAGACGATTTGCATATTAAACTAGTACAGCCTACCGCCTATTCTTCTTTCCTTCATCGCAAAGTTTCACACATACACATGCCTACTGAAATGGGCATGCACAGCTACCCTATAGGATTCATTATGCTTGCACATGGCTAAAAAGAGGTCCTGTAAATTTCCCTGCAACCTAAATTGTAAAACATTTAGCTACTCTATCTACTCCCTATCCTATAACCAACTGTTCGAAAGTATTGTCCTTTCCTTCCTAAGTCTAAACTAGCCTAGCATCATGGCGCAGCTTGTATTTTCTTTTCAGTAGAAAGAAAATAAGCATAGCTATAAATTGGGTACGGAGTCCTACTGGCTACTCCTTGCGCGCCAAGGAACCCGATCACATATAAATACACATCATTTGTATCCTTTCTTCCACCGCAACATCTCCATTCGCTTCTTCCTTCCAGCAAAAAGCAAATGAAACCGATCATCTCTGCAATAATATAATTAAACCCAATATAACTACTCATCTCCTCAACTCTGGCATTTTCCCTCTTGATCTCAACAACGAAGGCTAGACGAATGGGTGACAGTGATCAAGTGAGTCTTGGCGCTGATAGGAGAAGTGAGGGGGTGTGGAGTACTGTAAAAACCCGTAACTTCCCCGTAAAGGAAAGTGTCGGATAGTTCGAGAACAAGCCACAACAGAACACATACAAAAGAACATTTCACTGTATATCACAACAATGCATAAGAATACAAGAATATACAGAGTATAAATGAATATTACACATAAATATCAGAGATTTAAATTACATTTAAACACATCGCAGCGGAAAGTAAGACAATACACAACTAGAAGAGATATACGGATACAAAGCTTTCCGGATATCGTTCCAGCTGTAAACCAGGATCATGTGAATATAAATCTGCAAAACCAAAACTACTAGCTGCCCGTGTCAAAATAGGGGCACCCAGAGTTTAGGTCAAAAACAATAAACTCCAGGTCAGTCATGTGACTGGTGTGAGAACTAAAAACAGTTATTAATCTTTATTTTTAGAGTTTGGTAAATCAAGGGACCACGCCGTATAACACGGAACGGGTTTCCTCCCAAGAATACCAGTGCATAAAACAACAGCGCAATGCTAACTAAAGAAAATGAAGCTATTATAAGACCCAGGTCCTATCACACAATGCGACGCAAGCCGGGGGATAGGGTTTTTACCTTATAATAGCCAAGAATGCTTGATACGTTTAAAAGAAATCATTTGATACTATTATAAGTGCATAGTGTATAAAACAACTTCAAATCATAAGTATCAATCATAGGCGGCATGAATGCCCCATACCACTATGTCGCCATATATAGGTTATACAATCAAAATCGCAAAGTCACGTATTTGGAAATTGGGTTTCCATCTCTGAACCGAGGCCAGGGATCGTCCTCTACCGATTCGAGACAATCTAGCCTACCATGTCTCAGGAACAGCCGCAATTGCCCCCTGGATCGTCAGGGCCGGTCCACCGATATGGATTATTATGCCTGAACAATACGTCTCCCCGCCCTTTGGGGCGCAAATGAGCCAACGAATGACTCCATCGGACCCAAATCGTCCGATCAAACCGAGGCGCCTCGCAACAGCAACAACCACATAAGTCAAACTCGTCAGGGCGTGTAAAACCACTGACGCCACTTTTAGCTAGAAAGAAACGCTAGTCCTCCCTGAGGTCCCTCTCCCGTTTTTGGTTCATACCAGGTGTGAAACTCGCGAAGTAAACATTACACAAAGCTGTGCCACACAGGCTGTGCTTTGATCATCACCACAAGACTTTGCTTTTCAATAGAAGCCTCGATCAATTTCCACTTAGGTATGCCACACAGGCAATTCACTCCATGCGTTTGATATCCATCAATATATAACCCCTGAGCTCATACGTCTCAGAGAAGGGTGTTAAGTAAGAGAATAAATTCTCCGCTGCCAAACAGATATATATTTAATAGAGATCCATCACACGGACTAAAATCCAATGTCAGACACACAGTCCATTTACAAGTCCGTTCTGGGTCTGAACGAAACTGGAGGCACCTAGTAACTCGCATATCCTTCGATCTCCAAGCACGTCTGGACGATCACCAACTGTTTCCATCTTCTTGGGTGTACAGCCCAATCAAGATCATCAGTTATCACCCAAACGACGTGAAGACCTCCGGTCTTCGACCATCGTCTTCATCTTCGACATATCGTCGTATCAGTTATTCAGAATGGGATAAACCCGGTCTTTCCGAATAACTCGCGTATATTTTAAATAAGTGTTACACAAACACAACATACGCCTCATTCCAATTCATCAGTCACTAACCGTAAATTAATCAAGAGAATAATTCCCCAAATATTAACCCTGAAGGCCGAAACCAACATCAGATCAATATCCAAGAAACCATTCTGCTTAGCTAACCGACAGTTAGTTTCTAAATTTCTCATTCATAGGGAAAGGTTCCCATTAATTTTATCCAAGATAAATCATTTAAATTTATTCTCAAAACTTCTTTTGAATTTCGATTCAACTAGTCGGGATTAACTCACCTTACCGAAGTAATCATTTTTTTTAATTTCCCAATCCCAAACTATTCATCCCATGAAGTAAAACTGGTAATACTTCATATCTAACACCACGGTGTTATTGGTAAATTCAATTACCATTTCACGTTCAAATCTAATTAAAGATTTAACTATCGCCTGGAGTAAAACTGGTGATACTCCATTCTCGCTCTTTTCAATCTAATTAAAGATTCATTAAAACTCCACTTAGTTTTAATCGTTAACTGGGTTAAAGAATCAGTGTCGTTTAAAACACGGTTCACGATAAACCCAAAGTCACATTCCATTAATTATCGGGTTAAAGAACGAGTGTTATTTAAAACACTGTCCACGATAAACCCAAAAATCAATATCAATTCCATTCCAATTAAATATTATTTAATTGGTACACTTCATTAAATCTAAATAAAAAGATTTAATCTTTTCTCAACTGGGTTCAAGAACAGTGTTAGTGAAGACACCATTCACGACAAACCCAAATCACATTTGATATTCAATACAAGGCTCTGAATAGAAAATATGTCGGCTTATATTCAATATCAAATTCTACGATTAACAAATGTCGTATTGGAAATAACGATATAAATATATATCTTTCAAATTTCCATAACAACATCCGTATAATCACGAATTCCAACATCGAAATATTCCGAAGACAATTTCGATTCAAATCCACTCCAATGCAATCATTGGAAATTCTGGTTATTTTTAAAACCCTTTTTCAAATTCAATTTATTTATTTAAAAATAAATAGAATTATAATTCTAGTTTAAAACTAATTCATTTCGATAAAAATCTATTTTTATCTTTTCAAATATGGAGTTTTTCATCCCAAATCTTCACAAATCATTTCTTATGATTTTACACAAATTATTACTATTTTTAATAATTTTATCGAGGCCCGTACAGTCGATTTCCACCAATGGCCATCGAACTGCACTTACAGCGACCTTTTTCCAATTTGATTTGGACGTATCTCCAAATCCAACCGTTAGATTTCAAATTTCTAATATTCGTTAGAAAGCTCTTTTCGATACGAACCCAACGGTTCCGGTTTTAGGAGAATCCAACGGTCGGATATCCCGTAATGTCCGTTTGAAATAAATGGTCGAAATTCACGAACTGCCGCGGCGCGGCGCGTTCTATTCAGGCCATTATATTATATATATAATATATTTAATATATATATCGTCGATTTCTATTTAAAACGAATTTTATAAATAGTTTTAAATTCGTTTCAAAAGCAATTTCAACTTCCATTTCAATTCAAATCAAAATTGAATTCTTCATTATAAATTCGTTTTAAAATTCATTTCTATTCAATTTAAATTTCAATTCAATTTGAATTCATTTCAATTTGCTTTCAATTCAATTTGAATTCGTTTTATATTCAATTCATTTCGAAATCGTTTTCAATTCATTTCATTTCGAAATCGTTTTCAATTCATTTCATTTCGAAATCGTTTTTAATTCAATTCATTTCAAAATCGTTTTTAATTCAATTCATTTCGAAATCGTTTTCAATTCATTTCATTTCGAAATCGTTTTCAATTCATTTCATTTCGAAATCGTTTTCAATTCATTTCATTTCGAAATTGTTTTCAATTCATTTCATTTCGAAATCGTTTTCAATTCATTTCATTTCGAAATCGTTTTCAATTCATTTCATTTCGAAATCGTTTTCAATTCATTTCATTTCGAAATCGTTTTCAATTCATTTCATTTCGAAATCGTTTTCAATTCATTTCATTTCGAAATCGTTTTCAATTTATTTCATTTCGAAATCGTTTTCAATTCAATTCATTTCGAAATCGTTTTCAATTCAATTCATTTCGAAATCGTTTTCAATTCAATTCATTTCGAAATCGTTTTCAATTTATTTCATTTCGAAATCATTTTCAATTAATTTCATTTCGAAATCGTTTTCAATTCATTTCATTTCGAAATCGTTTTCAATTCATTTCATTTCGAAATCGTTTTCAATTCATTTCATTTCGAAATCGTTTTCAATTCATTTCATTTCGAAATCGTTTTCAATTCATTTCATTTCGAAATCGTTTTCAATTCATTTCATTTCGAAATCGTTTTCAATTCATTTCATTTCGAAATCGTTTTCAATTCATTTCATTTCGAAATCGTTTTCAATTCATTTTATTTCGAAATCGTTTTCAATTCATTTCATTTCGAAATCGTTTTCAATTCATTTCATTTCGAAATCGTTTTCAATTCATTTCATTTTGAAATCGTTTTCAATTTATTTCATTTCGAAGTCGTTTTCAATTTATTTCATTTCGAAATCGTTTTCAATTCATTTCATTTCGAAATCGTTTTCAATTCATTTCATTTCGAAATCGTTAAAATCGATATAAATATCGTTCACGTCAAAATGGCGTCAATCTAATCAACACGGCTTCATAAATTTCTATTTTCAAATACTCTATTTCAAATAATTTTTATTACTAAAATATTTCGTTCAACACATGACCAATCTCAATGGATGAGTACTGTCAACACATGAACCTTTATTTTATATTGATAAAGATGTAAATTTTATTACTAAAATATTTCGTTCAACACATGACCAATCTCAATGGATGAGTACTGTCAACACATGAACCTTTATTTTATATTGATAAAAATGTAAATTTTATTACTAAAATATTTCGTTCAACACATGACCAATCTCAATGGATGAGTACTGTCAACACATGAACCTTTATTTTATATTGTTCTTTATTTTCTAAATTGGAATGAGGCCCAATCAATCACCATATAATGTTAATTATATGGATTTTCATACATCACACGTATATAATAGCATTGAAAAATAATCAACCATCAACCAAAGTGCACTACACTGCATAAGCATCAAATATAGATATCTAACGCTTATAACAGCCTGTCAATCAATCGATCGACATATTTAATCAATCAGGATGAGTGAACTTCAAATTTCATCCCAACACCCGTGTGGGGTTTCAAACAATCAAACACATATTTTATTTGTGCAGTTGGGCGATGTGTAAAATTTATCGTCCCAATCAATGTCCTTCAAATAGGTGTACATAAACAAACCGTCCGGTTTGTAAATGAATATTTATTTATTCACATTCACTATATTCATATTCACGTTAAAAATTATATATTTCTAACGATAAAACATTTTATTTTAACATATGAATTTCTATTCAGTTCATTCTTTAAATAAAATGATATTTTTATTTTCTAACTTATTTTAGAAAATTTCGGCGGCATAACGGCACGATACTAGAAACGGGACGAGGCCTAGCCTTATCCCCGGTCTAGTGAAGGCCCACGCCATTCACACATCAATCAAATCAATTTCATTTCACCAAACAATTCAATTCAAACCAAAGCATCTAACTAATTTATGCAATCAAACAAACAAGTCCATGGTCTGTGGACGATTGTGTCGGGTGCTACTAAGCACCGTCTGCATCCTAGTATTTATATATATATAACTTGAAATGAGATTGAAGAGTGAGAAATTCTCACCGAAAGCTATCCAATCATCTTGACTCTTCTTTTGATAGAAATCTTCGTCGTTATCGCATTTCTGTCATCTTCGCTGCCCGTAGCCACTATATATATAAAAATCACATTTTTACTTCGATGTTCAATATATAAAAATCAAATTTTTACTTCGATGTTCAATATATAAAAATCAAGTCTTTGCGAATATAGAAATCAAATTTTAATATGGTTACCATATATACGAACGACAATATTTTCTATATTTTATTTTAAAACAAAGATTTTTACTTTCACACTAATGTATATTTCCTTTTCTATTTTCAAAAACTACATTTAAAATAATGTTCTTCATATAATCAAGAAAATAAAACAATGCAAGTTTTCACCTTTCTGTTGTTTGAACCCGTCTGCATTCCCTGTACCAGAACCGAATAGAGCCGCCAACCTAGGGTTAGGTTGCACCGCCGTTGTGCTTGGCCAGACCCCCATCGGAAGTCGGCGAATGGGGCACCTGCGCCTCGCCCCTCCACGGCAGCAACGTCGTCTAACTCGGCTGCCCCATTGATTGTGAAAGCTCGCGCGAAGCGGTGGTGTTCGGGCGTATAAATCGCGAAGGAGAGAGAAGCGTGAGAGGGGGATGGGTAAGGGAGATGGCGGCGGGTCTGAATGGGGCGGAGTCGGGTTGATCGATTAGGGATTCGAGTTTTTTTTTGTTTCAGATCCGGTTTGAAGAATGAACGGGGGAGGAGGAGAGATAAGAGGGAAAGAGGAAGGAATAAATATATATATATATATATATAATTTAATATTATTTTTTTCTTAAAAGTTGACTTTACATTCGAACACCAATCGAGGCCCAACGACTGTTGCCCCTAGGGTTTTACCCCCATTCCGAACACAATGGGATATGTATCACAAGCTGATTCGATACTTACAATCAGTTTCCGTCAAAATCAACATATAACTTTATATATTGATTTTGAACACGCATTTCAATTTACCGGGGTCACATACTAACTCTATAAATCCCATAAAAATATTTTCTAGCTTCGTATTGACGATACGGTCCTAACAAAACTAGTTTCGTCGAATTCTAAAACCGTTTGAAAAATGGCCATTTTCCAGTCGATTAAAATCAACTGAAACCGGTCAAACGCGTTTTCCTTTGCCACGCTCACATATTGATTCGAAAAATTATGAAATTTGAAACCTTGCAATAATTTAACATCATGGACCCAACAAAAGTGGTTTCGTCGAAATCCGAGGTCGTTTGCAAAATTTCCATTTTTAAGGGCCTGAATTCCATAACGACTATTCAGAATTTTCAACTGGACATATCTTTTGATTCCTGCTATGAAATTTTGATTTTCCGGATTCATTGGAAAGATACTATCAATTAGATCCTAATGTTTTTGGTTTCACTAAAATCCGGATTGTTTTGCACCCGGTACATTCAATTGAAGTTTGAAATCGAATTATCGAACTACCGCGCCATTTTCAATTCTATTTATAATTATATATATAATTATTTATATTCTAACGACGACGTATATAAAATATACGTTCGAATTATATTCAAAATAAATTTCACGTCGATATTATTTAAAATAATTCATTTTAAATAATCAAAATTCGCTAAAATTGCTAATATAAAATTTTTAAACTGGCTCGGATTTTCGGGTTATTACAAGTACTGTACTGAGGTGGAGGTCAGAGGTACTGTTCGGGTGGACGGAAGGCTAAACGGCGGTGCTTGGAGTTAAGATGGGTAATGCAGCATCTGACGGCAACGGCATGGAGAAGGGGTGGCGATGCAGATTCGTTGGAGGTGGAGAGGAAGTGCAGATGTGGCATTTGCGGTTGAATAGTAGCAAAGTAAAGGAGAAGAAGGAAGAACAGTAGGAGGGCGGTTTCTCCGATCCGAAAGAAGACTGTACAGTGGCAAGTACAAGGTGCCTAATCACAAGCTAATGAGCCTAATGAAGGTTTATAATAACTAACATAAGTGTTAAAGTAAGAATATATATATATATATATATATATATATATATATCAATTATATTACTTTTAATACTTTATTCATGGAAAATATAGTTAGTAACATGCCAAGTCTTTCATAAAGAGCCTAACACGGTTAGGAACTAAAACCTGATCTGTTAGAAAAGTACCATGAATAATTATATTACATATAGTTATTTCCAGTAATAACTATTTAAGCAATATTAGTAATCAGCTGCTACCTTATTTTGATAGAAGATGTGATCGCTTGCTCAATAGAGTTCCCGATGAGTCGTATCTGCATTTCAGATATGCAAATTTTCAATTGTATCTTATCTATTGATGAATTAACTTGAGCTATCACAACAGTATGTAGAATAATAAGATATGTCGTCCATCTTGTTTGAAATAGAGGAGAAATTAGAGTAGCAGATCTATTAAGTTGGACAAGCTTTCCGAGTATTACAACAAATTGAAGCTTCCTAGTATAACTTGCAGTAACATAACTAGATCCGCCTAAATGCATCATCAGTTGATGATTTCATCAAATCTTAGTGGAGTGACAAACCACCAAAAAGCTCGAGTATAGCTTAGAAAAGCATTCATAACTCTCAAATTTGCTACTAATACCAAGCAAACAGTAGTTTTACAAAATGCCAAGTTACATTTTGACACCGTGCCATCATGACAGTATATAAGGAGGCCTGAGTTAGTATATAAGTGCACCTAACAATTTATATATAGTGTTCTGTCTGATCTATATATATGACGGAGCCTGGTAGTTATAATGTCAGTGCGCCAATTTGATTTTTAACAACCTAATCAACATTTAATTAACGTAAGCAGGACTTGTAAATGATATATTTTTTAATAAAAACCAAAAAAATATTAATTCATTTAAAATGGATATCATAGTAAATTCATAACATGTAATCGTGTTATCAGATTGGATGAGACAAGATACATCGGATCCTATCGGCGAGCACGATAGATGAAACTGCTTTGGACAAAGTGGATAGCTATTAGGGTTTTTAATTAAATTAAAAGTCAGTTTAATTTAATTAAAGCGAACTGTTTCAGTGACAGGCAAATCAAGGTGAGTTTAACTCACTCAGTTTTTCTCCTACTTATATTTTATATAAGTTAGGTTTAAATATTTGTGTGCTATGATTGTTAATTGGTTGATAGATGTTTGGATTGTTGTTATTGTGATGGTTGAATATTATATCTATTTATAAATGATATTGTTGAGATAACATATTTGAATGCAGGGAAAACAGGTTGGAGGGATCCAACTGGATTTCTTTGTTACAATTATATGAACTATTTAACCCATATGATTGATTGATGGATTGGATCATTGATTGTTAAATCTAAATTCAACGTTTGTTCTGTTTTAACCAATAAACAGTATTTGTTGAATAGTCGGTAGTAGTTGGCCCAAAAATATATCATTTTATTACCATCAGATTAATTGACGGTAATGAAGTTGCAAAATTTATTTAACTGAAGGTAAATTTTGGAAAGCTATTATTTTGAATAACGGTTTTATTAAAAGGAAATTATTATGTACTATTTATTATTTAAAGCTTTAAGTAATTATTATAGGATTTTATAAGTTGATTCTTTTTTTAATAAGATTTATAAGCAAACAAAATGAAATTTACATAATGGTTAAGACTGGTATTAATCACTTCTCAAGAGACGGCTAAATGGAATTATTTAAATTAATTATTTTATAAATTAATTTAAAAGACGGGAAAATTAGAGTTGATTAACGAGATGATCATGTTTTAAGTCGACGAAGTCAAATAATTTGATTGGAATTGGCTATTTGATTGATTTGGTTCAAATTAATCTAATTAAATAGATTAATGAATATTTGTTTTAACCTAATAAAATTTTGGAAAGTGGTTTACTATTTATTTAGTTAATAAAGAATTTAACCATGGTCATTAACGAGGAAATAATTATTTTAATTAATAATTTAAAATGTTAATGCTTAAATGGACTTCATTTAATTAAGTAATTAAAGTTCGTTATGAAATCGGATTGACTTGGGAAAGAAGTTTATAAACAGAATTTAGTATAAAACGTAGATTTATAAACTAAGTATTGAAAGGGATGTTAAGCCAATACAATATCATAAATAAGCGTTTACTTAGTACTAAATTTAGTAAGAAGGGATCGAGGTAAATAGAGTTTTACGTTTAACATGAGAGTTATAAACAATGTTTATAAAAGGAGTGAGAAGCTAAAACGTTAAGATTAAATTAACGTTACTTAAATTTGGAAGTATAAGATGAGATTTAAATTTGCTATATGTAATAAGAAATGAGGTTTCATTAGTTGTAAATTAAATGGGATTTGGGTTGATACCGGGAATGAATATCGGTTTGGTATTACAACTAATATCTATCTTAAGATAAGAACGTTGTTGATCAAGGTCTAAGAGGTAATTTAAAATACCCCAACTCGAAAGACTTCAGGATTATCGAGAGATGATAGTAGTTGTAATGGTGAAGATGTTAAAAGGAAATTATTTTGAGAAATAATAATAATAATGTAATGTTATTTGAAGAATTTGGAAATATATAAAATAGATTCCAAAATAAAAGGAAATTAAATTAGGCTTGAGAAAATGAAATGTGTTTCTATAGAAAAGGAAATAAAGGATATTTGTGAAGATATAACAATGATTACAAAGTAGGAAGATAAGATTTGGAATGGGTTTATTCTAAAAAGATAAATGATAAGTATAGTGTTTAAATGAGGAAACCAAAGGAGAGGTCGTAACAATTGTTTTACAACTGACGATTTGAATCGATGAAATAATAAATGATGTTGTAATTAATGTTTTGAAATATTAGTAGAATAGAAATTGGATATGATTATTAAATATTTATCTAAATATTAAATTGAAATGGTTTTCAGAAGATTAAAGTATTTAAATGAGAATTTAATACCATGTTTAAAAATATGAAATGTTTTAGGAGTTTTAAATTTACCAAAAGTTAATTTATTTAATTTAAAAAAAGGGCCAAGTGATGCTGAGTACTAATCCAGTAAATCTATTTTCATTTTCATGATTGAATGAATGTTTATTTTACAGTTAAATAACCGACTATCAAATCTGGCCAATACGATTGTTGATACGTAAAGATCGGGATCAAATTCATCTACGAAAACCATTCCGATCAACAAATACGTAAACAGTTGAAGATATTATTTGTTGATCAAGACGGAGTGATTGAAGACCGTGGATCTACATATAATGGAAGGATTACTTATAATCTCTGGCTTAGCGGCCAGAGATACACTGTGATTCTGTCGTGGTTGGAATCCACGGATTTGCAAGGACTTCTCGCTACTGATCCATGGGGTGATTCCTATATTGAATGCGGTAGGAGAGTGCCTTCGGTTCATCCTGTTCCTGGATGACTTGTATGGACGGATGTCAGACGGATGTCTGACAGAGTATTTCCAAAGGGATCATGTACGTACATTTCTTCAAATGTGTCATAGTTGGGTAGCTCCCAACTAGGGGATTTTTTTGGACATCAATAAGTCATATCTAGCGGATCTGACGATGTGGCATTCTAAGTAAATGGTAGTCAGATGTTCCAAAGGTGAATTCAAAACCTCAAGCCTTACAGCCGGGAAATGGCAAAAATCGGGAAGGCAGCATGGGTATGCGGGTCGCACCCATTATGGTGTATAATCACCTATCTAGAGAAATTCCTTTTGCTTCTTTAATCTATCGACATCATCCCTTTCGGGAAACGATTGCTGATCCCAACCGTTGGTGATATACGTTCGATACACTCAAGCGAAATGAGTGGTCGGTCATGTGTGGGCCGGGTTGCAAGACGTTATTGTTGAACCCAGTGTATTCGTCTCTTGAGAAACACTATCGACAGGTGGTCCCATTCCTTCTCATAGTCGGAATCTAACCTCCAATAAGCGCCCGCAGTTTTGATTGTATATTATATATGTGGAGCGTGAGATGCAAGCGTTCTGCTAGATTGATATTTATTTATATCTAGACACTATTATAATACCAAACAAGATATTGATTTCAAAATATTTTGGGTTATCGTAAGGTAAAAACCGTCTGTATTTATGTGTGGATTTGGTCTTACGATTATCCTTTTCTTAAAAAGAATTTTGAACTTTAAATCAAGTTGGATGATTTCCCTTAAACTATACGAGTTGTTCTCACTCTGGTTCACCAGATTGACCCGGTATTTGGAATGCTCGGGTTAGACCGGGATGTACAGGTTCAGGTTATCGGATGCTGAGAAGTCAAGAGACGAGCTGGAGATGTTCAGAAGTATGATATCTAGTATTTATTCCGGTGTGTGATTGTATATCAGGATAGATTATTATAATTGTCCAGATGAGTGATGTACTCTGATGATTGTAAGTTTTATTTCAAGCTTTCAATAAAGTTTTATTTATATATTATATTTTGTTCCGTTGCGATGTGGAACTCTATGTTGTGTTGGTTCATTTTCTTCTCCTTCTATTCTAATATTTCTTTCTTTCTTATCTCATCCTCTAAATTCTTTCTATTGGCATCTGGGTTTCCAGTACAATTTGGGTTGGACTGGTGTTGTTCGATCAACTCAAAAGCTACCGGAAATTCGGGTCATCACAGTTGGTATCAGAGCTATTGGTTGAGTTGCTAGCGTGGCTCGGTGGAGTAACTCGATAGAGATTGGGTAGTAATACCCTAGATTGAGTTTGAATGTATAAATTTGAGAGCGCGTATTTGCAAATTTTTTGAAAATGTTTTATAGTGTATTATTTGATCGGTTCAATATTTAAATGCCAACTGACACGATATTGTTTTGTAAAAATGGTCAAATTAAATTATTTTGTCCAAAATAAATTTTCGTATAGAAAAGGAATAATTTTATAAGATTATTGAGATATTAAGTTGTTAGTTTAATTTGAATTGAATTCAAATTGAATTAGGAATTTGGATTGGTTTAATATAACCATAAATTTCAAGTATGAAATCTTTAAATATTATGAAATTGAACGAATGAGATTTAAATAAGAAAAGTTAAATAGAAAGGTATGAATTAGAATTTAACTTGGAGATAAGTTACTTAAAACAGAATTGATCAGAATGGACAATTTTTGAAATAAAAGTAGAATTTGAATTTGAAATAGAAGTGAACTAATTTTGAATTAAATTTGTGAATTGAATATGAAACTGGAATTAACTTGGTGGAATGAAGTAAGGTTGGATATCGGAGTTAAAAAGGATTTTGGAGTTGAATTAAATCAATTTGGGAACTGAGTAAAATATGATTGACTAGTTTAGTTATGTTGGTTGTAAGTTGATTATGATGGTGCATTGTTGATTGGTTCTTTGTTAGATGGATTAAATAAATTAATCATACGATTTAATGAATGGAAGTTAAATTAAAAACTAAGAAATAAAATACAATGAATTTGAATAAAATCAAATATGAAAGGAAACTAGAAGGATTTAACCCTGTAATGATTATTTGCATGGTATATCAAGTTAAGTGCACGTCGAAAATGGAAGAGTGTTGTTAATTGCTATGCCTTGGAATTAGAGTTTGGTTGCCTGACAAAAAGGTAAACCTTAATTATATGGATTGGTTATTGATTTTATACCCCTGAGTTGCGTAGCCATTTGGTTTGAGTTTTCTTTGATAAGATGAGAGGCCCGAAGTGACTTTTGTAGTTGGTCTGTTCGAGCATTGCAGTGCAGGTGTTGGAAAATTTTTCGTAAATTTATATAGCTTAGAATTTTGATAATAATTATTTTGAAATTAACTGGGGACTGAAACATTCTTCTTACTTGAGTAATTTCGAAGACGAAATTCTTTTAAGGAGGAAGGAATGTAATGTCCCATATTTTTGGTGATCATATATTTTTCTATGTTAAATATTGATTTGGAATTTTAGATAGATTTATAATATATAATCCGTTTATATAACGAAATTTGAACGTATAATTACAATCGAACTAGTAAATGTCGCGATACTTTGTTATTTATGATTTGAAATTCATGTATCGGTATGAATATAAAGCGCATAACGACAATTGACGATGAAATTAAATAATCATACGAAATAGAATGTTCAAATCAATGCGCTGCTTACCTTATGATATGGCACATGCTTCGCACACGGGAAATTGTTCGATATATTTTATAGGCCTTAAAAATATTTTCTTTTCAGACGACCTTCATTTTCGATGAAACAATTAGTTTTATTGAAATGAGTATAGCCAATTATTGCTACATTTTCTGTTTGGAGCCAATTGGGGTTGTTTTGCCGGTAGGCACAATTTAAGGGGTCAACCGATTAGTTAAAATAACGTTTTTGTGCGAATGGAGTCGGTTTCCAATAGGTTTAATTTCATTGGAACTATAACATTAAGATGTAGCAGTATGTCTAATTTCATTCCATTTGGAATTTGTATGGATTGATACACATTTAACGGCCATGTTGGTTGGATAGTGGTGCCTTATAAGTAAAAATCAAGGCATAAAATAACCGTGGAAGTAAAAGAATAAAATATATTTACGTTTCATTGTTTGGAAAATTTAAGTGCACTGCAAACCTAAAATCTAAGTGCGGCAGCCTATGACTTGTAAATTTCACACTTTAAATATTCCTTGTCCTCTTCCTTCGTGCTTAAGAGACTGTACAGCTTTGTTTAATCAAATCAATATACGATTTGCATATCTAAACTTGTACATCCTACCGCCTATTCTTCTTTCCTTCATCGCAAAGTTTTCCACATACACATGCCTACTGAAATGGGCATGCAGAGCTACCCTATGGGATTCATTACGCTTTCACATGGCTAAAAAGAGGTCCTGTAAATTTCCCTGCAACCTAAGTTGTAAAACATTCAGCTACTCTATCTACTTCCCATCCCATAACCAACTGTTCGAAAGTATTGTCCCTTCCATCCTAAGTCTAAACTAGCCTAGCATCATGGCGCAGCTTGTATTCTCTTTTTAGCAGAAAGAAAACAAGCACAACTATAAATTGGGTATGGAGTCCTACTGGCTACACCTTGCGCGCCAAGGAACCCGATCACGTATAAATACACATCATTTGTATCCTTTTTTCCACCGCAACATCTCCATTCGCTTCTTCCTTCCAGCAAAAAGCAAATGAAACCGATCATCTCTGCAACAATATAACCGAACCCAATATAACTACTCATCTCCTCAACTCTGGCATTTTCCCTCCTGATCTCAACAGCAAAGGATGGGAAAATGGGTTGACGGTGATCAGGTGGGTCTTGGCGCTTGTTAGCCTAATTTGTGAACTAGGCTACACAAAGAGTAAATAGTGAGAAAGACACCAATCGGTTCGGATCGGAGGAAGATAGTGCAGGAGGTGAGTAAAGATCAAGAACGCAGAGACCACATCGGATCAGATCAGAGAGATACGTCAGTGGCCTCATCAAATCGGATTGGGTCGGTAATATGTCAGCAATCGAAGGATAGCAAGTGGCCTTATCGGTTCGGAATGTAGGAACACTTCAGCGGCATCAGAAGAAAGCAAGCAATCCCATCGGCTCGGATCGGATGAGTACGTCAGTAGCATCAAAGGACAGCGAGTTGCATCACCGGACCGGATCGGAGGCCCCGATCCGAACCCCTTTTTCCCTTTGAATATGTAGCCGTTGTTGCGCATATCTCCTCAAGACTCGGACTAAGCCTGACCATTTCTCTCACGATCTCCTACTAATCCAATGCGCTATCATCATCTGGGAGCCTTCGAACCCGACTCTCATGGGATGGGTGCCACGCAATTCCGAACCGGAACCACTTCAAAGGGATTTTTCACCTATAAATACACCATCTAGAGGCATTTGAAAGGATCTTTTGGCAAATTCTCAGTCCATACTTCCTCCATAGTCAAATTCTACAATCATATTTAGATTAAAATCATCTCTTAAAGTCCATTTTTGAGAGATTTGAGTGAGTTTATGCATTGTAATTGTGAAGTTGAGTGAGAATCATTGTTGTATTTGTATTCAAATCATCAATTAAAAGAAAACAAAGTGGACGTAGGCTCGTTAACGCCGAACTACTATAAATTGCGTGTTCTTTATTGCTTTTTGATTCTATTTCGTTGAATTCACATCTAATTAGGGTGTTAGAGCCAATTTTTGGTATAACATTTTGGTACTTTCATTGAGAGCCTTCAAATTCTAAGCCTTTTTGGGATTATCATTCTACTGTTTGGACCTTTAAGTTCAAAGAAGTTAATCCCCTTTCTTTGACATCTTTCATTACTTGTTGACTAACCATTGAAGAATCAAGTATTATGGCTAAGACCAAAGGAAAGGAAGTGCAAGGTGCTAAGGGAAATGATGCTAGAGAAAATCAGCAAGCTATCGTGTTAACATGATCACGCGCTCAAAGCTATGGAGCAGATCACTCCAACCAGGAGGATCCGGATCAGATCGGAGGGGTCGACCCGAACCGAGAGGAAACGAACCGGATCGTGTTAACACCAATCCGAATTGACGATCCGATCCGAACTGATGGTGTCGGGGGCTCTCACTCTCTCCATACGAACCGCCCCGAACAGGATGTTGTGGGCCGATCCGATCCGAATCAGAATGAAGCTGGAACTTCTACTCGAGCTCCCTCCAATGCTCCAATTCTAGCCACGATGACTAATGTTCAGCCTGACCCCTCTGCACCCATTACTCAGGGAGATTTTTCACATTTTCTTGATATGCTTCAGAGCACTAAAGAAGCACTGGAGTCCCAAAGGCGTGACAACCTTCACATGCAGGAAAACATGATCACCATGGGTAGAGAACTACAAGAGCTTCGGAGGCAGAGGACTCCTTCCCTACCACACCGTATTGCTACAAATGATTCGTCTTCTTCGGAGGAGGAACGTCCTCGCGAGAGAAGGTTGCTTGAACGACCTCAGAACCTCGATCAATTGACTTTTGGATCTTTAGGATCCCGAGAAGGTGCTGCTCGTGTATTGGGCCCTGATGACCCGAGTCTGCAACAGCCTATGTTGCTACCCATGCGCAGATCCCATGTCTTACCGAGGGATCCTAATATTACTAATCTAACACAGCAACAACTTCTCCAACCTTTACCTCCAGAGATTGACTAGGAGCATAGAGAGCAACGTAGAGCAGCTGCTTCTAGAAACAGAAGGTTATCCCCTGATTTGGAACCTAGGAGTAATCCGAACATCAGATCTAGAGAGCTTATGCAGACATTAACCAACGCCGATGTATGGGCAATGGTGCGCTAGATTATGTCTGAAAGCCGGCGATATACTAATGAAGATTGGGGCATTGAACGAAGTCATAACCATTTTACAGATGACATCCTGAATTTCCAGTCCCCCCGATGATTCAACTTGCCTCAGATGGATCGGTATTCAGGAAGAACAGACCCAGGGCAGCACCTGATGATATATGCATGGTTCATGAATGCGGTAGCAGCTCCAGATGTCGTAAAATGCAAAGCTTTTCCCATCTATCTGGAAGATGTAGCGTTGATGTGGTTCACACGACTTCCTCCTCGGTCGGTGACAAATTTCACAGAATTAAGTGAGCGTTTCATGAATCAGTTTTGACTCGATGCCCAAAAGTCCAAAACCGTCATAGAATTGTCACGGATTAAATAGGGCCCAGGAGAATCTTTGAAGTCATATCTGGATCGCTTCAACCTGGCCGTCACCGAAGTTAGTGATCCCTATGAGCCCACCGAAGGGGTAGATGCTGACACAGAGTTTGGGGATTACTTAGCCGGAAAACCCCCTCCTACTAGAGAACTGTTCTATGAAAAGGCTAATGTCCGTTTAAGGTGAGAAGAAGCTAAGGAAAATCGAAAAAGAAAGTCCGAAGGGGCCTCGAAGGAGGGTGTCCAGAGTAACATTGCTGTGAAACAATCTGGTGACAGTTCAGGGAAGGTAGAAGTAAATGTTGGCAACCAGAGTGGTGGTAATAGCAACAGGAATGGAAACGACAATAGAAGGAACATAAACTGAGGGAATAGCTCTAATAAAAGACCCAGATTCCAGACTTTTGAGAATTACACTCTGTTAAATGATACGTTGGAGAACATTTATTTAGACATGTACAACATATTGTAGTACAAAAAACCACCACCCAGAGATTCTACTGAGAAGGAGGTTGAGACAGGAAAGTTTTGCTTATTTCATGGTACACACGGTCATTCCACCAATGAGTGCCGTCATTTGAGGGACATTGTTGAAAAATTGCTGCGAGAAGGGAAGTTGGATGAGTACAAAGCCGCCCCAAGGGACAGGGGGCAAAAGGGGCAAGCCCCGAACCAAGACCAGCCTGCTTCAAAACCCACAGCTCAGCAAAAAGGTAAGAGGATCGTCATTAACTCTATCATTGGCGGACCTCACTTAGTTGGTCGTAGCTTTAAAGCAATAGATCAGTACGTCAACGCCTCCAAACATTATGAAGTGGGAGAATGCAGCAGCCTTGAAGACGTCACTCCAATAAAGTAGCAAAACAAGATGTCCGATGATGTCGTATTCCGCAATAGAGACGAGTTTATAGTTCAATCCCCAACCGACGATCCGCTAGTGATAACCACGACAATTGGCCCCGCTCTGGTCCATAAGGTGTTAGTGGACAACGGAAGCTCGGTCAATATCCTCTTCAAGAAAGCCTTCGAACAAATGAGGCTTGAAGCAAAAGACTTAAAGCCATATCAAGGATGGATACGTGGTTTTAACGGAGTATCCACAGCTCCAATGGGTTTTGTGGAATTACCAGTCACACTAGGGCAGGGGTATCGCCAAAGAGTAAGGATCCTGCCGTTTGTAGTTCTGGATTTGGAGTCGCCTTATAATGCCTTCCTAGGCCAACCAGCCCTTGCCGAATTTAGGGCATGTGTTGCGCCTTGGTGTTTGCTGCTAAAATTCCCAACTAACTCGGGAGTTGGGACGATGAGAGGCGACCAAGCTACGGGACGAGCTTGTTACATGGCAGAGTTAAAAATGCTAACGAAGCGGTTGAATATAGATGCTAAAGACGATTCCTCCTCTCTAAAGGGGGCCTCGGCATAGCAACTAAGCGGTCCTGCCTCAAGAGAGTTGCCCTCAGACGTGCTCGAGGATATAGATCCCAGAGAGGATAGAGAACCTGGCGACATGAAGGAAACTCCCAACGAAATAACAATCGACATACCTATTGACGAAACTGATCCAACAATAGTACTAAAGATCGGCTGGCAACTAGATCCAGTTAGAGCGAGGGAATTAGCCGATTTCTTGAAGGCAAATCTGGATGTGTTTGCCTGGACTCACGCTGACATGTGTGGGATTTCGCCTACCATCATGAGCCACTCCCTGTGTATCAATCCAAAGCACCCACCAGTCAAGCAGAAAAGACGGATGTTGGGCCCAGAGCGGTCAGCAGCTCTGAAGGAAGAAGTAGAGAAATTAAAAGGTAACAGATTCATTAAGGATTCGAAGTATCCCGACTGGATATCGAATCCTGTCCTGGTTATAAAGTCAAACGGGAAGTGGAGAACGTGCAGTGACTTTTCTGATTTGAACTAGGCTTGCCCGAAGGATAGCTTTCCTCTCCCCAGAATTGATCAACTAATAGATTCAACTACCGGGCACGAACTTTTATCCTTTATGGACGCTTATTCCGGATACAATCAAATTCCTATGCACATACCAGATCAAGAGCATACAAGCTTTATTACAAACTTAGGATTGTATTATTACGTCATAATGCCGTTTGGATTAAAAAATGCGGCAGCCACATATCAACGCTTGGTCAATCGCATGTTTTACAATCAAATTAGGAAGACCATGGAAGTTTACGTAGATGATATGCTAGTGAAATCCAAGCAATCTCCCGATCATATGAAAGACTTAGCAGAAATGTTCGGCATACTATGAAGGTATGGGATGAAGTTGAACCCCTTGAAATGTTCTTTTGGCGTGGCATAAGGCAAGTTCCTTGTCTTTATCGTGAGTTCCAAAGGAATTGAAATCAATCCGGACCAAATAGCAGCAATCCAGAATATAGAGGAGCCGCGAAAGATTAGGGATGTTCAAAGCTTAGCTGGAAAGGTTGCAGCACTGGGCAGGTTCATCTCCAAAGCAACAAACAAATGTGTGCCTTTCTTCGATCTCATAAAGCAGGGAAAGCAAAATTTTGAGTGGACTCCCGACTGTGTGGAGGCGGTCCATAATCTGTTAGACTTCTTGGAAAAGCCTCCAATATTATCAAAGCCCGTGCAACATAAGGATTTGTTCGTCTACTTGGCGGTATCATCTCACGCCGTCAGTGCAGCACTAGTACGTGAAGAGGATAAAGTCCAGAAACCTGTGTATTATGTAAGCAAAAAACTAGCTGCTGCAGAATATAACTAACCAAAGATAGAGAAACTTGCTTATAGCCTCCTGATTGCTTCCCGCAAACTCCGCTATTATTTTCAGGCACACCCAATAGTTGTGTATATCGACCAACCTTTGAGACAAGTGCTACAGAAACCCGAAGCATTGGGGCGATTACTTAAATGGAATATCGAGCTGAGTCAGTTTGATTTGAACTTTCAGCCGTGAAGGTCAATAAAAGGGCAGGCCTTGGTTGACTTTATAGCAGAATTTACAATTCCTGAAGAGGAAACGGTGGGTGACAAAGTAGTTGCTTTGGATCAAGAATTAGAGCTTGGTCCGTGGATATTATATACGGACGGAGCCAAGAATGATAGAAAGTCCAAAGCCGGAGTTGTTCTAATAACTCCTGAAGGACGATCTATCTACTATGCATTACGGTTGGAATTTACTGCTACTAACAATGATTCCGTGTATGAAGCCCTGATTGCCGGGCTGAAACTCGCCAAAGATTTGGGAGTGAAGACACTAGATATATATTGCGATTCCAAAATAGTTGTATGTCAAGTTCGGGAAGAATTTGCTGCTAAGGGACCTCGGCTCATCACTTATCTCAAGAAAGTAAAAGAGTTGTTGGAAGGTTTGGAGCATTATAGCATAACCCACATTCCAACCGCGGAAAATCTGAAAGCAGATCGATTGGCGAAGCTAGCAAGTTCAAATAGTCTTAAAGAATCCGAAATGGTTCCGATAGAGGTGTTGGATTCACCAAGTTTAGACCTGATGGAAGTAGAGCTAGCCTTGGAAGTTGAACCAGAAAGAGAATCCTGGATGACTCCAATTAAGAACTTTCTCAAAAATGGAACCCTCCCGGTAAAAAAGAGCGAGAGATGAGCTGTAAGACGTAAGGCCACAAGGTACGTTTTACAAGACGATGTCCTTCATTGTCAAGGGTTTTCAATGCCCCTGTTATGGTGTATCGCACACGACGACATCAAACGTGTACTGCAAGAGGTGCATGAAGGTGAGTGTGGAGATCACATTAGGGGCTAAACCCTAGCAAAGAAAGTGTTATGGTACAGATATTTCTGGCCTACCGTGAACAAAGATGTGGCTGCTTATTCACGACGCTGCTATAGATGTCAAAGATATGCCAAAATTCCCAAAGTGCCTCCGACTGAACTCAAGTCAATGGTAAGTCCGTGGCCGTTTGCAATGTGGGGAATTGACATTATTGGAGTGCTACCTACTGCCAGAGGAGGAGCTAAGTACGCGATCATTGTCGTGGAATACTTCACAAAATGGGTGGAAGCTGAACCTCTAACAACCATCACGGCAAGGAAGGTGATCAGTTTTGTGGTCAGAAACATTATTTGTCGATTTGGAATTCCAAAGACCATCATAACCGATAATGGGACACAATTTGACAGCATTGAGTTCAAAAACTTCTGCCAGAAATATAAGATTGATAAACGATATACTGCAGTAGCTCATCCGTAGTCAAATGGAAAGGTCGAAGCCGTAAATAAAGTTATTAAATCAATTCTAAAGAAGCGGCTGAAGCAGGCCAAAGCCAGATGGGTGGATGAGTTGTCGTTAGCTTTATGGGCCTACAGGATGACCTTTAAGATGGCTACCGGCCATACTCCCTATTCACTTTCCTTTGGGTCTGAAGCAGTGATCCCGATAGAATTGGAAGTCCCTTCTCATCGAGTTGCGTACTATGACCCGATGACGAATAAAATGCTCCTCCTAGTATCTCTTGATATGATTGAAGAAAAAAGAGATGAAGCCGACTTGCGTGCCTCAAGACATCGACATCAAGTAGCACGTTATTATGACCAAAAGGTTCGCCTCAAAACCTTTGAACCAGGAGACCTAGTACTGAAGCGAGTCTTCCCGCCTTCAGCCCAATTGGGCCCAAAATGGAAGGACCGTACACCATCCAACGGAAGCTTGATACAGGAGCGTTCAAGCTAACGACCGTGGACGGTGAGGAGATTCCCAGAGCCTGGAACGCTTAGCACCTACGACGATATCTGAGCTAAATATGAAATGTCATTTCTTTTGTTTTCATAAGCTATGTAAAAAGGCACAACTTGCCTTAAAAAGTCTGTTTATGTGAACAAAAGATTATAAAGTGGATGTAGGCTACGACTTAGCTGAACCACTATAAAAATATCGTGTGTTATTTACTTTCCTGCATTATTTATATCTTCAACTATTATTCTATTATAACTGTGAAACACGAAATGTTAAATTAAAGTCGGAGATGACCTATATGCAGGAACAAACAAAATGACTATTTGTACGATAAGACATAGAAGAATGGGAAGACGACATTCTTAACTCTAACTCTCAAGAATTGAGAGAGAGTATAAAGGACGGGAAGACGACGTCCTCTGAGGCGTGAAGGTGCACCCAGATGAGAGACCGCCTCAAGGAAAACTCTAACCTGGATATGAGAAAAGAGAGTATAAAGATGCCAGAAAGAACATGCATCAATGACAAAAGGAATATGGCCCCGTCAGAGAATCGGGGACATTTGGACTTTTTAATTTAATTTAATCTTGAATAGTTCTTGCTCAGCTGTCCAAGATTGACTGGGGGCATACTTATGCACACATATCCCCCTCCACTATGACTTCATTACATAACTTTGGTATGACATACTTTTGTATTTTTACTTAAGTGTTGAACTAACGACTATCAGGCATTGCAGGAAATTAACTATTTTTATTTACAAACGTATGAGTTTGTAAAAGGAAAACAAGCAAAAAAGAAGATGCGAGGGCCACACTCGCTACAACAATTGCGAACCAATTAAATGCCAAAATAAAACAAAGCACTTCATCATTTGGGCTTCGGATCAGACTTGGATTTTTTGGCAGTTTTCAGAGCAGCCTTAGCTTCCTTTTCAGCTTCAGTCATAACGCATTTCAACTTTTTCTTCCCTGTAGCTGAAGTGCTAGAATCAGTTGGTTTTTTCCCAGGAGATGGAATGCTGGAATCAAGAGAAGACTTTTTAACAAGCTCTTCTGTAATAGATCTAGTTGAAAGCTTAACAACTAACCTTGATTCAGGGTCCACCACTGCAAATGGCTTAAGGCTTTCGGGGTCCAGGTCTTCAACCTTTAGCTGCATACGTTTATCTTGTTCGGCTTTCATTTCAGCCAAAGTGATGTCATCAGCGCTTTTTGGATCCCCGGCAATAGCCACATCAGGGTCTTCCTCATGCCCCTCGCTACCGCCATCATCTTTCAAGGCGTCTATCATCTCGTCTTCGTGAGGAGCATCAGCCTTATCCTTTTCTCCTTTATCCTTCTCCGTCGACTTTGCTCCGACGGTGGTCCCCTGAGGCACGTCTGTCTTCTCAGACGGTTCAACACCTACAGAATGAGAAGCAACAGTAATCAACTCAGGAGAAAATAAAGAATCCTTCATTGTTTGCCCGATTATTTGACGAAAAGTGGAGACAGCTTTGACGAATTGGGGTGAAAAGGTAGAAATACCTTCCAATGATTTCTTAGCTGGAGTGACTGTCGTCTCTAACGCCGTCTCGGGAATGGGGGATAAAAGAGATGCCTGAGGGATCTCCGGGTTTTCGGGGTCGTACCCCTCAACTTCAGAAGTTTCAGCAGCAGTAAAAGAAGAACCAGCCTCAGAGATATACTTTTGTTTGGCCATCCTCTTTTCCTCCTCCATAGCAGCAACGATGAGGGACGCCCCTCAGCCAAATGTGCTGGCTCATCATCTCTTAGATATTTTTCCATGAGCTTGTCTTCGTTAATCGAATCTACCTTGAGTTCCTCTTTCTCCCATTTGATAATCTAGCTCCACACGTGAACCAATGTAGATGGATAATCTTCAATCCAATAGTTGTTTCGGCGACGAATTATATGCGCAAAAATTTGATCATTAATTCGCCGAAACCATGCGCATCCCCCTGGGCCTCCGACAGCCGCTTGCGGGTCTCCTCGGCAGACTTAATAACACTTTCAGCATTACCATCCGCTAGGGCAGCCCTGTTCTCGGCCTCCATCAACTTGGAAGCCAAGTCAGCGTTACGCTTCTCCAATTCAGCGTTCTTCCTCGCTAACTCGGCCTTCTCTCTCTCAAGAGCAGTGTAAGCAAGTTGCATTCCGGCATTATCCGACTTAGCATCTTCTACTTGCTTTTTCAGCTCCGAGCGCTCTTGACTATGAGACTCGAGCAAGTCATGATAACGTTTTTGTAGATCTTCAAATTGCTGCTTGAAGTTGGTCGCATCCCGTTGAGCGATGACAAGTCGGGCCTGTGTATCCTCAAGGTCTTTCCCTAAATTTTTCAAGGCTTTTGCGTCGGCTTCTGTAGTCTTTTTCGTCGAGTCAGTATCTGCAATTAGAGTTTGGATGATTCTTAAAAGGTTACGCAAATACTTGAACATCTCCAAGTATTGTTTTTCGACTGCGTCAATTTTTGCTTTGGCCTCGTCTGCCCACCTCGAGGAAATAGGCTCAAGAGCAGGTAAGAATGTCAGATTTTCAAAATAGTGTTCGGGGAATTGTTTCTCCAGATATGCCTGTTTAACTTTAGCTTCAGCATCCAATGGTGGAGGTGCGCTATATGTTAGCTCAGTATCCTTATGATGAGTGGGCCCAATGGCCTCCTCACCCTTCCTAGGCCGCTTAGCAGAAACCTTATGCTTGCCTCGTGAGTCAGTATCTTTCGGTGGGCTCCTTTCCCCACTGCGTTTTTCTTGAGGAAAGGTTTGATCTTTTGACTGCGACGTCTCTTCTCCTCGACGACCTTGGTAGCTTTTGTATCGTTCTGGATCCGACAGAATGGGGGAGCGAGAGCGCGAGGTCCGCGATTGATTAGAGTCATGAGGCCTTCTATCGTCTCTACCCCGGCTTTCGCGGCGATCATGCTCAACATCAAAAGGGGGCCTAGTCATGCTGCGATGAATTTTTCTGATGTCATAATGAGGGCAAAACATTGTACCTGCGCAACAATGCAAATGGAATTCAGAATCAGTATTCTCATGAGAAGTAAGTGCTGTGAAGTGTGGTGCTATTGTGTCAAGTGCATCCTAAATGGTGTGCCCCCCGACAAACTCGAGTCTGAAGCCAAGCCAGTGTGAGTGGGCTCTTTGGCCTTAACAGGAGTAGTCTCCTCTGAAGAAGTAAAAACTAAAGGATTTGTGCCAAAATCCTCGGAAGTATAGATAGTTTCAGGTAGGGGGAGATCTCCTAAGCCCTGAAATGTAGGATCATCGGTAGTAAGGGCATCTCCTTGGGAAGTGTCTATTGGCAGCTCTTTAGGAGATAAAGATTTCTTAGGAGAAATAGCGTCCCCAGGGATGATGTACCCTTCTCGGTGTTTTTCGTCTATGTTGGACAGCTCATCGTCTTGAGTCGAAGATGGCGAAGGTGAAGTTCGAAGTGGCATTATGGGGCTTTTCGAGCTCTCGCCCGTTCCTGGAATTACTTCCACTGGGGGGATGTATACATATGGACCCGACCCGTGACCTATGCTACGGGTAATGGACAATAGCCTGTGATGATGAAGGTGTTGATCCTTAAGTACTTCATCGATGGTTAGAAATTTTTGGTCGCCATTAAGGAGCTGATGCATCCGATCAAAGTACACTTGACCCAATATTTGTTTTGGATTATCAATTGCAAACAAAAAGAAAACAGATTAATGTGTTGGCGTGAACATTCAGAGTTGAGATTTAGAAAACCAATGCTTTACTTGATTTTGTCCATCTCCTGGCACATCCCGGCTGTTGCCTTATATAAAACCATTCCAGCTTGGAATCGTCGGCCTTGCTGCTGAACGGCGCTGAAATTATTTTCCTTTTTGGGACTGATTCGAAGTAAGAGAAAGAAGGAGTTTCTCGAGTCCAATGCTTGAAGTTATAAAAGAAATGAACGTCCTCGAAAGTGAGATCTGTACCTAAAATCTCGTGGTATGCTACATATAAGATATATCGGTAAGCATAGGAGTTAGGATGTAGCTGCATGGGGACAATCCGCATCTGTCTTAGAAAGTCGACCAAAAAAGGCGAAAAAGGTGGAATAGCCCCGACCATGCACATCAGTCGTGTAATTGCCATAAATCCTTCTGGGGGATTGTGAGGACGGTCAGTTTTTAATGGCACCAGGGCATCCCTTTTTAGTATCCCATGCTTTAGACATATGCGGACTAGTCTATCATCGTCGATCGTTGATTCAACAGAGTCTGTGGGTGATTATAAGATAATGGCAGACTCAAATTCGTCAGGAGCTCTATTATCTCCAATCCCTCCTTCCTCCTCATAGCCTAGAGAGACTTCGCTGCCAAAAGGCGTTTCGTTGTTATGCGCTCCCATTTCATAATCTGGGCCCTCATCGTCCCATTCAGGGTCTGAAGACGAAGATATATCATCAATGGTAACTTTCTCAGAAGTTTCTGCAACTTCCATCTTCTTTGCCAATCTAGATGAATGTCTTTCGGCCATGATCACTAGACTATCGAAGAAACAATAGCAAGAATTAGAGTAAAATTGCTCGTGTCCCCCGTGTGTGTATGTGAACTAAAGTATGTGCTACGTCTAACAAAAATGCAGAGCAAATACATGAAAGCATAATGTAAAGGTCTAAGGGAGCAGTAATGTTTAGAACAATTCTTGATATTTGTCATTTTCGAAAGGCGCTATCCTAACTGTTCATCAAGTTGAAGGCTATGTCAAGCATTTTTTAAGACGGTTGAAAAAATTCTTGCACATTAAGTTAGGCTGTTTCGGTTCGGTTCAGATATCTGTATTGGGATCAGATCGTGGGGGGGCAAAGTCAAGTTTCGATCGGAAGCGGACGTCCTACCCAGTGAGTTAAGCCGGATCGGATCGGATGTAGTCTTTCGGAGCGGGTCGAATCAGCTTGAGTAATCCTTCTTCTCTTTGTCTCTTATTACCTTCCGATCCAAACAGGTGAGTTTTGTTTTCCCTTTATTTTTGCCTTTTTCTACTCCAACCCGACCCGGTCTTGTAAGTACCATCCGATCTGATCAGATGGGTTTTGTTTTCTTTCTTTTGCCTTTTTCTATTCCGACCTGATCTGGTCTTATATGCACCTTTCCCTTTCCCTCACTCCAACACTTCTTTATCCGAACCAATCCCAACTCCTCTATTCTCCTTTATCTCCTTCATTCTCCATCTCGCTGAACCAACGCTGAACCCAATTCAATTTCATAAAACCCAAACAAATCCAAGCACTTACGTGCTCAAGCATACCACAGAATCCTAATCCTCTCTCTCTACGCTTCGAAGTGGTGAAAGAGCCACCAACGACGACGGCAAGAAGAGAGGAGGCCAAGGCATTCAAATCGGGCGAATGCCATGATCGGATCATCCGGTTTTGCTGCAAATCTAAACGGAAATCGATGACTGCAAAGTAATTCAAGCTTTTAACCTACTAATTTGTTTGATTTAAGGCAGAACGAAATAGTTTCGGAGATTTTTGAAGCTTTGGGGTTTTGATGCTAAGTTGCTTGGACGAGAATAAATAAAAAAGAGAAGAGGGAGAGAGTAGGAGGTAGATTTATATAAACAACTAGGGTGACCACTCGTATTCCTAACCAACTTCATTCTGTTTGGACCGGGAGTCGAGCCCATGAAGGAACACTGGCTTGTTAGTTTATGGTGTAGCAGTATTGAAAAGCCCATCCGAGTGTGCTACTGAAGGAAATCCGTTCGGAAAGGGATCCGAACCGAAGGCGATCATTCAATGACTCTAGTTTAAAGGATGTCTTGTAAATTGCTTCGAAGGACACTTTATCTTAAACAAGAGTGTACTCCGAGGGGGAAAAATGTTAGCCTACTTTGTGAACTAGGCTACACAAAGAGTAAATAGTGAGAAAGACGCCAATGGTTCGGATCGAAGGAAGATAGTGCATGAGGTGAGTAAAGATCAAGAACGCAGAGACCGGATCGGATCGGATCGGAGAGATACGTCAGTGGCCTCATCACATCGGATCGGATCGGTAATACGTCAGTAGTATCGAAGGATAGCAAGTGGCCTTATCGGTTTGGAACGGAGGAACACTTCAGCGACATCAGAAGAAAGCAAGAAATCCCATCGGTTCAGATCGGATGAGTACGTCAGTAGCATCAAGGGACAGCAAGTTGCATCACCGGATCGAATCGGTGGCCCCGATCCGAACCCCTTTTTCCCTTTGAATCTGTAGCCGTTGCTGCGCATATCTCCTGAATACTCGGACTAAGCCTGACCATTTCTCTCATGATCTCCTACTAATCCAATGCGCTGTCATCATTTGGGAGCCTCTGAACCCGACTCTCATGGGATGGGTGCCACGCAATTCCGAACCGGAGCCACTTCGAAAGGATTTTTCACCTATAAATACACCATCTAAAGGCATTTGAAAGGATCTTTTGGCAAATTCTCAGTCCATACTTCCTCCATAGCCGAATTCTACAATCATATTTAGATCAAAATCACATCTTAAAGCCCGTTTTTGAGAGATTTGAGTGAGTTTATGTATTGTAATTGTGAAGTTGAGTGAGAATCATTGTTGTATTTGTATTCAAATCATCAATTAAAAGAAAACAAAGTGGACGTAGGCTCGGTAATGCCAAACCACTATAAATTGCGTGTTCCTAGTTGCTTTTTAATTCTATTTCATTGAATTCATATCTAATTTGGGTATTAGAGCCAATTTTTGGTCTAACAGCGCTGATAGGAGAAGTGAGTGGGTGTGGAGTACTGTACTGAGATGGAGGTCGGAGGTACTGTTCGGGTGGACGGAAGGCTGAACGGCGGTGCTTGGAGTTAAGATGGGTAATGCAGCATCTGACGGCAACGACATAGAGAAGGGGTGGCGACGCGGAATCATTGGAGGTGGAGAGGAAGTGTAGATGTGGCATTTGCACATGAATATTAGCAAAGTAAAGGAGAAGAAGGAAGAATAATAGGAGGGCGATTTCTCCGATGCGAAAGAAGACTGTACAGTGGCAAGTACAAGGTGCCTAATCGCAATGAGCCTAATGAAGGTTTATCATAACTAACGTAAGTGTTAAAGTAAGAATATTTTTATATATATCAATTATATTACTTTAAATAGTTTATTCATGGAAAATATAATTAGTAACATGCCAGGTCTTTCCTAAAGAGCCTAACACGGTTAGGAACTAAAACCTGATCTGTTATAAAAGCACAACGAATAATTATATTACATATAATTATTTCCAGTAATAGCTATCTAAGCAATATTAGTAATCAACTGTTACCTTATTTTGATAGAAGATGTGATCGCTTGCTCAATAGTGTTCCCGATGAGTCATATCTGCATTTCAGATATGCAAAATTTCAATTGTATCTTAACTATTGATGAATTAACTTGAGCTATCACAACAGTATGTAGAATAATAAGATATGTCGTCCATCTTATTTGAAATAGAGGAGAAATTAGAGTAGCAGATCTATTAAGTTGGACAAGCTTTCCGAGTATTACAACAAATTGAAGCTTCCTAGTATAACTTGCGGTAAATTAACTAGGTCCGCCTAAATGGTTCATTAGTTGATGATTTCATCAAATCTTAATGGACTAACAACCACCAAAAAGCTCGACAGCTTAGAAAAGCATTCATAACTCTCAAATTTTCTACTAATACCATGCGAACAGTAGTTTTACAAAATGCCAAGTTATATTTTGACACTGTGCCATCATGACAGTATATAAGGAGGCCTGAGTTAGTATATAAATGCACCTAACGATTTATATATAGTGTTCTGTCTGATCTATATATATGACGGAGCCTGGTAGTTATAATGTCAATGCGCCAATTTAATTTTTAACAGCCTAATCAACATTTAATTAACGTAAGCAGGACTTGTAAATGATATATAATTTTTTTTAAAACCAAAAAAATATTAATTCATTTAAAATGGATATCATAGTAAATTCATAGCATGTAATCATGTTATCAGATTGGATGAGATAAGATACGTCGGATCCTATCGGCGAGCACGACAGATGAAACTGCTTTGGACAAAGTGGACAGTTATTAGGGTTTTTAAATAAATTAAACGTTAGCTTAATTTAATTAAAGTGAACTATTTCAGCGACAGACAAATCAAGGTGATTTCAATTCACTCGGTTTTTCTCCTACTTATATTTTATATAAGTTATGTTTAAATATTTGTGTGCTATGATTGTTAATTGGTTGATGGATGTTTGGATTGTTGTTATTGTAATGGTTGAATATTATATCTGTTTATAAATAATATTGTTGAGATAACATATTTGAATGCAGGGAAAACAGGTTGGAGGGATCCTACTGGATTCCTCAAATTTATTGTTTATTTCTTTGTTACAATTATATGAACTATTTAACCATATGATTGATTGATGGATTGGATCATTGATTGTTGAATCTAAATTCAAAGTTTGTTCTATTTTAACCAATAAACAGTATTCGTTGAGTAGTCGGTAGCAGTTGGCCCAAAAATATATCATTTTATTACCATCAGATTAATTGACGGTAATGAAGTTGCAAAATTTATTTAACTGAAGGTAA
>JASFAX010000130.1:0-99223 GCA_030737875.1 Allium sativum
AGGACCAGGCTAAGCGCGGTACTCATGCATGAAAGTAGGGTAGTTGCATACGCTAGTAATGGCTAAAGGATCTCGAGAAGATTTACCACGTTCACGATTTATAGTTGGTTGCGGTGGTACTCTCCTTGAAAATGTGGTGGCATTATCTTCTAGGAGAGAAGTTTGAGCTTTTCACGGACATAAGTCTTTGAAGTATCTGTTCTCGCAACGTGATTTGAATTTGTGACAACAGCGTTGGATGGAGTATATTGCATCTTTTGACTTGGCTGTCCAGTATACCCATGGGAAGGGTAATGTCGTGGTCGATGCCTTAAGTAGGAAGCATGATGCCTTGAATGTTATTTCTGAATGGAAGCAGTTGGATTTTCTCTCTAATTTTAATTTGCAACTGTCGATTGAAGCGTCTTATAGGTTTCTTGGTGTTTTTATGGTTAGCCCCGTTTTGATGGAAAGAATTAGAAGTGTGCAAGATCTCGATGATGAATTGAGAAGCTCAAGGGAAAAAGTTAGTAGGAGGGAACCTTTTTCTCATTTGGATAAATGCTTTATCAATGGTGATGGGAGTTTGCTTAGGGATGGACGACTTTGCGTCCCTAAGAATAAAGAGTTAAGAATGGAAATTTTGGAGGAATGCCATAGGTCAAGAAGATGCATACATCCCGGTGGGGACAAACTGTATCATGATATGAAGAGGAGTTTCCACTATGAAGGAATAAGGAGAGATATAGCAGATTCGTGGATATGTGCTTGATGTGACAAAAGGTTAAAGCAAAACAAGAAAAACCCGGAGGACTATTGTTTCCTTTAGAGTTTTCCTTATGGAAATGGAAGCATATTTTTATGGATTTCATTAATGGTCTTCCGAGGAGTTAGAAAAGAAACGAAGCCAATTGGGCCATCGTGAATCGCCTTACAAAGAGTGCTCCTATTCTAATTAAGAAGAATAGGACCGCTGTAACAGCCCGCACTTTACGTATCGGAAGACCGTAAAATATTTTTATTTTATTCCCTTAGGGTTGGATCATTCTCATATTTTGATACGTTGTTTATGGGATGTGAAACATGCCCATAATTTTTACCAATTTTATTTGTGACCATTTTGTCCCTGTCAGTCATGTACAAGGCTAACTTTTGACTCAAGTTAATCAGGTTATGAGACCTATACCGTTAGAAAGGAAATGATGATTTCCTTTCCATAGAGTGGTTACATTAAGGAATAAGCTCGGCGGTTTGGGAGGAAGCACTGTTTTAAGGTTTTACAGTTGGCTGTCCAGGTTTATAAGCTAAGTGGGCTGATTTGGAGAGGCCCATTAGTGGGTTGGTGGAAGGCTATAAATAGAGGATGGTAGGTATGGGAAATAGTTTACTTTCCCTGTTCTCTCATTTGGAAGAGCCAAGGGATCCTTCATTCCTCCATTTCTCCATCTTTCCACCATTAAAGCTTAGGAAATAGAAGATCTACACCATTTGAGGCTAGATCTACATCAAGAGGGGATAGATTCCATCAAATCAAGCGGGTTGAAGCAAGATCTCCGCTGTTCGGATTCATATTTCACTTTTTTGCTTTGATTTGGAGAATTGGTGAGTGATATGCATCTCTCATACGGATTCAATCAAGTATATGAGTGTTTGATCATGTTTTTCATCAAATTCAAGTCGTTTTCCTTAGATCTACATCATGGTAAATTTATTTTCATATGAACCACCATAGGTTCTAATCTAGCAATTTTAAACCGGTAATTTTTATGCTATTTCATATGTTCATGCAAGTTAGATTCATAATTTAGTTCATATGTTCATTTATCATGATTTTGATGAATTTTGCATAATTTTGGTGATAATCGTCATATTCATGTTGTTACTGATTTCAAAACATGCTTATGGTTGTATTGGATGAATCAGATGAGTTGGTTTCGTCGATTGGCGAAGTTTTGGTCAAAATTGGGCTTGGATTAGGCATGTGCAGGTTTTGGGTTGAGCGTGCATTGCTACAGTGATTTTGGGTCGAGCGGGCACTGCCTTAGTGATTTTTGGTTGAGCATGCTGTGCTAAAGTGATTTTGGGTCGAGCATGCTCTGCTATAGTGATTTTGGGTTGAGTTTTCTCTACTACAGTGATTATGGGTCGAGCGTGCACTACTACAGTGATTTTGGGTCGAGCGTGCGCTGCTACAGTGATTTTGGGTCGAGCATGCTCTACTACAGTGATTTTTGGTCGAGCGTGCCCTACTACAGTGATTTTGAGTCAAGCATGCTCTGCTATGGTGATTCTGGTCGCACATTGCTACAATTCTGGTCGTGCATTGCTCAAGGGTGTTGAGTTGATGGATAATGGCTGCTTAAGAAGGTTGCTTAAGCTATGAAAAGTTGTCAGGTTGGATGACTAGAGATGCGAAGGCCGAGTGATTATCATCGTCCTAAGTTCTAGCAGGCTCAAAGCAGGGGTACGATGGGGGTACCCAAAAGACCGGGTGTACGTCGAGTATCCTGGGTATCGTTGAAAGACCTAGTTGTCAAGGTTGGACATACATACGTATCGTTGAAAGGAATATGGAGTTTATGCTAGAATTGGGGTTACCATTAGCCCTTGATATATGACAAGGTTGGTCGTCATACAATTAACGATGGTTTCGAAGCAGGATTGGCTGTGATAGCCAGAGTCTGTCATGGATGATTGATTTCTTTGTTTGTATTGTCTCACGTAGATTATCCAACGTCGAAGGAGATGTTTCTTGGGTGCTTGTCTGATATTGGTTTAAGCCTATGGGGCTTATGCTTAAGGGATATTGAATTCGATTAGGATGGTTTATGTAAGATCTATAATCTGGATGCTATAAGTGTTACTATTGGTTCTTCTGTTTTCCATGATTGAATGATCATTCTGATTACTATGGATGGATTGTTGTACTTTTGGTTGTATGGATTGTAAAGGCTATCACTGTCCGACGTGGGGAAGACAGGAGTTGAATTCTACTCTGGAGTTGTGGGTAGATTAGTTTGTTTATTTACCCATTCTCATGTACTTTATTGATGATGTTGGTTAGTTGTTTTATCGCTCACTAAGACTGTTGTTTGACTCAAGGTTTTATGTTTCCGTCTTAATACCTTGGGCTATTCATTTATTTTTGGATGGGCAGACTAGGTGGCAGGTGACATGTGATAACTTAGTAAGGACGATGTAGTAGTTCGGAGACGGGCAGGAGGCTGGCGTACTATCTCTCTTATTATATAGTATTAGGATTTCTGCTGTTTGTTATTCTACTCTGAGTGTTGTAGTGAAGCAAATTTGTACAAACATATGTTGCAATCTTGTTGTATGGGTAAACTTTCTAGTTGTTTTGAAAATTTGAGATTTCTGCTCAAATATGCTTTACTAATATTACATGTTGTATACGTTCTATTATATTTTATCCTTGCATCGTGAGATTTACGACAGGTTTCGCTTGTGTTATCATACCTTGATGATCGTCCATAACTGTCTGGTACACCTTTCAACAAACTTTTCCTCTAGTTTGGTGCAGGGGTTATGGGCGGTCGTCACATTTGGTATTAGAGCTCTAGTTATCGATTTTAGCCAAATTTCTAAGACATAATTACGTAACAGGGACGTATTTGTAGATTTCAATTGGATGTATACTATATAGTAGTATATAGTATAATAGGGTTCAGATTTCGTTCCTATTGTTATCTCATATGTGGACTAATCATTCTATTTTTAGTTATAGAATGAGTCGTCAAACTATGGGAAACACTACTAGGGATGAGTCTGCAACTGGAAGGGCGGGTGATGGAAATCAGCTGGAAGCTTTAGCTATTATGTCGGAATGTCTTCTTATGTTCGGGGCCATGATGGCATCGGTCTTGCTAAGGATTCCCATTCTAGAAGCAGCAAAAGAACATGGTGTTCCTGTGCATGTACCCAGGGATGATTCCGCTAAGCGACAAAGGGACTATTCTCCTAAAGATGAAGAAGATGAGCTAAGAAGAGGTCTATCTTTATAACGACTTCGACATCGGCTCAAGGAGCGAGAAGAAAGGGTCAATGCTTCTTGGGACGAGGCATTTAGAACCAGACATGAGCCATATGGAGAAACTTTTTTTGACACCAAAGTTGGGAAGAAACTGGATAAGAAAAAGAAGAAATCTAAGAAGAATGCTACTTGCTTTAATTGTCAACTGGAGGGCCATTATGCTAGAGATTGTAGGAAGCCAGAAGGTGGAAGGAAGTGCTTTAAATGTTTCAAGCCCTGACATAAGAAGAAAGTCTGCCCAGATTTTCTGAAAGATAAGCAACCGGAGGAAGCATGTGTTTTGGAGGCTATCCCAATTTCCTATTGCATTCCTGATGAGAATTAAAAAGAGTTGTTGATGTTCTTTCTACTAGTGGAGTTTGTTTGAAATCTATTTGGTATTAGAGAATCGTCTTCTTTTACCTACAATAAGATGTATGTTGAATAGGTTCAGAAATGGAAGTTGTAATAGGCTTTTGATTGTAATTGATCTAGTACGGGGCTCATCTGCTCTTTGTAGGACTTATTGTGGTCCAGTTTATATAGTCATTCTTTCTCTTCTATGAATGATCATTTTATGTGACTTTCGCTGGGATTGGTATTTTTTTCTGATATGGATTGGCTTAAGGGGTATGCGGCAAAATTGGATTGCGAGAAGCCATAGATGACAGTTGAAAATGTGGAAGGGAGATGGTTATGATTCGGTGTAGGTCGAAGATGGTGTCTTCATAAGTTATTTATATTCGCCTGCAATTCCACGGGAAGACTTGTCATTAGAGCTAACCGTAAATGTGTTAGATAATGTCCTTGTAGAAGTCAAAGGCTTGCAGCCGCATCATGAGATTGAGTTTAGAATCTGGTCGAGGGTGCTAGACCTATCGTTATGCCTTTTTGGAAGATGGCTTCTAAGGAATAGCGAGATTAAAGGTGCAAATTCATGACCCTTTAGGAAAAAGGATTCATTCGGAGAAGTATATCCTAATTAGGTGAACTAGTTATGTTTGCAACCAAGGCTGATGGCTCGTTAATTGTGTGTTGACTATCGTGAGCAGAATAAAGTGACTAAGAAGAACAAGTATCCGTTTCCGAGGATTGATGACTGGTTGACCAGTTTCACGAAGCCAAAGTGTTTTCTCAAATGGATTAGGCAAAATGATTTCACCAGTCGAGGGTGGCAAAGGATAAGGTTGTGGCCTACGCAAGTCGATAGTTAAAGCCGCATGAGAAGAACTGTACAGCTTATGACTTGGAGTTGGATGCGATTGTGTTTGCTCTAAAGAGGTTGAGACATTACTGGTTGGGAGTCCGATTCGAGTTGTTCACGGGTTATAAGTCAATGAAGTATCTTTTCTACCAAAAGGATTTGAATCTTCAGCAACAACGGTGGTTGGAGTTTCTGGCATCTTATGATTTTGGTATAGCCTATAATCTGGGCAAGGGCAACGCAGTTGCAGACGCGCTGAGTCGAAGACATGCAAGTTTGGGAGCGATGTATTCAAAATGGAAAAGCCTCGAGTATTTGGCAAGGTTCAATTTCAGGCCACAATAAATGTTGGCAAGCTTATCGATGAGACCTACTCTTATCGAAAGGATTGGCGAGAGCAAAAAGCGAGATGCAAAGCGTGTCGAGTTTATCCAGAAGCTAGAGCCAAATAATAAAGAGTTCGAAGTCAATTAAGAAGATTGACTTCTAAAGCAAGGGTGACTAGTTGTTCTTAATGTCGACGGATTGAGAGATGAGGTTCTGAGGGCATGTCATCACTCGAAGTTGACAATTCATCCCTATGGTAATAAGATGCATCAGGACATGAAGCGAATCTACTAATGGGAGGGGATGAAACGAGATATTGGAAAGTTCATTTCCAAGTTCATGAACTGTCAGTTGGTGAAAGCTAAACTGAAGAAGCCAAGTGGATTTCTTCAGCCGTTGGAAGTTCCTACATGGAAGTAGGAGTAGATATCGATGGATTTTATCGATGTACTACCTAGAACCAGGGCAAGAAACGAAGGGATTTGGATCATCGTGAATCGTTTGACCAAAAGTGTAAGGTTCATTCCTGTCAGATCGACTAGGACAACATCAAAGTTGGTTGAACTTTATGTGTAATGGATAGTTCGATTCCATGGTAACCCGAAGAGTATAGTCAGTGATCAAGATCCATTGTTCACTAGTGGATTTTGGAAGAGTTTGCAAGAGACTATGGGAACCGAGTTGTGTTAGAGTATAGCTTGTCATCTTCAAACTAATGGTCAAACCAAGAAAGTTAACCGAGTTTTGGAAGATCTCCCGAGGGCTTGTGTGTTAGACTTCAGAGGATCATGGGAAGACCATCTACATCTAGTGGAGTGTGCTTATAATAATAGCTACAAGTCGATTATTGGGATGACACCATACGAGGCTTGTATGGAAGACCGAGTAATTCTCCAACTTGTTAGTTAGAAATTGGAGATAAGTTAGTGCTTCGGCCAGAGATGATCAGGGAGACATCAGATTGTACCAAGATCCTTCGGCAACGAATGAAGGCGGCCCAAGATCGTCAGAAGAGTTATGCGGATAAGCATCGAAAAGATTTGGAATTCGACATGGGCGACATGGTTTTCGTGAAGATTTCACCATTAAAGCATGTTGTTTGATTCAGAAGTAAATGAAAGTTGGTTCCTAGGTTCATTGGACCGTTTCTAATAGTCGAGCGAATTGGAAAGCTCGTATATAGATTAGAATTACTAGAGAAGATGTCGTGTGTGCATAACGCTTTTATGTGCATGATCCGGATGTGGTAGTATCTCCGGAACAATACGAAAACCTAGAAGTCGAGGTCGTGGTTACAAGACCTCGTAAGTTACTTCGTTTTGTAGTAAATGACACGAAACAATTTAGAAGGAAGATGGTTAAGCTAGTCAAGGTACAATGGAGTGAGGTTGGCGACGATTGTACGTGGGAGACGGAAGAGAGTATGAATACGATCCGTCTATAAGTCTTCGTCCGTATGACCCATTGATATCGCCCCATCAGTATAGCTTATTATTACTGTTGTTATCTTTAAAAATCCGCATGTTAGGATAGGGATATGAATGAATGAATTGACGGCTGCTAGTTTGGATGATAGAATTGGCCGCTTATGGATGGTAAGCATGCAAAATCATTTTGGTTGCTTATGGTTGTTGGAATTTTGGAGGCGAAATTCCTAAGGGGGAGAACATAACAGCCCGCATTTTACGTATTGGAAGATCGTAAAAAATTTTATTTCATTTTCTGAGGGTTGGATCATTCTCATATTTTGATATGTTGTTTATGAGGATGTGAAACATGCCCATAATTTTGACCAATTTTATTTGTGACCATTTTGTCCATGTCAGTCTTGTACAGGGCATAACTTTTGACTCAGGACGAATCAGGTGGTGAGAACTGTTCCACTAGAAAGGAAATGATGATTGTCTTTCTGTAGAGTGGTTACATTAAGGATTTGGCTCAGCGGTTTGGGAGGAATCAATGTTTTAAGGTTTTACAGTTGGTTGTCCAGGCTTATAAGCTAAGTGGGCTAATTTGGAGAGGCCCATTAGTTGGTTGGTGGAAGGCTATAAATAAGGGATGAGAGGTATGAGAAATAGTTTACTTTCCTCATTCTCTCATTTGGAAGAACCAAGAGATCCTCAATTTCTCCATCTTTCCACCATTAAAACTTAGGAAATTGAAGATCTACACCATTTGAGGCTAGATCAACATCGATAGGGGATAGATTCCATCAAATCAAGCTGATTGAAGCAATATCACCACTTTTTGAATTCATATTTCACCGTTTTTACTTTGATTTGGAGAATTGGTGAGTGATATGCATCTCTCACATGGATTCAATCAAGTACATGAGTGTTTGATCATGTTTTTTCATCAAATTCAAGTCGTTTTACTTAGATCTACATCATGGTAAGTTTATTTTCATATGAATCACCAAAGGATCTAATCTAGCAATTTTAAATCGGTAATTTCTATGCTATTTCATATGTTCATGCAAGTTAGATCCATAATTTAGTTCTTATGCTCATTTATCATGGTTTTGGTGAAATTTGCATAGTTTTGGTGATAATCGTCATATTCATGTTGTTATTGATTTCAAAACATGCTTATGGCTGTATTAATGAATCGGATGAGTTGGTTTCGTCGATGTCGTCGATTGGCGAAGTTTTCGTCGAAATTGGGCTTGGATTGGGCATGTGCAGGTTTTGGGTCGAGCGTGCACTGGTATAGTGATGTCGAGCGTGCACTAGTACAGTGAGGTCGAGCGTGCACTGCTACAATGATTTTCGGTCGAGCATGCACTGCTATAGTGATTTTGGGTCGAGGGTGCTCTACTACAGTGATTTTGGGTCGAGCGTGCTCTACTATAGTGATTTTACGTCGAGTGTGCTCTGCTACAGTGATTTTGGGTCGAGCGTGCACTGCTACGGTGATTCTGGGTCGAGCGTGTACTACTCTAGTGATTTTGGGTCGAGCATGCACTGCTGTAACATCCCTAAGTCCCACATCGTGGAAGCCTGTCTGAAGTGGGTACTTATATAGTAGATCCCATCTCTTACTAACGCCGAGACCTTTTGAGGAACAAAACCCCACACCTATACGGTGGCTAAGTTGGGGACAATATCTTGCGTGAACGAAGGTGCGGGTTGTTACAGTGGTATCAGAGCCAATACCCAGCCGGAATTGTGGCTCCTGTGTGGACCGCAGCGCCTGGGTGAGGTGTTTGTGAGCCAACGGGGACGTTGGGCTCTATAGGAGGGGAGAATGTAACAACCCTAAATCCCACATCGTGGAAGCCTGTGTGAAGTGGATACTTATATAGTAGATTCCATCTCTTACTAACGCCGAGGCCTTTTGGGGAACAAAACTCCACACCTATACGGTGGCTAAGTTGGGGACAATATCTTGCGTGAACGGAGGTGCGGGTTGTTACAACTGCTATAGTGATTTTGGGTCAAGCGTGCTCTACTACAGTGATTTTTTGTTGAGCATGCTCTACTACAGTGATTTTGGGTCGAGCGTGCTCTGCTATGGTGATTCTAGTCGTGCATTACTACAATTATGGTCGTGCATTGCTCAAGGGTGTTGAGTTGATGGATAATGGCTTCTGAGAAGGTTGCTTAAGCTATGAAAAGTTGTTGGGTTGGATGGCTAGAGATGCAAAGGCCGAGAGATTATCGTTGTCGTAAGTTCTAGCAGGCTCAAAGCAGGGGTACGATGGGGGGTGTAACGACCCGATTTTTGATGGACTTCGTAAACGAAAGATTTTATGTCTCAATTCATAAATAACATCTATATAAGTTATGATATGAATATATATATCAAGTAACTATTTTTTCAAACTTCAATTTTTAAATCTAACTTATGATTTACCATTCTATAACAAAATTACTAAGGGTTAAATCTCCTTAAAACAACTTTCTTGGCAATTTCATTTATCATAGGAATGACTAATTTTAAATTAATCCTTACCCATTTAAAATTAAAATATAGAATTAGAAGTAATTAAGACACTATCACATAGAACAAGACCGGTAGTATGCATAACAACGATTGATTCGGATATATAAATCATGTTATTTAAGGCAAGTATAGAATTTAGTTTGTCCTTTTAAATATCATATAAAACCAAAAATATTAAGAGTGACAAGATAACAATTTAATGAATATTAACACGTTAGCATGTTATAAACTGTAGACAGCAGGTTATTAAGATAAAATGAAACAAGAGAAATCATGTAATTTAGAAAATAAGATTTGTAGATAGTTAAATAGGTAGAGTAAGATCAAAATAGAACATAGGTTTGGCAAAAACAGAGTACTATTTGAATCTTTTATAATCTTTCTCCAGTTCGACTAAACAAATCAAATAAAAATATCTGAATGATCGAAGGAAAAACTTAAAAACCTAAGTATAACATCTGAATATGGATAGAAAAGCCTGCATAATGTTTTGCAGAATGTTTTAGCTGGATATTAAAAATTCGAAAGCAACAACCTCTCCAATTAGAATCTTGGAGGCTTGCGCAACATTAAAGAAGTTAAAACAAATAGCCAATCATGTGTAACTTGAAGTCCTAAAGAGCAGAAAAAGAATCCACCTGTACAAAAATTAAACATAGCCAAATATTTCGTGCAAGTATGAAAAGGGGTAGCTGCAAAGATGGACTGAACAAAGTCATATTGACTTCAGTTAATACAAGTGTGCACAATTTAGATAATAAATACATTATACATGCTCATTTTATCAAAGATTTTTGGACCAGCCAAGCTTATCAAAACAGTAGCAGATCTAAGGCAATTTAATAGCATGTACAGATTGAAATAATTCCATTCCAATCACAATTAATATTTGTCTTTTTCCTTTTACGTGCTTGCCAAGGAGATCGAATTCAATTAGCCTATATATAGTATCTAAATCGAAAGGGAAAGTGCCTGTTGAAACCATACATTAATAAAAAAGGATGTAGCCGGACAATAGAAACGGTGAGTAAAACATTTTGGAAATTATTACTGTCTTATTTCCAATATATTTGAATTCATCTATATTATTATAGACTTATCTTATATGATGCAATAGTGAAGTTGTTTAAAAGTTTAACCTATGTGAATAGTTATAATATGATTGATTGTTAAAAACAACTTGGTTAAATAAGAATAGATACTGTGCACAAATACTGATTTCTGTCACCTTAAAAATATTCTTATTCAAAGTTGAGTGATTGTTGGATGCAAACATACATTCCCAAGTGGTTACTACTGATCGTATAACCTCATTTATTCATGTTATTTATGTAAATTGAGCTTCTGAAAGAAAAAGAAAGAATATGTTTTAAAAAAAAGTTGGTTACCTTGACCTTAAACTGATATTGTCTCTATATTAAAAAGTAAAATTTTGGGATAGTTAGATGCATTGCAAATGGGTTTCAGGACTTTGTACATGCGCCAATTTCATGAATAAGAAAAGGTGGCTCATAGATATAGGGGTATGCATACTGTATGCGTGAATTGCTAGGCAACCTAGTATAAAAATAAAATGAAAAAGGTGCAACGTTAAATCTAGTTGAGATGCATATTCACGCAAATGCATGATTACCTTTAATTTGCCATAACCACGTGTAGTGCATAGTCCATAAGCATGTGGACATAGTAAGCTTGTTGAGTGGAGAAACATTGGAGAAGCATGGGAATGGGTCTGCCTGGGTCTTCATTGCGTGTAATATACTAGGATTAGTTAGGAAAAAAAATGTTTGTTTACACTTTTAATTCTTTGAATAAAACATACAACATAAAGGGGACTTAGCACAATATGCAGGCATAAGTAACAAATTTTGGATCTGGAAATTAAATGAAGCACTGTTTTACTGGGTGTATTTGCGAGAAGGATGGAGCAATTGCATGAAAGGAGAGATTGGTTCAGAGTAATGATGCATGGGAAGGAAAGATAAAATACATCAGGTAGCTAATTTCATTGGGGTAGTTGCGAATATGCCTAGGAATGTTTGCATGGGAATTGGGCTTGACTTTTTGGGATCTGAATTTTTTTTTTAAGTTGGAATAGTCTAGGACGCATGCATCAATGGTGCATGTATTGCCTGGGTGTAGTTTACCTTGCGTGGAGTATTGGCCGCATTGGGTGTGGGAAGGAGAACTAATGTATTTAACCATTTAGTAAAAAAAGAAAAGAGAAATGGCTCGGTGGTGAACTGATGGTTCCGTTGCATGTAATGAAGAGAAGGCAAGAAAACATTGTGTGGCAATGGTCGCGGAGTCGAGTTTGTCAGAGATGGATGCTTGCACGTGCACGGTGCACGTATGTGCACTATGGAAGTGAAACTGTAGTATAAAATAAAAATATAAAAATAACAAAAAGTGTTTTAATTTTTATAAATAAACATTTTATTATTGCCTTAATAATAAATCTTGGATTTCGATGAGCCAAGACAAACCATTTAAAACTATGTAAAAAGTTTATGTTGGATTATTAACTTGAATAATAAATGTTGAAATGCCTTTATCTTCTTGCATCGAACATAGTTCTAAAATCAAAACTGGACTGAAGGAATAATTTAATTTGAATGGACATGTCATGCTTTTTATTTTAGAACAAATAATTGTATTTATTCTAAAATACAACTTGATCTTAAAATGTTATTGACGTTTATCAATTCAAAGAGTTCAGGATCAGTTTTAATCTAAAATTCCGAATACCACTTTGATTCGACTTAGGCATTCGTTTAAATTGAAGATAAGATAAAGGCGTTGAAGAGCAAGGACTACTGCTACTAATCCTAAGGGTGATTCCAAACGGACATAGTACAGTTAGTACCTTCGGTTTCGTTCAATCCCAGAATGAACATATATGGACGAATGTTTGGTAGAGTATTTCCAAATAATCATGTACATTGATTTCCTTAAAACATACCAAGTTTGGTGGAGGAGAATACATATTCTCTTGCTTAACACCCAGAGTATTGTTTGTGGACGTCAATTAGTGATTTAATGGGTCTGACGATGTGGCGTTCAAAGTGAATGATAAAATGATATTTCAAAAAGTTAACCGTTGCCTCAAGCCTCATCAACTGGAAAATGACTAAAATTCGGCAGGCAGCAAGGCTAAGTGAGTCATACCCATCAGTGTATATCATCACTGATCTAGAAAAATCAATTGCCCCTTTTATATATGCTTTGGAATAAATTTGGTGGACTAGCTACCAACCATGGTTATGATATATTCGATACACTCAAGTAAAATGGATGGTCAGTTCTGTGTGATCGGGTTGCAAGATGTTCTTGTTGAACCCCAGTGTTTCATCCCTAGAGAATACTTCTTAGAAGGCGGTTCCATACATAGTCATGTTGGAAATCCAAACTCCAATACGAGCCATACGGTTTTTTTTATTGTATACCAACTATGTCGAAAAGTGAGATGCAAGCTTCCCGACTATATTCATATCTGTTAGTACATTGTTGGACATTATTATAATATCACTGGATTTGATATAATAATGATTGGCTATCGTAAGATAAAACCACGTACCATGTTTATTGGTGGTCGTGTCTTACGAGAATCCAGTTCTTTTCAAAATGGTATTTCTGAAGTTAAACAAGTCAACCTATTATGCAACATGTTTTATAAGACCCTCTTATCTTCTCATCTACTTTAAATAAATTGTTTACTCACACCAGACTTATGGCTGACCCAAAGTTTATTTTTCTTGTTTTCCTAAACTCTATGGTACTCATAACTTTTGACTCAGTTTGAATCAGGTGGTGAGACCTATGCCATTGGAAAGGAAATGATGATTGTCTCTCCGTAGAGTGGTTACATTAAGAATTTGGCTCAGCGGTTTGGGAGGAATTAATGTTTTAAGGTTTTACAATTGGTTGTCCAGGTTTATAGGCTAAGTGGGCGGATTTGGGGAGGTCCATTAATGGGTTGGTGGAAGGCTATAAGTAGGGGATGGGAGGTATGAGAAATAGTTTACTTTCCTCATTCACTCGTTTGGAAGAGCCAAAGGATCCTCCATTTCTCCATCTTTCCACCGTTAAAGCTAAGGAAATTGAAGATCTACACCATTTGACTCTAGATCTACATCGAGAGGGGATAGATTCCATCAGATAAAGCGGATTGAAGCAAGATCTCCGCTGTCCGGATTCATATTTCACCGTTTTTGCTTTGATTTGGAGAATTGGTGAGTGATATGCATTTCTCACATGGACTCAATCAAGTATATGAGTGTTTGATCATGTTTTTCATCAACTTCAAGTCATTTACCTTAGATCTACATCATGGTAAGTTTATTTTCATATGAATCATCAAAGCATCTAATCTAGCAATTTTAAACCTGTAATTTCTATGTTGTTTTGTATGTTCATGCAAGTTAGATCCATAATTTAGTTCATATGTTCAATTATCATGGTTTTGGTGAAATTTGCATAATTTTGGTGATAATCGTCATATTCATGTTGTTATTGATTTCAAAACATGCTTGTGGTTGTATTGGATGAATCGGATGAGTTGGTTTCGTCGATACCGTCGATTGGTGAACTTTTGGTCGAAACTGGGCTTGGATTGGGCATGTGCAGGTTTTGGGTCGAGCGTGCATTGCTACAGTGATTTTGAGTCGAGCGTGCACTGCTATAGTATTTTGGGTCGAGTGTGCACTGCTTAAGTGATTGTGGGTCGAGCGTGCTCTGCTACAGTGATTTTGGGTTGAGCGTGCTCTACTACAGTGATTTTGGGTCGAGTGTGCTCTGCTATTGTGATTTTGGGTCGAACGTGCACTGCTACTGTGATTCTGGGTTGACCGTGCTCTACTACAGTGATTTTTGGTCGAACGTGCTCTCTGCCACAGTAATTTTGGGTCGAGCGTGCTCTGCTACGGTGACTCTGGTCGTGCATTGCTCAAGGGCGTTGATTTAATGGATAATGGATACTTGAGAAGGTTGCTTAAGCTAAGAAAAGTCGTTGGGTTAGATGACTAGAGATGCGAAAGCCGAGAGATCATCGTTGTCGTAAGTTCTAGCAGGCTCAAAGCAGGGGTACGATGAGGGTTGTAACAACCCGTTTTTGCTGGACTTCATAAACGACAAATTTTAAGTCTCAGTTCATAAATAACATCTATATAAGTTAAGATATGAATATCCTTAAAACAACTTCATAAACGACAAATTTTAAGTCTCAGTTCAAATTTTTAAATCTAACTTTTGATTTGCCTTTCAATAACAAAATTACTAAGGGTTGAATCTCCTTAAAACAACTTTCTTGGCAATTTCATTTATCTAGGAATGACTAATCTTAAATTAATCCTTACCCATTTGAAATTAAAATATGGAATTAGAAGTAATTAAGACACAGTCACATAGAAGAAGACTGGTATTATGCATAGCAAAGACTGGTTCGTATATATAAATCTGCTATCTGAGGCAAGTACAGAATTTAGCTTGTCCTTTTAAATATCATATAAAACCAAAAATATTTAGAGTGACAAGATAACAGTTTAATGAATATTAACACGTTAGCATGCTATAACCTGTAGACAGCAGGTTATTAAGATGATATGAAACAAGGGAAATCATGTAATTTAGAAAATAATATTTGTAGATAACTAAATAGATAGGATAAGAACAAAACATAGGTTTAGCAAAAATAGAGTACTATTTGAATCTTTTATAATCTTTCTCCTAAGGAAAAATATCTGAATGATCGAAGGAAAAACTTAAAAACCTAAGTACATAACATCTGAATATGGATAGAAAAGCCTGCAAAATGTTTTAGCTGGATATTAAAAGTTCGAAAGCAACAACCTCTCCAATAAGAATCTTGGAGGCTTGCGCAACATTAAAGAAGTTAGAACAAATAGCCAATCAAGTGTAACTTAAAGTCCTAAAGAGTAGATAAAGAATCCACCTGTACAAAAATTAAACACAGCCAAATATTTTGTGTAAGTATGAAAAGGGGTAGCTGCAAAGATGTACTGAACAAAGCCATATTGACTCCAGTAAATACATGTGCTCACAATTTAGATAATAAATACATGCTCATTTTATCAAATATTATTAGACTAGCCAAGCTTATTAAAGCAGTAGTAGATCTTAGGCAATTTAATAACATGTACAAAATGAAATAATTCCATTCCAATCACAATTAATATTTGTCTTTTTCCTTTTACGTGCTTGCCAAGGAGATCAATTCAGTTAGCCTATCTATAGTATTTAAATCGAAAGGGAAAGGGCCTGTTGAAACCTTAAATTAATCAAAAAGGGTGGTAGCAGGTCAATAGAAACGGTGAGTATAACATTTTCGAAATTATTACCGTCTTATTTCCAGCATATTTGAATTCATTTATACTGTTATAAACTTGTCTTATATGATGCAATAGTGAAGTTGTTTAAAGGTTTAACCTATGTGAATAGTTATAATATGATTGATTGTTAAAAACAACTTGGTTAAATAAGGAATAGATACTGTGCACAAATACTGATTTCTGGCACCTCAAAAATATTCTTATTCAAAGTTGAGTGATTGTTGGATGCAAACATACATTCCCAAGTGGTTGCTACTGATCATATAACCTCATTTATTCATGTTATTTATGTAAATGGAGTTTTCTGAAAGAAGACGAAAAAATCTATTTTAAAACAAAGTTGGTTACCTTGACCTTAAACTGATATTATCTCTATATTAAAAAAGTAAAATGTCGGGATAGTTAGATGCATGGGAAATGGGTTTCAGGACTTTATACATGCGCCAGTTTCATGAATAAGAAAAGGTGGCTCGTAGATAGAGGGGTATGCATACTATATGCGTGAATTACTAGGCAACTTGGTATAAAAATAAAATGTAAAAGGTGCAAGGTTAAATCTGGGTGAGATGCATATTCACGCCAATGCATGATTACCTAACGTTTGCCATAACCACGTGTAATGCATGGTCCACAAGCATGTGGACATAGTAAGCTTGTTGAGTGGAGAAACATTGCGTGTAATATACTAGGATTAGTTGGGGGAAAAAAATGTTTGTTTACACTTTGAATTCTTTGTATAAAACATACAAAATAAAGGGGACTTAGCATAATATTTAGGTATAAGTAACAAATTTAGGATCTGGAAATTAAATGAAGCACTGTTTTACTAGGTGTATTTGCGAGTAGGATGGGAGCAATTGAGTGAAGAAAGAGACTGGTTGAAAGTAATGATGCATGGGTAGGAAAGATAAAATACCTCATATAGCTAATTTCGATGGGGGTAATTACGCATATGCCTGGGAATGTTTGTATGGGAACCGGGCTTGACTTTTTGGGCTTGGAAGTTTTTTTTTTTAAAAAAAGTTGGAATTGTCTGCGACGCATGCATCAATGGTGAATGTATTGCCTGGGTGTGGTTTGCCTTGCGTGGAGTATGGGCCGCATTGGGGGTGGGAAGGAGAACTAATGTGTTTAACCATTTAGTTAAAAAAAAAAGAGAAATGGCTCGGTGGTGAACTGATGGTGCTGTTACATGTGATGAAGAGAAGGCAAGAAAACATTGTGTGGCCACCATCACGAAGTCAAGTCCGCCGAAGATGGATGCGTGCATGTGCATGGTGCACGTATGTGCACTGTAGAAGTGAAACTGCAGTATAAAATAAAAATATAAAAATAATAAAAAGTGTTTAATTTTTATAAATAAACATGTTATTATTGCCTTGATAATAAATCTTGGAATATCGATGAGCAAGACAAACCATTTAAAACTATGTAAAAAGTTTATATTGTATTCTTAATTCGAACAATAAATGTTGACATGCCTCTATCCACTTGCATCGATTACAGTTCTAAAATCAAAAGTGGATTGAAGGAATAATTTAATTTGAATGGACAGGTCATGCTTTTTATTTCAGAATAAATAATTGTACTTATTCTAAAATACAATTTGATCCTGAAATGTTATTAACGTTTATCAATTCAAAGTGTCCGGGATCAGTTTTAATCTAAAATTCTGAATACCACTTTGATTCGACTTAGGCGTTCATTTAAATTGAAGATAAGATAAAGACGTTGAAGATCAAGAACTACTGCTACTAATCCCGAGGGTGATTCCAAACAGACGTAGTAGAGTTAGTACCTAAGGTTTTGTTCAATCCCAGAACGAATGTATATGGATGAATGTCTAACAGAGTGTTTCCAAATAATCATGTACATTGATTTCCTCAAAACATACCAAGTTTGGTAGCGAAGAATACATATTATCTTGCTTTACACCCAGAGTATTGTTTGTGGATGTCAATTAGTGATTTAACGGATCTGACGATGTGGCATTCAAAGTGAATGATGAAGTGATATTCCAAAAAGATAAACGTAGCCTTAAGCCTCATCAATTGGGAAATGACTAAAATCGACCAGGCAGCAGGGCTAAGTGGGTCATACCCATCAGGGTATATCATCAGTGATCTAGAGAAATCAATTGTCCCTTTTATATATGCTTCAGAATATATTCGGTTGACTAGCTACCAACTGTGGCGATCATATGTTCAATACACTCAAGTAAATGGGTGGTCGATTCTGTGTGGCCGGGTTGCAAGATGTTCTTGTTGAACCCTAGTGTTTCATCTCTAGAGAATACTCATCAGAAGGTGGTCCCAGTCATGTTGGAAATCCAAACTCCAATACGAACCATACGACTTTTTTATTGTATACCAACTATGTCGAAAAGCGAGATGCAAGCTTTCCAACTATATTCATATCTATTTGTACATTGATAGACATTATTATAATATCAACTGATTTGTTATAATAATGAATTGGCTATTGTAAGATAAAAACAAATACCATATTTATTGGTGGTCGTGTCTTACAAGAATCCAGTTCTTTTCAAAATGGTATTTCTAAAGTTAAACAAGACACCCTATTATGTCTTTGTCTAGTTAACTTATTATAAGACATAAGAATCCATATTTTTATTTCTTTATATTTTAAAGCCTTTTATTAGAAGATGGCTTTTTGATCTTTTTGTAAAAAAAAAAAAAAAATTATGTTTAGGAGATTTCTTGAATCCTAACCCATTCCGATTACTAGTTGATTTGGAATTTTTAAATAGGTTATCTAAATTTTGTTTTCCTTTGTTAAATTTAGAAACATTACTTGTAGTCTTTTCTAACTTATTTTTAATTTCTGAAATTTCAGATTGTGATGATTCCAGATTACTTTTCAAGGTAATATTTTTATTGTTAATATCATTATTTTGTAGTTTAAGTTTTCCTAAATCACATGTTAAGGAATCATTTTCAATTGAAAGTCTCTTGCACTTTTCTTGAGTAATTTCTAATTCTTCTTGTATAATAGTTTCCTTACCTTTTAATGACTATTTTGAGTTCCATTTGGTTTATTTTAGCAACATATTCTTTACTCAACTTTTTAGCTTCTCTATATTTATCATTTATTTCCATACTCAGTTCTAAAATTTTGTTATAAGTATGATCAGGACATACCTCATCAGTGTTTGCAATAAATCAAGCGTTTGCTTGCTCACAATCACTGTTGCTATCATCGCCTGATGATGACGATGAATGTAAATCATCCCAAGTTTCTTGAGAAGATTGTTTATTTTTCTTGAGTCTTTCCCACCTTGCTTTTCTTTTTTCCGTTGTTGAATTTTGGGCAATATTTTATCATATGTCCAAACTCATTAGATTCGTAACATTTGATCGCAGTTTGATCATATGAGTTTGAATTTCTTCCATTTTGAGATTTTGTCATCTTCTTGAATTTGTTGTAGTTTTTAGTAATAAATACTATATAATCTTCACCAAAATGGTGGTCATCATTATTGGCTTGAAAAACTATATTCTTTTTCTCATGATTTTGTTCCCTTCTCGCCTGTAATTTTTCTTTATACGACATAAATTTCCTATTAATTCTTCAACTTTAAGTTGAGATAGGTCGTTATCCTCTTCAGTGGCCAAAACTTCCCTTTCCCATTCGTTTATTAGAGAATTTAAAATATGTTTAACTAAGTCGAATTCTATGAATTTGACTTCAAGTGCCATGAGAGTATGTTGAATAGTTTGAAATCAAGCGTACATGTCACTTACAAACTCATTTGCGTTCATTTTAAATGAAAAAACAAATTGTAAAATTGAAATCTTTGTTTTTTGACTATGTTTGAGCCTTTGTATGTGATTTGCAATGTGCATTAGATATCATATGCAGTAGTTCACAACATCATTTTTCTTTAGTGAAAAGAAAAGAACACTCATAGCTTTAGCATTGTTAGTAGAAGCGTTCTTTTTCTGCATATGTCCATGTGTTTATATATGTGTTTGGTGCTTCATATCTAACTTTTGTTGCTTGCAATATTACTAAAACATTAGCTTAAGTATGTGTTACTGTAACTTGAAAGGACTAGCTTTGGTACCAAATGAAAGAGTATACCGATCGTGTGTTTATATTTAATATGCAAGTGTTACAAATTATACCTAATAGCTAGCAATATAAATTGAGCAAAGTAAGAAACAATCACACTAGAGTTTTATTTGGGTTCGGACCTCCCATGCTACGTCCAATTCCGAAGCTTTCCTTCGGCCTTCTAACTATGTAAACAACGCTCGCTGCGCCCGAAGGAATAAGCTTACAATAGACTTATGTTGTTTGACAAAAAAGTGTTCCTTATAATATGGATTTTGATCGAATAGTTCAATCTCTCCTACGATCTAATTGGAGTAGTACATAATTTGAAGCATTGGTATGTAGAAGAAATAAACAATATGTTTTTTAATTCTTTTAGAGATAAAAGAAATCATAGAGTAAATAAAGTATATAGACATAATAGTTTTGGAAATCAAGGGAGTGTGATCTCTTAGATTTATGTTTGTCTATAAATATCGAAGAGTTTTTTTGAAAACAAATGACTTTTAGTATAAATCTTTCCATTCTAAAAGTTGCAACGATTGATGAAGAATAAGATGCGCTCATAAATATGGATGCAACCTTTCTTAAGAAGAAGAAAACCTTTTAAAATAAATCAGTCGTTGCTCAGCTCAAACATCCGAGAATTATGTCCAGAGTCTGATCTGTAGTACTAGTGTTTTTTCTAGAAAGCAACATTAGAGGTCTAGGCTAAGTGATCAGACATCTGATACCTCCATATTTTCAAACTCTTCTTTTCTTTGTTTATTAAATTATTCCAAATATTTTTATGTGTAAATACTCCCAAAGGAGATTTGTACAAATCATTTATTGGAGACTTCACACAATATAATAATACCTTTAATACCATGACCCTCTTATGCTTGCCTTTAAATCACGATTGTGATTGTTCACATGTATATATACAGATGATATATATATATTATATATATATATATATTATATATATATATTACATATAATTATTATATAGTTGTTTTCATTAAAAACATAAAATGAAGGTTCTAGCATTAGGGTATTATACAAGTTTGTGAAAAAATTATGTGGTGATTGCTAGACCATTAAACGAGTTATTGAGAAAGAATTCCTTCACGTGGACTGAATCATTTACCAAAGCTTTGAAGAACCGAAGCAGTGTCGAGTGCATCATATCCTTTTAGCTATGCCTAACTTCGAATAAAAATTTATTGTGGAACAGAATACCATTACGTATCGATGTTGTGTTATTACAAGATGGTAAACCCATTGCATATATCATCCAAGCATTGCGTGGAAAGAACCTGGATCTATCCACTTGTGATAAGGAGTTACTTACTCTTATCCAAACACTAAAAGTGGACATAATATTTATTGGGTAGATAGTTTGTTATGAGGACAGACCATCAAAGTCACAAGCACTTGTTATCTCAAAAGCTAAGCTCTGAAATATAAGTCAAATGTTTAACCAAGCTCGTCGGGCTTGATTATAAGGTTTAGTACAAAAAGAAACAAGAAACTTTGATAGTGATTCATTGTCCAAAAGAGATGAGTCTCCCAACACAAACCAACAATGTCAAGCTCTATCTATATTGCAACCAAGTGGTTACATAAGTTATAAAAGATTATTTAACACTTTTGAGTATTATGATAAGCTAGAGGCAAGGTGGAACAAAAGAAGACTAAATGCTCAGAAATATCAAAAAGTGAATGAAATGTTCTTTTATGATGGAAATTTAATATTATATTATAATGATGCTTCTGTGATATAAATCATATTACCAGAGTTTCATGCCACACCTTTAGGAGGACATTCTGAAGTGTAGAGAAAATTATAGAGAATTAACAATCAATTTATTGGTAGGGAATTAAGGTTGGCACAAAAAAAATTACCATGGAATGTGATATTACCAAAGGAATAAAAGTGAAAATATAAAAATGCCTGGCATTCCTCAATCGTTCCCTATACCTGAGAAGATGCGGTCATATTTTTCAATGGATTACATCATTGGATTATCTAGAAGTAATAGATGCACATCAATTCTAGTTATTGGATAGGTTGTCTAAGTATCCTCACTTCTTTGTGTTTTATATAACAATATGATTTTTGTTTGATAATAACAAACATATATATATATATAATATTATAAATGTGTTTGCAATTGTATTATTCAACTACATCACATACAAAGATAAATATTTATTTTTGAATAGAATACTATTGCATAAGAATTTAAATATTCAAACAGTATTTTATTCAAATATAATATTGTAGTTCAACGTTTCAATAGTACAAACTTCTAACTCCATTATTGTACATCTCAGTGATATAATATGTCCAATTTCATTTGTTACATTGGTTCCTCACTATAACACTCAATCATTTAGTTTCATATACAGACTTAGTTGTATATACATACATATTCATATACAGATTCTCACTCACACTCACTTGTCTTCAGTATGCTTCATAGTCAATCCTGTCACCTATATACCTATCACAGAAACACACATAGTAAACTGGAACAAAAATAGATTTAAATTCTAGCAAGTATAAATTTATTTCAAATTTTATTTGCCTCAGAATTTTGGTGTGTTTCCCATCATTTTTCTTAGCTTGGTATGATATGTATTTACATCTACTTGTGTCTACACTGCTTGTGATATTCACAGTAATTTACTGTAAATACCAACAGGTAAACTATATATCCAGTGCCCGCAGATCATCCACAACACAGCTATAGTGGTCTACTGATAAAAACCAGCCTCAACTCACAATTTCGTTCTGCTGATCTTGACCAGCCACGACACAACGTATGGTGGTCTGCTGATATAAATAGAAAATAAAATTTCACATGCACAATACATGTATACACATACATGTGTATGTATATAAATATATATGTATAATGTGCAGGAGCAATATGGTCTAACATTAGTGAGTGCACATGAACACACACACAAACACGTGTGTATATATATATATATATATATATATATATATATATATATGTATGTATAGACACACACACACACACACATCTACGCATATATATATATATATATCTTTGTGTGTGTACGTGTGTGTGTGGGTAGGTGGGTATATGTATATAGTGCAACATGTATGATAAGCTCAACACATGATCAAGGTCAAGAGAACAAAGGCAAGTGACAGCAACAGTATTCAAGTATGAAATATTTCAGTATAGGTACATGGTGATATGTATAAAAGCCATGTAATATATATATCAGGTCTGCAGTTTTAAATATGCAACAACACATGGTCAAGCTCAGATGTCAAGTAAACAAGCACACAAAGGAAGTGAATGTACATGTGTGCATCAATATCAAGGCAACCCAAACACACATGCACAAGATATTATTTAAGCCTATGCAATGTAGAACAGGCAGTGGTAAAATAAACAATCATGGGTCAACTACACAACATGTACACATGAACAACTACTACATGAATGCTCAACATAGCAAAGCTCCAAGTTTCAGGAAAAACATGCATAATAAATGAAGCACAATGTGCACAAAAATACAGGCAATTTTCAAATAAATGAACCAGTGCATAGGTGCAGCAGTTCGAAAGAGAAACAACACAAACATGTGCAAATACAACATGGCAGACAACATAATGTATATGAAACAGGAAATGAATAACCAGTGTTTTAAGTACAAGCTCGGTTTCAAGTAAAAAATTATGTTCACATGCACAAATCAGCCAAGGTGAAGCAAGAAAAATGGCTGTACATTATGCACTTCAATAATATACATATACACACACATGTGTTTGTTTGTATATATATAGAATCAAGTATATGCAATCATGTTAAGACAGAGTGGGGTTTATTTGCAAATGAAATGATTGAATGGTTCCAAGGGATAATGGATTTTTTTCTAAATTCACTGGTTCATATAAATGGTATGAATTCATTTTTCCGCTGCTGGCATGACTTAATTTTGGAAAATCGGATATTACAAATCAAATCACCAAATTAACAGAGAGGAAAGAACTCGACCAGATTTATCAAAAATTTCAGGCAAGTATTCATCAACAAATCGAAGAACCAAATTTTGGGAAAAAAATGAACTCATGTTTAAAAACATTCCTAAAATGCAATGGGTTTGTTTTTGGTAAGAAAATTACACAAATTGTTTCCACAAATCAATAGAGCATTCACGGTCATTTAATCATGCAAGAATCATGCACAAATAAGTCCAAATCAATACATTGAAATCTGAGTGGATTAAGGGTTTCTAGACCTTATAAATTACACAATTTTCATCATCGACAATCATCGAAAAAACAAAGCAGCAAATTCGAGTGTAAGTATAGTTTAAATCAGAATTACTCATGAGATTTTTTCGATCGAAGTCCAAATCGAATTGACAGAGAGCAAGACGTGATTCAAGCCATCAGAGAACAATTCTATCGATTTCCAGGTGTCACGATTTGGGACAAAAGCTTAAATCATGAGTTTTCTTATTCAGTGGCCATCGAGGAATATAAGAAGAAAACCTACATTTCTTTAAAAGAGACAAGAGCAAAGAAAATAAAAGGAGCGTCGACCTTCATTTAAAGTGTCTAAAAGGGGTTTTTTGAGTCATTTGTCTTTAAGTTGTTTTTAATTCTTTTGTAAATGAAGTTATAGTTTTCTAGTTTACTTTAAACTAAGGTTTACAAGTTACGGGTTTGCAATTTGGGGAAATCTTATCTTGGAGGTAAAGCTCGGTGCAGGGTTTTGAGCGTACGATTAGAATAGTTGGGAGTTGATGTCGCGAGTTTACCGGGAATTTGTAATCATAGAGATTGTTTTGATACCTAGTAGAAACCTTGGGAATGCAACAGCAGACAGGGTTTGTCGAAGCTAGGTAAAATCGATGCCACTTACTTTCTGCATTTATTTACTCTGTTGTGATATGTGCTGTGACAATTTTATATTCCTCAAAATTGCAGTAAACCCCATTCACCCCCCTCTAGTGTTAATCTAAATCCTACAAGTGGTATCAGAGCAGGTATTTTATTAACTCTAGAGTCTTGGTTTTCCTTAGTTGTTAGTCTAGCAGGAGACAGTCCAGTAATATTCCAACTATTTTCAATGGAACATATTTTTTTGTTTGGAAATCAAAATTTGAATTCAAGTTAGTTAATTCTAAATATTAGAATATTATTGAAACTGTGGGTAATATGCTAGATAAAAGAAATAAAGCTATCAATGCTCATGTTATGCATATTATTTATTCTTATCTTAGTATTGATCAGCTTAATCATATCTCCCACTGTTTAACTACACATGATATTTTTGAATACTCTCGATTCAAAGTATGGACGAAATGACAACAAGAGCTCAAAACCCTCAATTGTTGATTCAAGCTCAGATGTGTGCTTAACAGGAGTTACAAATGAATACTCAGCAGATGATGATTCAGATAATGGAGACTTTTCATATGAAGATCTAATTCATCTTTGTAATAATTTAACTAAATCTGTTGAGAGTCTCAGACTAAAAAATAAAATCTGAAAATCTTGAGTTGAGTAGCAAAATTAATGTTTCGGAATTAGAAAATGTCAAGAAATTTGAAAACTCCATTTGCAAAAATTATTCAAATTTAGAAAAGGAATTTGCTCTTCTTAATGAAAATTTTAAACAGGTTGAAAATGGAATTTTAATTTGAAAAATCTTGAAGATGAGCTAATTCATAAAAACCATGTTTTGTAAAAGGAGTTGAAGAATTTTTAAGATGAATAAAATTCCAAAAATAAAATTGTTGAGAAACAAAAGTTGCTAAAAAACGAATTAATTTTGAATAAGCTTAAGAAAGAAATTGAGAAATTCGAGATATTCGAAAAACTTAAAACTGAAAAACAAAAAAAATGTTTTGAAAATGAAATTTCTGAATCTAAGGCCAAAATTGAAAAACTTGAAAAAGAAAATTTGGTCTTAAAACAAAAGGACGCCGAGAGAGAAGAATTTTTCAAGGATCGATATTCAAAGCTTGTAAACGAGATTAACGCGTTGAAATCCAAAGTCAATGATTTTGAATTGAAATTTAAGAAAAATTTCAAATTTTCAAAATTCTTTGAATTCACTATTGAAAAATAATTACAGATTTGAAAAAAAGAAAGGACTTGGGTTTAAAATTTCATTTGAAAAACAAAATTCTCAAATTCTACAAATTGTTTAATTCAAGGAAATCATAATCAAAGTAGATATTGGTTCAGAAAATTCATTTAAACAAATGAGGTTCCCAAAATTTATGAAATCAGTTTTAACTAAATTCAAATAGATTTGGGTTCCTATGGGTACTAAGGTAAATTCAGATGGATTGTTATTTAAATAGTTTGGGGTACCAAAAGACACATACACAGTTAAGAGTGGTTTTACAAATTTTATTCGACCATTCGATCCTCTAAATGCTTAGGTACCAAAGGTTGGATAAGAAACGACTTTATAGTAGAATCAAAGATTGTTCCATATTTGAATTCAAGCTATTCGATATATGATCATTAGCCAAGATTGTTGAGTTGGAGATCTATAACGTTGTAATTCAGTTATGATCTCTAAACTCATTTTTGTGTTTATATTGTCTGTTTTTATTCTTCCTTTCTTTTCCTCCTTCTATTTTTCTTTTATTTTCTTCCTTTTAATTCTGATTTGTATTGACACCGCCACAACATTTTTTTGACTTCTTGAGCTTTCTAACTTCAAATTGCAATATTCATGATTTTCCCAAAATTAGATTCATTTATCTAAAACCTCATGTTTTGATGATTTCCAGATCCTGAATTTCAATTTGTAAATCTCTTCAATTGTTTGAAGTTTACTTTTTTGACTGATTCCTAAATTCCTAACAGTGCTGAAGCTTTCTTATCATATCTTGAACACTATTATTCTGAATTTTAAAAATAAGAATTAATGATCTAAAAAGCTATGGAAATTTCTCACAACTTTGTTATTCCTGACTTGCTCTAGTTTACCATCGAAAGCCTTGAAACTGTGCACTCATTACAACACACTACCTGAAAACTGCTTTTGATAAGTTGTGATAATTTCATTAGTTTTTTTAATGGGCTTGATTATTTTGAATAATCATTTGGCATAGATTATTGTTTTGAATCTTTAAATTCATTTTAAATTTAAAACCTTTTGGCTTGGATATTTGATTTTTTTTAAAGCCATTTGAAATTGTTGATATCTTGAATCTCACACACTTCTTGGACTTGAAATTGATAATCTTGTGTGATCGATTTATTGAATCTTGAAATTTACACATCTCTTCAAGTTATTTCAAGTGAACTGCTTTTAATCTTGGATCACGAATTATCTCTTAGGTTTAATGTAAATATTCTGAAATTTTTTCTTGAGAATCTTGTTCTGACATTGAAAGATTGCTGCTTTGATGAATAAGATTTGTTTACTCAGGCTTAGTGATTTATTCCGAGAAATCAATGTATATTTTTCACATACTCTTATGGCAATTAGGAGCTCCAAGTGGTATATGTCTTACAAATGGGCAATTAGGATCTCCAAGTGACACCTGTCTTAGAAATATTTCACATTCAAGTGTAATGACCCGTGTTCTACGCATCCGAAGATCGTAGAATATTTATTTCTTTTTCATATGAAGTCGTATGGTCGTGTAACTTTGGGGAACGACTATTGGGGTCATTACCCCATGTTCATGATTTTTTCCGATTTTTAAATGACCGTTTTACCCCTAGCTGATCTTTTTTCGACCATAATTTTTGATTGGAAAGGAGTTTTGGCCTGTAACCACTTCCATTGGCTTCGGGTCATGGTTTAAAATTCCGTAGAGTGGTCACATTAGCCAAACGGACTCACCGTTTGTGAGATATGGCTGAAACAAGGTTTAGAAGGTGGAAAACAACTTAACCGGGCCTAATTAGGGTGGTTAGCGAGAGGGCCCATAACCCATTTCGGGATTAGAGTTATGAGAAGGCTGAGAACAGTAGAGAAACAAATTTTATTTCATTTTTCAGCCGTCTAAAACCATTCCTTAACCCTAGCCATGGCCTCTACCTTCTAAAATCATCCAAAATCGCTCTCTAGTCAAGGATTAAGCTTAGCAACGCCAAATCAAGGAAGATCTTCACCAAATCAGTGTTAGAGCCGCTGTTAAACATCCGTACTCGCCCAAATCAGCGAAGTTTCAGTTCTGAAAATTTTAATTGTGGCAAAGCTGAGTGATTTGCATTGTTTTTCACTAATTACGGTAATTATGGGTGATTAGTGATAATTAGCGAAATTATGGCTTAGAAAAATATGGAAAAATTTGTAAAATTCTTAAATAATATTTCAGGGATCTGATAAAAAGTTGGGTTAATTTCGACATGTTTTACTAATTGAATGGTTAAGTCATGATTAAGGGGATTAAGGGGAAAATCATGCTTTTTGGGTATGTTTGATCTAAAATATTTCATGTGAATGATATTTTAATGTTTTTGATTGATTCTATATGTTGTTACCGCTGTTTAGAATGTTTTTGATGTCATAGAAAGATTAGAATGGTTGAAAACGCCGTCGTTTCGCAAAAATAGCTTGCTAGAAAAAGTTGCAGATTTTCAGAACCGGTTAGGAGGAACACCCGATCGATCCGGATAGGAGCAAGACACCCGATCCGATCCGGATAGGAGCAAGACACCCGATCCGATCCGATAGGAGAAAGACACCTGAACCGATCCGGATAGGTGCAAGACACCCGATCCGATCCGGATAGGAGAAAGACACCCGAACCGATCCGGATAGGAGGAAGACACCCGAACTGAACCAGATAGGAGGAGGAGACCCAAACCAGACCGGATAGGTGAAGGAGACCCAAACCGAACTGGATAGGAGGAGGAGACCCGAACCGGATAGGAGGAAGAGACCTGAACCGAACTGGATAGGAGGAAGACCCGAACCGGATAGGAGGAGGAGACCCGGACCGGATAGGAGGAGGAGACCCGAACTGATCCGAAGGAGACCAAAACCCGAGATGCAAAGGTATTACAAATGGGAAGTAGAACCCGGGATCCAATTGGGAACCAACGAGTTAACTTCATGAGTTGGGCATTGCTGTGGGACGCGTGCAAAGGGGTTATCGACGTCTATAGTTTTGACTCACCACGGAAAGACGGATATTGGTTACGGATCAGTGCAGTGAAGTTGTCATGACTTCATGGGGCAGAGTGATCGTAGCAAGGCTATGAGCTAGTGCAGTGGAGCCATCATGACTCCATGGGCCAAAGTGGACATAACAAAGGATTAGTGGCTATGGATCAGTGCAGTGGTGTCATTATGACTCCATGGGGCAGAGTGATCATAGCAAGGCATGGGGTGGTCAAAGCGGTAGATATCATATGCTTTACGCATTGAGTGAGAGATGTGAGGATGGTTGCTATGCTTGATTGTTTGCCATCACTATGACATGCACACCCCCACCCTGTATCTTTACACCATATGTTAGTGGCACCTTAGAGTATTGTACAGTATGTAGTGCTAACTCTTTGGTTACAGGTCCAGGTTCAGGTATGGTTTAGTATACCTGTTATTGTTCTATTTTGCTGCTTATCGCTCATACCAGACTTTTGTCTGACCCGGAGTTTTATGTCTCTTCTTATTACTCTAGGTGCTCTTAAACGGGCAGACTAGAGACATGTTAGGTGGTATGCACAAGTAGCTGTACCGGAGACGAGCAAGAGGCTCCCACATATGACATATATAGATATTCTCCCTGTGTCGCTGCTGGTCACTACTTTGGGCATTAGTAGTGTACCTTACCTTTACTTTACTTTAGAGACAGTTTTCAAAAGTTGTAATAATGATAATGTGGAACATAAGTTGTATTTGGATTTTCCGCTGCTATGATGTTTAGTTTTCAGCTTATGCACTATCTCGCCTGTTTATGTCAAAGTATGTTGTTATTATATTTTATTCCATGCGCTGTGAGACATTCTACCGGTTCCTTATTAGTTCAAATTCCTTTCTTTTTCTTTTTTTGGCTACCGTCCCGTGCTGGTCAGGCATTGGCACAACGCACTTTCATTGCAAATGTCGACTGGTGCGGGGCGGGCTGTCACATTTGGTATCAGAGCCAGATTGTGTAGTTAACCTTGGGAAAGACACCAGGGAGAGATAGTATGTATATGAGAGCACGTATTTGTGATATTTTGGTTTTCAGAAGCTCTCTCTCTCTCTCTATATATATATATATATATATATATATATAAAAGCTATTAATATATCTAAGGATGGAGTCGCACTGCACTGGCACCACTGAAGAGATGGTTAATCATTTTCTCCTTACATATTGAACGATGAGTCGACATACGAGGGGTACTGGTAGAAGATCCAATAATGGGAATGCTGCTGACATGAGGATGATGTTCACTGACTTCATGAGAGAAATGCTTAGGGATGTTCAGAGGGAAGTTCCCAACGCTGCTAATGGTGGTGGTGCAGAGGTGCAGGTGCCTAGGGCCGATTTCGCCAAGCTCTGTAAGGATTACACTAGCCTTGGTTGGAAGCCGTTCCACGGAACAGAGTCATCTACGGATGTTCAGGATTGGTTGGATAGCTGTGAACGTATCTTCGAAGACTTGGGTATCGAGGATGCAATGAAGAGAAGACTAGCATCACGTCAGTTGCAAGGACGAACTACGAATTGGTGGAACGCTATTAAGGAAGCTACTCCATAGGATCAAGTTACTTGGAATCAGTTTAAGGCCCGATTCAGTGATAAGTTTATCCCAGCTGCCCAGAAGTCAGAATTTCTTAGGAAATTCTTGGAGCTTAAGCAGAATGGTAGGGCAGTCTCGGAATATATTGCTGGGTTCGATGCTTTATCGAAATATGGACTATCGTATTGATACTGCAAGGAAGAAGAAGAACGAGAAGTTCATAACTGGTTTGGATGGATAATTGGGGGAAAGGCTTATTAACCACATCGATGAGATGTTTGAATCGATTGTGGGGAAAGCATTGAGGTCGGAGAGTCCTTACCCTAAGCCAAAGACTGAGGTTGTTATTGTACCTGTAGGGGAGCCAAAACCGCAAGTAGGCGGTGGAGGCAAGAATAACTCGCAGAATAAGAGAAAACAGAACCAAGCTAAGGACGGTCAGAAAAAAGAGTAAAATATGTTGAGTGCTTCAGCTGTGGTAAGAGGGCCACTATGCCAAAGAGTGTTGGGCCAAGCCAGCGGATAGGAAGTGCTTTAACTGCGGCCAAGTGGGACATCACAAGGACAAGTGTCCGCAACCCCCTAAAGAAAAGCAGATTGTGAAAGCATATACTATCAATGTTGTTCCTTCTTCGTCGAATGCCCCAACTGTGGTGGAGAAAGGAAAGAATGTCGTTATCTAAGGTATGCTTTCCATTTATGATGTTCCAGTTAGAGTATTATTTGATACCAGAGCTTCCAGTTCCTTCATATCTAGTGACCTGGTAGATAGGTTGGGATTGGAACCCGAGATAGTCGATAGGCCATTGATAGTAATGAACCCGATTGGTGGTTCGACTAGCCTTAGTATGATTTGCCGTAATGTGGTCTTATCGAGTCATGGATGTATGTTTGTGATTGCTTTGTTTTGGGCTTTATTGGGTTTGGCATTATTTTGGGAGTCGATTGGCTCCAAAGATACGGGGTTGTGAGGGCTTTTTGGTGACAGTTAGAGCGGATGATGGGCGGAGGGTAGTGTTTGGTGGTCTATCCAGTGATAGGTAATGGCTAGTTTTCTAAATTCCCTCGACATCCCGCATGATGAGTTGTCAGATGTGCCCATGGCTGGCTAGTATCCGGACGTCTTCGAGGAAGTGACCGGACTTCCACCACACCGAGAGATTAAGTTCTGTATTGAGTTGGTGAAAGATGCCAGACCTATAGTGATGCCACTTTGTCATATGGCACCAAGGGATCAGTGAGAGCTTGGGATGCAAGTGAGCGATCTTTTGAAGAAGGTTTTTATCAGAAGAAGTGTTTCTGAGTGGGGAGCACCAGTTGTGTTTGCTACCAAGGCCGATGGTTCCCTTCGATTGTGTGTGGACTACCGCGAGCTGAATAAGGTGACGAGGAAGAATAAGTATCCTCTACCGCGGATAGATTATTTGTTTGAATAGTTGAGTGGTGCAAGAGTGTTCTCCCAGTTGGATCTCGCGACAGGTTTTCATCAGCTTAGGGTGGAAGCTGAGAGTATAGCTAAAACCACATTTCGGACGCTGTCTGGATTCTATGAGTGGTTGGTCATGCCATTCGAGTTGACCAATGCACCAGCATATTTTGTGGATCTTATGAATAGGGTATTCAGGGATCAATTGAATAAGTTTGTTCTTGTGCTCGTGGATGATATCTTGGTTTATTCAAGGACAGAGGAAGAACACAAGGAACATTTGAGGGTAGTGATGGTGGTGTTGAGAAAACACCAATTGAAAGCAAAGTTTTCTAAGTGTCACTTCTAGAGGAGGGAAGTGAGATTCTTTTCCCATGTTGTTTCAGAGAATGGTATTGCCGCGGAGCCTGCGAAGGTGGCTACGATACAAGATTGGTCTACGCCCAAAAATGCAATGGACATAAGAAGTTTCTTGGGATTAGCTGGATATTATCGTAAATTTATCCAAGACTTCTCCAAGATTGCAACACCATTGACTCAGTTGACCAAGAAGAATCGAGCTTTTGTTTGGGACGAAAGGTGCAAGAATGCATTCAAGAGTCTAAAGGAAAAGTTGACGCATGCAACAGTGTTAGTCTTTCCTAAAGGGAATGAAGAAATGACAGTATACACGGACGCATGTGGTACCGGACTAGGTGTTGTGTTGATGCAAGGATAGCTTATGCAAGCCGGCAACTGAAAACAGATGAGAAAAGATACCCTACCCACGATTTGGAATTAGCAGCGATTATGTTCGGGTTGAAGATGTGGAGACATTATCTCTTGGGAGAAAGATTCGAGTTGTTTACTGACCATAAGTCGTTAAAGTATCTTTTCTCTCAGAAGGATCTAAATCTCCGTCAGCACAGATGGTTAGAGTTCTTGGCTTCCTATGATTTCGATATCGCATATACACCAGGAAAGGGCAATGCGGTAGCTGATGCGTTGAGTAGGAGACATGCCAGTTTAGGGGCTATGTTTCTTGAGTGGAAGCAACTGGAGTACATCGCTAGATATGATTTCAGACCAAAGTGCGAATTGGATCCATAAATGTTAGCAAGTTTGACGATCAGACCCACTTTGATTGAGCGGATTGGTTCCAGTCAGAGGGACGATCCTAACTTATTGAAAATCATCTCCAAGTTAGAGATGGGCATCGATAAGGAGATGAACGAGTATGGGCTTGATCGAGATGGATGGCTTAGAAAGAGTGGAAGACTGGTTGTACCCAACGGGAATGATTGAGAGATGAAGTGCTTAGAGAATGTCACCACTCAAAACTGACCATACATCCCGGTGGTAACAAAATGTATCGAGACATGAAGTAGATCTACTACTGGAAAGGGATGAAAAGAGACGTTGGGAAGTTTATATCCAAGTGTATGAATTGATAGTTAGTTAAAGCTGAGCAAAAGAAGCCTAGTGGTTTGTTACAACCGTTAGAAATCCCAGAATGGAAATGGGAACAAGTCTCGATGGATTTCATCGACGATTTACCAAGGACTATATCAGATCATGAGAGTGTTTGGGTAATCGTAGATCGATGGACTAAAAGTGCAAGGTTCATACCTGTCAAGTCGAATAGAACTATAGCTAAGTTAGCGGAACTGTATATGATGTGGACAGTGAGATTTCATGGAATAACCAAAGGCATTGTAAGTGACCTAGATCCGTTGTTTACCAGTGGATTTTGGAAGAGCCTACAAGAGGCGTTGGGATCAGACTTACATCTCAGTACCGCGTACCATCTTCAAACCGACGATCAGACAAAGAGGGTGAATCTATATAGGAGGATCTCTTGAGAGCTTGTATATTGGATTTTGGGGGATCATGGGATGACCATTTGCATCTAGTAGAGTTTTCCTATAATAACAGTTATCAATCCAGTATTGGTATGGCTCCATTTGAAGCTTTGTATGAAAGACTGTGTAACTCACCATCATGTTGGTTGGAAACCGGTGAGAAGTTTGTGCTTGGGCCGGATGTAATAAGAGAAACTTCAGACAAGATCAAGATCATTCAACAACGAATAAAGACTGCCCAAGATAGGCAGAAGAGTTATGCTGATAGAAAGAGAAGAGAATTGAAATTCTCCGTTGGTGACTTAGTATTTGTCAAGATCTCTCCATTAAGGAATGTTATTCGATTTGGTAGGAGAGGAAAGTTGGCACCAAGATTTGTTTGTCCATTCCCAGTTCTCGAGCAAGTTGGGAATTTGGCATATAGAGTCGAGTTGCCTGACAAGATGGCGGAGTTCACAACGTATTTCACGTTTCCCAGTTAAGGAAGTTCGTGTACGACCCCGATATGACTATTTCACCTGATTAGTTGGATGATATCGAAGTAGAACCCGAGGTGGTTGGCACCACACCAAAACAGTGGATTCCCAACAAGTATATGTGTTACAAATAATTTCGGTAACACTTTTAAGTGTCACCAACGGCCTGTGAGGAGTTTCCTGTAACACTTATAAGTGTTACAAACAGAGTAACTGATAACACTTATAAGTGTTACAAACATATTCATTGCTAACACTTATAAGTGTTACAAACATATTCATTGCTAACACTTATAAATGTTGAAACTATAAGATATGGTAACACTTATAAGTGTTATAGGAAATTCATTGCTAACACTTATAAATGTTGGAACTACAAGATATGGTAACACTTATAAGAGTTACAAACATATTCATTGCTAACACTTATAAATGTTGGAACCATAAGATATGGTAACACTTATAAATGTCAGTATCATAATCCTACTAACTCTTATAAATGTTGGCATACATAAATTGCTAAAACCTATATAACATGCTTTTATGATTTTCAATCACATATAATTCAACATATCAATTCAAATAAAAGTATTTGGTACACTTCCATATTTCAAATTTAATCATGTCACTTTTGCAAATGCTTCCAATTTCAAAATACCATAATATCAAGTTCAAATTACAAAAAACAATACAAAGTTTTACAAAAGATACATAGAATTTTAGATATTATGAAGGCGAAACATGAACCATATCACAAAGCCTCCATCCGAAAATTCACAAAGCTTGTAATGTCCGTTTTGAGGACCATCGTAAATTGGTGCTTCCGGATCTAAAACTTTTGTCATCCTTTTTATTATTGTCGGCAATTTCTTTTGATACTTGCATCATCTTTACGTGCTTTACGGAAGAAGAGGAGCTAATTCCACGACAATAATTTTTCCTTTTATCAAAACCAAAAACTTCGGAGATAGGATTATTGTCAAGATCAAACATATTTGTTTTCCCGTTGCTATTACATTCCAAACTCTGTTTTTTTCCTCCTCTTCCACAAGTGCCTACAAAATATAAACGCACTCATTTTTACAGAAATAACAAATTGCAAAACTGATAAATAACATCTTGTATTAACTAACTGAACATGGTTAATTAATGTTAATGAGAATAGATCACACCTTGTATGAAAATATCAGGCATATTAAAAAAATTAACAATTTCTTATTCACAACATTGCTATGCTCGGTTTCAAGAAACTGAGTGTTACTCGGTTTCAACAAAACTGAGCATATGCTCAGTTTGAAACAAAACTGCTAACACTGTAAAACAAGTATATGTCAAGCATGAAGTGAAGTAGGCGGTGGAGCAAGTATGCCTGTTAATGCTGTAATGTTTAGTGTCCTTGAGTATAAACTACAGAATATAAATGATTTCATCTCAACTGTTTTTCAAATTTAAATGCGAGAAAAAAATCAGTCTTTTAATATTAGTATCATATCTCTATGTCAGCCAAATTACAAGAGCAAGCTCACTTGAAAATTGCCAACATTCGAGAAAAAATAACATGCCAATAGTTAACTCTTGTATGAAAATACAAGAAAACCAATATATAGTTTGAATAACTGGATGTCTTATGTCAAATCCACAAGTAGCATACCCACATATCCGAATTTCAGGTTGTTTCCATTTTAGTATTTTCACTAACCAGCTTGACTTTTTTTACAACAATCATGATGATGAAAAAAGCAATATATAGTTTGAGTTACCCAGGACACTTGTTATTTCTTATTATTATTTTTTATCACAAGGGACAATAAGCTTTTATATTAGCATAAAACCAGTTCTACAAATTAATTTAACCGATACATATGATCACATCTGCACCGGACCTTGTCTTATTATTCTTTCTCCCAAAGTTTGATCCGCATATCAAATCAGGTCCAACCACATACACTTACATGAACATGTATATGCACAACTATAGAATGATACAAAACCTTAGTAGATGAATAATGTGAACCTAATCATTTTAAATGACTAATTCATGCATCCAAATTCCAACCAATATAGAGCTACCAGAAGATAACCCCTATGTAATGTTCGGTAAAACGTATTTTCTTTGCAAATTGATTCATGTCTTGTGCCCAATCTACCTTTAGATGAAGCATCCTAAAATATTAATTGCTTTTTATATGCAGATTAACAAAAAAAATGATTACTGCCTTTGAGCATTTGACCAAAAGGAAAAAAAAATGCAAGTATTGATGGTGCAGGCACATCTCAAACTTGGACTATTTTCTCAACGTTTGTTTGAAATAAAAGATATATCCAATTGTACAGTGTTCTGAAGATTCAAACAAAACCAAAGATCCAAAGTCATTCTAAGTGTAATTAGATGCACCGTGTTCAAAATATAAATTTGGAATATGAACGTCCACATGAAGCGTCAATGCGAAATTACGATTTTCAATGTCAGGGAATATACTTAGAAGCAAAACAAAATTATACTGTAATCAAGTTATAATTACTAAAATACTTAGTGAATCACAAACTTAACTAGCAAAATAAATGGAATAACCTGCTGGTAAATTCTTCTTTTCTCGCCTGCCATTTCCTCTATACAAAACCTACTCCTTCATCTCTTCCTTCTTGTCATTGAAACCAACTGCATTATTCAAAAATTCAGGCATTCCTGCAACCTCAGCGAATGCATCGAGTGCTGAAGGAAGAGTTGACAAGTTCTAGGGTGGAATTTTCTAGAGTGCAAATGCATCGAGTCCTAGTCAATAAAACAACCATTAAATTTCGCAGTCACGTGACAGTGGAGATAAAAAATTATATAGATTCAGAGTCATAGGACTTCGATATCTAGATCTTTTAAGTTTGTGATTGTCTGAGCGTGAGTATCGGTTTCAAGTATATCTCAAGCATGAAGTGAAGTAGGCGGTGGAGAAACAAGCTCTTAAGAGGCAGGACTAGGGAAAACGTAGGCAGCTTGGAGTTATAACAGAGCAGCTCTGGTAGAGTTTGAGGACTTGCTTCTACAATGAGATATGATAGCTTTGTGCATGCACATCATTTATCTCAGCATCTACAGGTACATGAGTATTAAACTTGTAACAAAACATAAATGACCCAATGAAAGGATTATTAATCTTGTAATAAGTTATGACTTCACTGTCCATTTATTATTCAATATTACAGCTCAAATAGAAACTATTTATACCAAGAAAACGACGGTGTTTTTGATTTGTGAAGGTGTGTATTATTGACAAAGACATTGGAATGATATTAACATCATCAAATTTTGCATAAGGGTATGACATCCCAAATAAACTCTGAGCAAAGAAGTTAAATATTGACCGAAGTCATTTTCCACATGTAAACTGAAATTAGTAATAACTAATCGTCAACCTATTTTTTCTTGCAAGTACAAATTAGTTTAAGAAGGAAGCTAAAATTATAACCAAGATTATGTGTTCTTCTATAGGAAAATTAACACAAAACCAACTCATATCCCGAAACAGGACATCCTTTGCTTTTGAAATAGATTAGCTATGGGAATACAGAATATTAATACATCTTTTCCAGTGCTAGTATTTTTTTTTATAAAATTCAGTTACTGTATGACCATGGTATGAGCATATGCCTCGACTTTATAAGCGAATACAGTAACAACATAATAATATAAGCATATATCACACAGGATGTATGCTGATGTAATTAACTTCAGTAGTTTACATGCCAAAGTTAAGTAGAGTATAGTTTTAGCTAACCGAGTTGTCTAAAATAAGCATAAGAATTATAGTGGACATATCCGCCATGCATCTCGTGATGAACAGTTTGGATTCCGCTTACGTGGCCCTCCTGCCTTCAGGATTCGCAATCACACCCGATAGACCCGGTACAACTAGCGGGTCTGCACAACCCGGTTCCCTCCTCACGGTAGCTTTCCAAATCCTGGTCAACACCCTTCCATCCTCCAAAATCACAATGGAATCGGTAGAAACAGTGAACAATCTTATCACTTGCACTGTGCAAAAGGTCAAAGCCACCATTGACCTAGAAAACTAAGCCCAAGTCTTCTGCTTCTACAGTGTACCAGGTTACAAGAGAGAATTTAAACTGCTTCTCTCTTTTGCCCAGATGCATTAACACATTGCCTTTTTTTTAAGTTAATAATTAAATGGTAAAAAATAAGTCTTCAAAACCGAGAACATGGTTATTTTGTTACATTGATTTTTTTTTCTTCCTTTGAAGTACAGGCTTAGAGTTGAGTCAAGAATGAACCAATCTTTATGTTCTTATGATTCTCTTAAGATAAGAGGTAATATATGTGTTCTGTAAAGCTGTTATGATGGTGGTGGTGGTTCGGGTATTGACTCTATCTTCTCAGGTGTTTGATTGCGTAGCTTTTGTGTGTTGTAACCTGTCAGCTTGCAAAATTATGCAAGTGTATCTGAAGTGTGTTTTTTCTTCTACTAAAAAAAAAGCATAAGAATTATAGTATATGATACCTGAATTAAATAGGATGTGTTATGCCTGTTGTAGCATCAGGTATTGGGGGCGGATCCATGCATCTACCAGCGGGTTGAGATACAAGGCGACATCGATTTGAGACCCTTGCATGGTTCCACCAAATACTCTCACAGAAAATCCCAGTCATGACATTCTAAGTATTTAAGCCTGTCACGTTCATAATAAAAATTCAGTAGAAGTAAAAACTAAAAAGATTCATTGACAAAAATTCAAATTTTGTTTATAAAAAATTGCAGTCCTTAATAATATAAATTTTATTATGCCGGTTTATCCTATTGGAAAATCCATTACCATTTTGCCTGAAAAGCTAACGCATTAGCCGATTGTTGACCATCTATGTCAGAGCATGGGGTAAAGAAGCAAATGTATTAACCATCAGTAGAGCACCTAGGTGGTAGGCTTACACCGAATCATTACAATGGACGTTTTCATATATCTTGTACAATGGTGTCCATGCATTGCCATCTCTGAATCTCTTAGACAGTTGATAGAACAAGATGAAGTTATGGAAGAATACAAATCTGAACAAAATTGATTTAGATATGAAAACTGGAAACACAAACTATTTAGGACCATTTTGGTTTAGCTTCATAGAGAGAACAACAGAAAGAACGAAAACAATTAAACTAAAATGATATCAAAGAGCAAGATGATATCAAAGAAAAATCCAAGAACAAGATGATTTAAGTTCAAAAAAGTGATAACATTCAAGTGTATAATATATGTTATCATTGTATCCAGTTCCATTGTAGCTACATATGATCAAACTATATCTTTTTAAAGCAATAAAGAAAATCTGTTACAAGACCAATTAAGAATGTAAAATATGAATTTCACTACATTTATGAACATGCAATTAATTACTGCATCATTCAGATACGGTTCTTATGAAAACAAATATGTTGGTTAATGTCAAAAATAGAATAAAATAAAGAGAACGTGTGCCATTAACAAGAACTAATATCCAATGTTGGATGTTATTTAAAAAATGATATTAATTAAATTGACAGTTAGAAGTGATATGAATAAATGTTAAAAATGGTGATTATTTAAAATAAGCAATGTAAAACTATGAAATGGTTTTTCTTATACGACACTTCAAATTTTATTCACACAAAATTTTTATATTAACACGAGAAATAAGTATGGACAGCAATTTAATAGAAAATCATAGATTTATCTACAAACATAAAGCCATGGAAAAAAAAGTTCTTATGAGGTCAACCCCAATCATTTGGAAGAAAGAAAAGGATGATGAAAAATCGAAATAAACATTTATGAAAACCTAAAATAAAAAAAATAGTGTTGAAAGAAGCAACGTCATTAAGGCGCACACATAAGGCTCACTAAAGTTCAGACGCAACAAGTATGCAATTTTATTATTTTCACCTTTTGTTTTCAGATCATGCTGAATAGTATAATCTAAAAAGCGCAACAGTCTATGATTTCAACAAACATATCTTGAATCTTAATAAGGCATATGCTTCACGGAAGTTTATTTTAAGATTTTTTTTCATGGAAAATGATAACTTTGGTGTTTAATATACAAGGCCAATGATGATATCATTAAATTAGATATATGCAAGCTTGGGTTGCTTATATCCGCAGGTGCCATTCTTTCCTATAATATTAAATGTGTTGGTTGAAGCTTCCCATTTACATTATCTTATAGAATTATGAGTAATGCTTTTATTTATTGTTAAAATTATGTTATCTTATAGAATTATGAATTCTCAAAAGAACGGAAGCTGGCTGTGAAACTAAAGCACATTCTCTGGATATTATAAGAGAAATTACATATACGTTTTGTCAAAATGTTGCAAAGACAACCATGAATGGCATTAGCTACCTTAATTAGTTAATCTTGCAGAAGTATGGTGAGTTTAAAAAAAAAAACTTGCGAAAATGATTTTGCGCTAACACAAAAGGTCGCCGGATACTGGTAAAAGCCATTTCCCATATTATACACCTTATGGAGTTTTAAATGGAACCTAAATTACTAACAGACGAAGCACACACAAACTGGAGATAAGAATTCACCAAGGAACCTTCGCTCAATTCAAAAATGTTTTCAAGAAATCTTAAATCCCAAAAAAAAAATAGAATTTTATTTACAAAAATGGTTTATGGACAACTTTAAACTTTTATTATATACACATCCATGGGATGCAATCACTCCGATCTGAACATTATAATAAAACAGCAAAGAAAAAGGATAGTATATGTGCACCAATATAGACTCTTTTATCAAATTAATATCACATAAATATGTTCACGAAACAAAAAAGCTATGAAAATAATGAACTATTATATCCCCAGAAGTATCGTTCTGGAAAGACAAAGATAAAAAACTGATGATGGTGGCAAACTGGTAATTGTACAGCTTTTAGGTGCAGGGATAATGATAAAAATGTACAGCTTGTAGATTTTCGAGCAATTCGAACTTTATCATCAAAGTCGTGTATAAGCAACTCTAGTTCTCTTTCCCTCTTTGCAATTTGGTCGCTTAAACTGTTACATTCTTCGACTGGGTTCTTTTCAGGATCTTTAACTTCAGACAATGCCAATTTCAAATTATATATTTCATGTTTGGGCTTCTTCTCTTCATTTGCCTCCTGTCTGACATATTAAAACATTTTCTTTCAAATGAGCGGATAAGGAAACTTAACACACAAAAATAGGCTTAATCTGGTTAAATATGGTTAAATGTGATTTTAACCAAAGGATTCAAAAGCATTTGAAATAAACAGCTTCACTACATAGTACAAATAGGAAAACTTTAAGCGTACAAACTACTCTACAAAGATTTTACATTATACAAAGAGTATTTAATGTATACTAACTTGCATAGACATATCAAGTAATTGGCATTTGAAGCAGTTAAAAAATGTGGATTGTTGAATATGTATGTGCAGTTTACAGCATATATGCCTGAATAATCGTCAACCTATGGTGCTTTTGAAACCTTTTGAACAATAGTAAACTGACATATAATACAAATAATGTTAGTTGTTTTATGATTTATATTGAATAATGTTATCAACTAACATTTCATCATCGAAACTCGAAATTAACTCACAATAGTACGAATCCAAATAATACACATAATGCTCAGATTCTGGAATATACATTTAGGAATCAGTCTTATTCATTTTGTAACTATGGATATTCACAATTCCTACAGCCATAGTACTTAATGCAAGCCCCAAAAAAAACTGTAATGTAATGTACTTTTTTTATTCAATGTATAAATTCATAGCCATAGTAACGCATCAGGTACTACTTTTATTCAATATATAATTCATTGTTATTCTTTTTCATAGAGGGCTCAAATATACTCAAACTCAAATTCATTGTTATTCTTTTCCATTGGTGGTTGGGAGTAACAATAAACTGCTCAGTTTTGCTCGAAACTGCAGTAACAATAAATGGTACTGCTCAGTAACAATAAACTGGGCAATTAGCAAATCCTTTGCAAAAATTGAAATTTTGACTAAGCTAATATGAATTTAAGCCTTTGTTTTACCTTCCGCCCTACCTGAAATTAATTCCGAGATTCGCTACTGATGGGTTGTAATGAATTGCAATGAATACATAACTTTGCATAATTGGTTTGATTTTTTAGGATAATAACATAGATTAATAGATGATTTCGAATGAATTAAGCATGCAGATTTTTATAGGATTTCTAGAAGTGAAATCCTAGAAGTGAAATCGAATTTTTTACCTCTTATCGCGATTCCTAGAGGCCGCCGTGATTCCGAGAATCCCCAATTCCTAGAAGCCCCAATTCGAAGACCATTCTTTTGATCGCAGATTTCAATTCTTCGAGTTTGATCCCAGTCGCCGTGATTTCTGATGTCGATTAGCTAATCGCAGATTTCAATCTTCAAAGTCCATTCTGTTTATTTGCTTATGTCGCGGCCTGGAAGGAACAAGTGTTGAGGAGTAAGCGTTGAGCCTCCAATTAGGGTTATGTTTGGTAACTTATCCTTTTACTCTTAGAAAAGAAGAGTTGACCAAGCATAACAACACATATAAGTGTTGGCACATTTTTGGTGACACATTTTTGCTACCGCAACACATATTAGTGTCACTAGTCTACAACACATATAAGTGTTGGCAGTTAAAAAAAATAAGAGTTGCCAAATGACCATTATGGTGTAGTGTGGGAACCGCAAGCCGATTCGTATTGTCGAGCATGATACGAAGCAACTTCGAAGGAAAGAGGTGAAAATAATAAAGATTCAGTGGGGCGAGGATGAAAATGACTGTACTTGGGAGATAAAGGAGAGCATTAAGAAGGCGTATCCAGAACTCTTTGCCTGGTAAGATTCTACTTGCGATTTAGTTTTCCGCATGCTAGGATAGACTTGTTTGTTTGTTTTGTATGTTGATTGCTATAAATGATTGGTAGGCATGCGGGACCCTTTGTATGTTTTGGTTAAGGAATTTCGGGGATGAAATTTCCTTGGGGTTTTGGGGGGGGGGGGGGGGGGAGGGGAATGTAATGGCCGCGTTCTACGCATCGGAAGATCGTAGAATATTTATTTCTTTTTCGTATGAAGTCGTATGGTCGTGTAACTTTGGGGAACGACTATTGGGGTCATTTCCCATGTTCATGATTTTTTACAATTTTTAAATGACCGTTTTGCCCCTACCTGATCTTGTTTTGGCCATAAATTTTGATTAAAAAGGAGTTTTGACTTGAAACCACTTCCATTGGCTTCGGATCATGGTTTACAATTCCGTAGAGTGGTCACATTAGCCAAATGGACTCACTGTTTGGGAGATATGGCTAAAATAAGGTTTAGAAGGTGGAAAACAGCTTAACTGGGCCTAATTAGGGTGGTTAGCGAGAGAGCCCATAACCTATTTCGGGATTAGGGTTATGGAGAGGCTGAGAACAATAGGGAAACGAATTTTATTTCATTTTTCAGCCGTCTAAAACTATTCCTTAACCCTAGCCATGGCCTCTACCTTCTAAAATCATCCAAAATCGCTCTCTAATCAAGGATTAAGCTTAGCAACGCCAATCAAGGAAGATCTTCACCAAATCAGTGTTAGAGCCGCTGTTAGACATCAGTATTTTCCGAAATCAGCAAAATTTCAGTTCTGAAAATTTTAATTGTGGAAAAGGTGAGTGATTTGCATTGTTTTTCACTAATTACGGTAATTAGAGTGATTAGTGATAATTAGCGAAATTACGGCTCAAAAAAATCTTGAAAAATTTGTAAAATTCTTAAATAATATTTCAAGGCTCTGATAAAAATTTGGGTTAATTTGGACATGTTTTACTAATTGTATGGTTAAGTCATGATTAAGGGGATTAAGGGCAAAATCATGCTTTTTGGGTATATTTGATCTAAAATATTTCATGTGAATGATATTTTAACGTTTTTGATTGATTCTATATGTTGTTACCGCTGTTTGGAATGTTTTGTGTTGTAATAGGAAGGTTAGAATGGTTGTAAACGCCGTTGTTTGGCGAAAATAGCTTGCTGGATAAAGTTGCAAATTTTCCGAACCGGTTAAGAGGAACACCCGATCCGATCCGGATAGGAGCAAGACACCAGATCCGATCCAGATTGGAGAAAGACACCCGATCCGATCCGGATAGGAGCAAGACACTCGATTCGATCCGGATAGGAGAAAGACACCCGAACCGATCCGGATAGGAGGAAGACTCCCGAACCGAACCATATAGGAGGAGGAGCCCCGAACCGGATAGGAGAAGGAGAGAAGGAGACCCGAACCGAACCGGATAGGAGGAGGAAACCCAAACTGAACCGGATAGGAGGAAGAGACCCGAACCGAACCAGATAGGAGAAAGACCCGAATCGAACTGGATAGGAGGAAGAGACCCGAATTGAACCGGACAGGAGGAGGAGACCCGAACCGATCCGGAGGAGACCAAAACCCGAGATGCAAAGGTAGTCCAAATGGGAAGTAGAACTCAGAATCCAGTTGGGAACCAACGAGTTAACTTCATGAGTTGGGCTTTGCTGCGGGATGCTTGCAAAGGGGTTATCGACGTCTATAGCTTTGACCCACCGCGGAAAGACGGATATTGGTTACGGATCAGTGCAGTGAAGTTGTCATGACTTCATGGAGCGGAGTGATCATAGCAAGGCTATGAGCCAGTGCAGTGGAGCCATCATGACTCCATAGGGTAGAGTGGACATAGCGAAGGATTAGTGGCTATGGATCAGTGCAGTGGTGTCAATACGACTCCATGGGGCAGAGTGATCATAGCAAGGCATGGGGTGGTCAAAGTGGTAGATATCGTATGCTTTACGCACTGAGTGAGAGATGTGAGGATAGTTTCTATGCTTGATTATTTGCCATCACTATGACATGCACACCCCCACCCCCGTATCTTTACACCATATGTTAGTGGCACCTTAGAGTATTGTACAGTATGTAGTGCTAACTCTTTGGTTGCAGGTTCAGTATGGTTTAGTATACCTGTTATTGTTCTATTTTGCTGCTTATCGCTCATACCAGACTTTTGTCTGACCCAGAGTTTTATGTCTCTTCTTATTACTCTAGGTGCTCTTAAACGGACAGACTAGATATAGGTTAGGTGGTATGCATGAGTAGTTGTACCTGAGACGGGCAGGAGGCTCCCACGTATGACATATATAGATATTCTCCTTGTGTCGTTGCTGGTCACTACTTTGGGCATTAGTAGTATACCTTACCTTTAATTTGTTTTAGAGACAGTTTTCAAAAAGTTATAATGATGATGATGTGGAACATAAGCTGTACTCGGATTTTCCGCTGCTATGATGTTTAGTTTTCAGCTTATGCACTATCTCGCCTGTTTATGTCAAAGTACGTTATTATTATATTTTATTCCATGCGCTGTGAGACATTCTACAGGTTCCTTGTTAGTTCAAATTTCTTTCTTTGGCGACCGACCCGTGCTGGTCGGGCACTGGCACAACGCACTTTCATTGGAAATGTCGACTAGTGCGGGGCGGGCCGTCTCATCAAGTGACTAATTTATTTTAACTGATTTTCAACCTGTATAGTTCTATTTACAATCCTTCTTGTAATTGATACTTTCAAATTTAAAATCAATTTTGGGTATTCATTCAAAAATTGAAATCATAGACCAAATTGAACTAATTTGGAACTCATCAAAATTATTATCATATTTTTGAAATTGTGATGAGTTATGACTATAGTATATTTCACAAGAAATGGAGATTATATTTAAATTCTCATGATGTTTGAACAGATTTTATAATATCTTTCAACTAGTGCTTATTTCATAAACATTTTCTTTTCTATCACCTTTCTGTCATCCATTTCGATTTTATTTAATGCAGAGAGTTTATATTTTTTTCATTAAAGGAATATGCAGTTTCAAAAATTTTAATGGAAATGTGACTATAATATTTTTCAGAAAAATTGATAATTAAAATTCAAAACTTCTGGTAAGATGGGCATATTTCATGATATAATTAATTTAGAAAAATTTTTCACGACCATCTCTATTCCTACCAAATTTCTCTCATTCATATTGGATTTATATACTGAGGGAATTTTGTATATAATAAGTGTTTCTCTAACCTCAATAAAAAAAACCTAGATATGGTCATGCATGGTTAGAGATTACTTATAATTTAAGTTGCAATTAATCCCATTTGAAAGTCCTAATAGGCTACGCGTGGTCAGTGTGATCTTAAAATATAAAGAAAAGAAAAGGAAAAGAAAATAAACAAAAACTTATATATATGAAATCTTCCTTGCTATGTAAAAACCCAATCTATCAATCCATTTTCTGAATTATGAAATGTGTCGCTATTTTATGAAATATTATGATTTTTTGATTAATATTTTTTGGGATTTGCGATTATTTGATTTGTCACTTGATTTGAATTTACAACCACAGTCCAAAATACATCGTTATTTTGTGCTCATTTTTTTAAAAATAAATTGTTTTAAAATAATTGGAATTCATATGTTTTTTAAAACTCTCTCTATTTTATAAAATTCGTCGTAAATCCATCATTCTACAATGTGAAATTTGCCACTAGTTTGAAGAAAATTATGATTTTTGTTTAATTGAATGAGATTTATGATGTACGTTCTCTCTCTTGATATGATTTTATATTTCTAGTCTATATTTCATCGCTATTTCGATTTCTATATCCTTTTGATGGTAACAAAAGGAGGAAAATGGTTAAGATTTTGATTGATGAGTGAATATTTCATGAATGATTTAATTTTGGAAATTCAATTCATTTATTTTTTTCTTCACTCATATGAACATATATAGGGGGAGTTCAGTTGTAGGGGAAGCATACATATAAGGGGAGTACTCATACTTCACAGTCAAGCATATTTATTGTATTCAAATTTTAATATATGTTTGTCATCATCAAAAGGGGGATATCGTTGTATACAACAAAATGATTTTTGTTTGATGATAAAAAACATATATATAGTTTTATAAATGTGTTTGCGATTTTACTATTCTACTACATCACATGCAGAGATAAATAATTATTTTTGAATAGAATACTATTGCCCAAGAATTTAAATATTCAAACAATGTTTTATTCAAATATAATATTTTACACATTTCAATAGTATAAAATTCAAACTCCAATATTGTACATCTCAGTGTTATAATACATTCAATTTCATTGATTACATTGGTTCCTCACTACAACACTCAGTCACTAAGTTTCACATACAGACTCAGTTACATTTCACTCGGTTGTATACACTTACATACTCATATACAGATTCTCACTCACACACTGACTCACTTATCTTCGGCATGCTTTAGAGTCAATCCCATCACCTTCATAGCTATCATAGAAACACACACAATAAACTGGAACAAAATTGGATTTAAATTCTAGCAGCTATAAATTTATTTCAAATTTTATTTGCCTTAGAATTTTGGTGTGTTTCTTATCATGATTCTTGACTTGGTCTGATATGTATATACATCTATTTGTGTCTAGACTGCTTGTGATATTCACAGTAATTTACTGCAATTACCATTATATAGACTCTATATCCAATGCCCATAGATCAGTCACAACACAGCTATAATGATCCGCTGATCAAGACCAGCCTCAACTCACAATTCTGGTCTGTTGATCTTAACCAGCCATGACACAACGTTTAGTGCTTCACTGATGTAAATAGAAAATAAAATTGCACATGCACAATAAATGTATACACGTACATGTGTATATATATAAACATATATTTATAATGTGCAGGAGCAATATGGTCAAACATCAGTGAGTGCACATGAACCAAGAAATTCAATACAAGTGAAAAATGCAATCCAAGTAGACACAAACACATAAATATATACACATATGTGCATATATATATATATATATATATATATATATATATATATATATTGATGGCAAAAATGTTGTAAACACCAAAGATTCACAATTACTCGGAATTATAAATATGCTCGCATAGACAAGAACATAAAATAGAACATAAGCAGTAAATAACACAAGAGATTTATAGTGGCTCGGCCTCAGTGAGGGCCTATGTCCACTTTGAAGAGTTGTTGGAATTTTATTGATCACTTGAAAGATTACAAGGTTGCGACCCTCTCATTACATTTGTTGACTATGCTACATGAAGTTACAATAGTCATTTTTGCAAGAAATAGTAAATGGACAATTTTGCCCTTCTTCTTCCTCAAAGAGGAGATGCCACTAATGAAGCTCTATGGAGGCCTCCCAGCTCAAGAATCTCCCCTTTTGAAGTGTGAGGCCATGGGGTATTTATAGGAAGTGGTTAAGTAGGGGTTAGGTAGGAGTAGGTAGAAATGGGGACCATCAACAGAAAATTCGCGCCTGCAGCCCTCGGGTCCCCTTTTTTTGCACCTCCCCAGAGGGTACGAATTTCACACCTCGGGGTATGAAATTCGTACCTCTTGGGGGTGAGAAATTCGTACCCCATAGGGTACGAATTTCGCACCTTGAGGGTGTAGAATTTCGCACCTCGTGGGTTCGAGGTTTGTCGGAGTGGCTTGGGGGCTCGAAATCCTGGTTGGTGCAACCAGGGATGTCGAGGCCTTAGTTCGGGAATGTGCTGGAGCAGCGGCGAGGCTCATTGAAGTTGTTGGCTGAATCTTGACTTTGAGCTGATCTGGTAATTCTGGGTAACGCACATGTTGACGGAAATCAGATGAATCGGGCTATGCCCACAGTTTCGACCTAACCGGCTAGGTCGATCGCCGCCAGGACTAAGGGGCCCCAGACCCCCACCGGCGCTGCGCTCGGACCCGCTTGACGGCTCGCCTTCGGCTCGGATGCGGACAGATACTGATGGAGGCTGCATTTGAGGGATGCGGCATCCTGCTAGTGGCCAAACTCGAGTCTTCTAGTATTAGACCCGAGATGATATTGGCGACGCCTCCAGGCTATAATATCACACAATATGTTGAGACGAGCGTGTCTTGTGTACTTTTGGTAACCGGACCAAAAGGCCGGTTAACATTTGCCCCCTCAAAGTATGTTTTGTGTTAACGAGACATGCTTTGAAATGAGACGGATCTGATATGGGCGCAAACATCTCCATGCGGTGCTTAGCGATCGATTATGACCTTCCTCTTGCGTTGTATGTCGAGAGCGCACTGCTTTGGAGTGGTTGGGATGCCTTGTTGAAATATGTGGGTGTGAGCTTAGGATTCCAGCATTGCTAAGAGCTTTGACTCGCTTGAGTTTGGCGGCTTGGATTGGAACCTGTCTAAGGCGCCTACTTCCTGTAGATTAAAGACAATAAAAGTTAGTTGCCGACTTTCGATTGCATCGAAGTGCAAACGGTTTGTTACTAGGTTTTAATTGCATATGTAATCACAAATTTGTGTGTGGTTTTGCGCGATGCGATCTGAGTTAGAATAGGTAATATGAAAGTGAATTGTATGCCCTGGGCTTATGATCACGTAGTTTTAGCTTTTCAAAGAGTTTTTGGATTGAGGGTCGACTGTTTGGTGTGTAAACTTGAACCCTTAAGGCTTGTGGGCACGCATTTGAACGAGTTGGTCTGCTCGGTTGAGATTCCCAAAGCGTTTACGCATGGTTATTGCCATGGCTTAGGCTCATGATTGCCCTAAGTGGTTGCTGAAACGTCGTTGGGATGGAGCTTGATTATTTGGAGTATCCGTTAAATCACTTGGACTAAGTGAGCCCAAGGTCGCTCAACGATCCAAGTTAGTCCTATTGATCAAAGTTTTGGCAACTCGTGTATGCGAATGCCATTGTTAGGATAATACTTGTCATATGTCGTGGCATGGATTCATATGGATTCTCCTTTGAGGCGAGGTCGGACCTGAATGCTAGGTGCAGGCGCTTTGATGATTGAGCACTTGGTGAGTACCCAAGTGGTCGTTGAGTCGTGATTGACTTGGTAGTTGGAGCTTCGAAGTTAAGTGAATATGATCGTAGCTTGGCGTACGATCCCGAATTCCGATCCCAGAATGTTCGTTTGGGGCATGCCGATCCCCTGATTGTAGTTGCTTCCTTTCTTTTCTTCTTTGGATAGAAAATCATCGTAAGGCATGGAGGATGCCAAAATACTTCTTTTGTACTTTGGTTGTTTGAGGTGTTGTTTGGTTTTCGGTAGAAGGGAAGATAGATATGGAAAGTAAGAGGGCTTTTGGATTTGGTATTCAAGAATGTGGAGCGGCGGACCTTGGGAAACAGGATTAGGAATTTGAATAAAGGTCGTCAAGCATGTGTGAATACGGGATTGGGCTTTGTGTCCCAAATGCTTATTTAATCTTTCACGCTCTTCAGGAGTTCGAATCTTGGTTGAAGAGATGACAACTAAGCCGGCGCGTGGGAGCACAAGACATAACTTCGCACTCCCATGACTTTGTCGAGCCCTGTCTTCGATCTTGAGTTTGTAAACTTGAACCTTTGCATGGCGCCATATGAGCGGACAGTGATTCGTGATTTTTAGTCTCGCGACGCGGTCCTCAAGGAATGGACCTGCTTGGATTGTCAGCTTGAATGCTTATGTAAGATATCGACACATAGTCGAGCTGTTAGTCTTGGGATCCGATCAATAACTTAACCACGATGCTGCTGCATCTTGACTTAGTTGCACTAGCGGTTGGTAATGGCCGTGGCGTTAGTTTTTTAGGCTAAAGGTTGCCACCATGTTCCGAAGTGTTAGCTTTTTGTGGAGTCCGGGTACTGATGGAAGCCGAGAAGCCTCCAGGGCCTGTACTCTGGCTCCAGATTTCCTTCGTTGCGAGGTGAAGGTGCTCTCAAGAATGAGGCTTTGTAGGATTCTATGAAGATGACGCCAGTGCAGAGACTTAAGGGGATCTGATCGGGTCTTGAGATTGCCAGGCCGGTGCGATAATCCGTAGAGGGTTGCCCCCAGGCTTGGGTACCTGTTTAATTCTGCTCGACATCAGAGACGAGCTAGCAAGCTCGGATCGTTGCTCAATGTTTCATGTCTGGTCGGTAACTGGAGTTGAACGTAACACAATTTGTTGGCGAATGATTCTATAAATGAACTTATTCGGACTGACCGCTCGGATATGCGCGCAAGATGCGGGCATACGGTCGAGTCGTTAGTCTCCAACCCAATTATGTCGGGATCATTATCCGATCCGAAAATGGTGCTGACGTTTACCGGTAACCACTGCCATAGATATCCAAACTAGGTGTCGTTGTCGCGTTTCGATGCACTTGTAGGCATGCATCGAGGGGTGTGAGTTAGCTTCATGTTGTGTTTAAGTATGAGTTTGCTAGCAGGGTGCTGAGACTTTGCAAACCCAATGAACCGGCCATGGAAACTCGAGAACTTGCACTGAAATATGGATTTTTTATTTTGCATATTGGGAACTTATCTAAGTTCTCCAATTCCTCCGGTAAACAGTGGCTATATTGCTCCCTTTGTCCTTTGGTGCGGGCTTCTACGCCCCGATGGCTATGGCGATGGAAATGCCAGCGCAGAAGCTGGTGGAGATCCTCCTCAGGTCGTGTGATGAGTAAGCAAGTGTGGAGATAGGCGGAGGACTGCCTCCAAGCTTTAGTACTTGCTAACTGAAGAGGATGCGAGCGATGAACCCTTAGAGGTCAAATAGTTGCTTCTTTTGATGGGAAGCCCCCTGGAGTGGAGGCAACGCCAGGCTTTACCCCCATGCTTCCTCAAGTGTCCGAGTCCTAGTTGGAGTTACAACGGGAGCAATCTGGAGTAGTAGGAGAACCCGTGGCTTTGAGATCCCATATTTATATGAGCCTCCTTGGAGGAAGAGAAGCTGTGGATGGACGAAGTGCTCATGCGACGGGCATAGCTGATGTAAGTGTGTAAACAAAGCAAGCTACGTTGGAAGGCAAGGAAGCCCGGCTGGTGGCAAATTCGGAGGAGCCGGAGGGGAAGAGGGACATGATGAGGTTGTCATACAAGATGCATGGGCGAAGGCTAGTCGGGATGCCCAGGAGAAATCTGCAGCTGTGGTGGCGAAAAGGTAGGCATATGCTGAGGCAGAGAAGGAGACGACCTAGGAAAAAGGAAAGCCATCGATGGTGCACACCAGAAGAGGGCGAGAGTACCCTAAGCGAACTTGAAGCGGATGCAGATATGTGATTCAAGGACATAGAGCCAGCTGATCCGAAAATCGCCTAGGATGTCGAGAAGAGAGCAGAGCTGGGCACCAGGAAGGCTTGGGGAAAACCCAGGCTGCATTGGTCCTTGCTTCTTACATCATCCCCAAGCTGTTGCCATGTATTTATCTCGGGGAGGTTATGATGATTACAAGCGGCGAGGATGGTCGCGGAAGGCGCGCATCGGTGCCTCATGAATCTGTTACTCCTGTGTAGAGTAGAGGAGGAGGAAGTAGTTCTAGAAGAAAAGGGCCCGTCAGTGGTGGTGATCTGCCTGTGTCGAACCTGTATAGACAAAAGAAAAGAAAAGGATGAGTAGCATCAGCAATTGTTAAAGGAATTAAAGATACTTTGGGTTAGGTAAACCAATAGTATATGTGAGTGCGGTCCTCGCTTTTGGTTCTTAAAGACATGATGTGGTATTCATGTATACCCTGTCATCAGAGAGAAGAGATGTTAGACATGTAGTCGGTATAAAACGTGTGTGTGTGAAATGGAATATGAATTAGTAAAGATCGTGTTTCATGTTAAATGTTCAAACATTCTTCTCATGTTTCCCGACGTCCCGTACTTGCACAAGCGTACTTGTTGTTACGCCAACAGAAATGTGATCGGAGACCGCGCTCTCGGTTGATTATTCCAGAGGGGTGTGATTGAGAGCAGGCTTCTAGTAACTTTCCCTCAGCTCAGGAAACCCATAGTTTGCAAAGCTAGGCTGAGCGCCTGCTGTGTACTTGGGTTGCCCGGGGTTAATCCCAAGTGTAACAGAGGCGATTGACGTCGCGTTATGTGATCCGTCCAGTGTATGTCTCTCCCATCGTTCATCGGGTTGGAGTGAGTGACAGCGTCGTTTATTCGCCGAAGAAAAGCTCCGACCATCAGCCCGTAGGGTCTGATCGTGGCCATGAGCTGCACCTAAGCCTTTAGAGCTTTGGGGAAAAACGATTTGATGTCGGTCTCAATGCTGCGCCGAGATTCGCCATGTACCCGTAACCAGGGGAAGTTTACATTGCTCTTGTCTGTCTGTTAGGCGGCCCCAAGTTGCTTGGGACTTGGGCGCGGAACGATTTATCCTTGGCCTCGGCACGGGTCCAAGGTTCGAGTTCGTAGTTATTTATACTCGGTCGCGCCGCGGGCTGGCGACTCGAGTAGCGTTGTCGGTTCCCACGCTTGGGGTGCCGGTTGCAGCCAATGTTGTTTAGCCTCGATGTCGGATCGAGGCTCGGAAGGCGGCGCCATCTCCCGTGCTCTGGGCACCGGTGCGGCGATCAAAAGTTTGTACGCAAGCTGGTTGTCAGGATTAATCAAAAACGTCATGAACATCATGCACGGAGCAAACATGGAAGGGAGACAGGAAACTGAACATCATTTCTAAGGATAACTTTGGCAGTGACAGCCTTTACAATGCCTTGAATTGCAGGAAAACAAAACATCGTTGCAGTGCGTGAATTAATTGTACACTAGGTTATGCAGAGTAGAGGTGAGGATCTTCTTTGTTCCATGCTCTTGGGAGTTTGGCTCCGTCCATGGTTGAGAGTTTGCAAGTTCCATCGCTGAGCTTCCGCTGTATGGGCATGGGCCTTCCTGACGAGGAGCGAGGCCTGCAGGCGAAGGGAAGGCCCGTTTGAAAATGAGGTTGCCGATGTGCGTTCAAGCGGGCCTTTGGTTGAGCTTCCACTCGTGCCCCCAAGTGGCCGTATAATTAGTTGGAGGAGGATGGTTATGATACAGTAAAGAGGAGGTGTGTCTTGGAGAAGGGGCCTTGCTTCTTGTTTTCATTTTTTTGTAGGCCTATATATATTGGCCAGAATGAGGCATCTATCCGTGAGTGGATGATTCTGTTTGAATTGCAACGGTAATGACTATTAGAAAGGTTGCGACCCTTTACCTACAAACAATTCCGTAGGCAATTGTGCTCAAGGTCCTATTTTTTGGCCTTTAACATTAATGCATGTGCCTTCTTTATGCTATCGAATCATCTCTCTCGCCTCCTCTTTTTTTTATATGGACGAGAAGATGGCGTTAACGAGTCGATGGACGATATCTCCAATGATAACCGTAGGTATTGTTGTATCATAGAAGACGGTCGTGGGGATGGTAGAGGACTGGAATTCTCGGGCTCGCTTCCGAATGTTCCTCCCGCACTGCTTCCCAGTGTGCCCCCTGCTGATCGGGAGCGCCGCATGGAGGATAAAAGGGGTCATGACGCAGCGGAAAGGAGGTGTCTTTTATGGGAGAAAGTTCGCTTTTAGTTTATGTTCTGCTTTTAATGATGGAGGCAGAGGCAGGAAGGAGTTGCAAACTGACATTTCTGATGACAACCCACGGTCAACTGTGCCATGGAAGCTGTAGTTCTGACGAGGTGGGGGGACGATCTTGAGGGATTAGTTGTCTGTCGAGGTCATGTTTAGCGGGAAGCATTGATGAGCACTGAGTAGCTCAGAGATCCCATACAGTAGGAGTTTTTGATGAGCATTGTGTCCGCGGATGTTGTAGAACCGACAATATCCTACTGAGTCCCTTGGTGTGCTCCTCGGACTTTTAGGTCTTGGCCTTTTTCATGGTTGGTAATTGCAGGTTGCAAGATAGATTTTCTCGGGGGTGTCACTGAGAGCAATACGACTGAGGAAAGGAGGAAGCCGAAGGCGATTCCTCTTATTCTTGCAACTACCCTTGTCGGCGTGAGCAAGAACGCGCAAAGTGATGGAATTAGGGTCATTGGAGCCCTGGGCGTCGCCGCGAGGCAGGATGTTGAGGTGAGAAGCTCGATCACTTTATGCTAACTCTTGGCACAGGAAGTAGTCGACATCAGTGCATTAGACCCCTCGAATCTTTGATTGTTTTTTATCGGTCGATGCTCTAAGTTTGGAATTAGGTGGTATGCCTTTCGCAAGCTGGACAAGTGCGGTTCGAGGAGTAGGTTTTTTGACTTCGGCCATGGCAGTGTGGGATCTTGCAAGATAGCCATTGATATTTTCACGGGTGTCTTGATAATTGTTCGATACTTAGAGGATACCTCTGGGCATTACGACGTGCATCCTGGACTGCATGGCCAATCTCTTGGCTAGTTGGTCAGGAGTTGCGATGGTTTAAGGTGGAAGTCGAGAGAACCCGTATAGCACCAACCTGGATAAGGACGGGGAAGCCCTTGCACTTGATGGCATTAGTGTCATGTGATGAATCCATGTGCCATTCGTGGCAGGTAATGAAGCTTCGAGAATCATGGCCTCTTTAAGTATGGGGTAAGTGTTGGCATGTTGAAGTGCTGGCGCCATTCGATATTAAGTATAATTGAAGTGAACGGGTTGTGCCTTGTACTGGTTTCATAGATGTCGTGGGCGTGCCCCCGTGGTTTCTTCACAACTCCATGGATCGTGTCGACGATAATTAGAAGTCGGACTCCGACCTCATTATAGAGGTCGTGATCTAGTCCAGGGCTTTGGAGCCTAACACGCCTGAAAGGTATTCCAACTTCGGTTGCATGATTATGTGGAAGTTGGTTGAAGTGAACTTGGGCCCAGTTGGACGCTAGAAGCATAGGCGATAAGTTTGGACTCATAGCAGTTCAAGTCCGGCTAGCGAAGGCTTGAGCGTCAAAGCCGGTGGGCAGCCGGGATGACGTGTTCCATTCCTGATGGCGATTCTGACATTGTCGAGATTAGAGGTCGTTCGTGCTGTCATAGGACGCCACCTTTGGCATGTAGAAGCATCAGGTAGATACGCTGAAGGGGGATTTTCTAATGGAACCCATTAGCTTTGGCGGACTTCGGGAGTACCCTTCTGTCGACGTCTTCTATTGTACACATCCGGCTCTCTCTCTCTTTTATGTCATGGATGGTATGGTTTTGGTATGGTTGTCTAGTTTGGGCGAGCTGATGTGCACTCTGGTCCGGGAGTACTCTAGTTCTGAGTGGCGACAAGTGGGCTCAGGTTGGTTTCTCGGACCCAGTTTGTTATTGTGCTCCTTGGACGTAAGCGATGATGGTTCGATCATCATCTCATTTCTGTTGTCATTGATGTCATTGTACATGTGTTGGAGCGGATGGCGATGTTTTTAATGAGGTTGAACCTTCTTCCTCGACATGGGCCCCTAGCTTCGACAAAAGAAATTTCTGATGCGGTGTGCCATGAGCGGGTGTGGTTCTGAGCAAACTGAAGTAGAATGATGATGCATTGACATTTTTGAAGTTGGCGCATTAGGTTGATACTAGCCTTCAGTGCCTAGCGCAAGAGCTGCATTCTTATACTCCTTATTAACCGTGTGAGTCTGTTCTTGAGTTGCAGGAGCTTCGGGGTCCACAAGTGGAAGGAGATCTGTTTCCAGCAGGTCCTCTACCACTCGGGGTTGGTGAGAGGTATGATGCTTATCAGACGTACTACTCAAGGAGCTTCTCGCGGATAAGCTTTTCAATTACGTCTTTGAATTGACGGTAATTATTGGTATTGTGCCTGTGTATGTCGTGGTACCGATAGTACTTGTCGGTCTTCTTCTCATGATTAGTGGATTCCCTGTTGTATGGTTTCTTGTATTGAAGCATGTTGCATGTTTGCCAGTAGATTGTTTCCAAATCTTCATTCAGTAGGGTGTAGATCTCGCATGTTCGGCGAGTGCTAGGATTTTTGGTTTCTGTAGAAACATGTCCATTCTTGCGGTCGCCTTGCCTACTGTTATTCGGTCTTTGTTTGTATGGGCTTGCTCCATAGTCCTTGTCAAAGAGCTTCCCTATCTGTTTCCCTTTGACGTTGTCACCGATGGTATTCGCATGTGGATTGTTGGGAAGACTGGCCCTGGAGAGTCGATTTCGTCTCGCTTCTTTTGGACATAAGTATTGCCTAGCCTTTTTATGGAAAGTGTCGAGGCTTTTTGGCTGCTTCCGATCAATCCATGCCCCGAATTCGGAAGCAGGGAGAACACCCTTTGCTAACTGAAAGAGTACGACGCGAGGGTCTGGGTCCTCGACCACGGCGAGGGCGATGTTGAACCGGGAGAGGTAGCTTTTGAGCGACTCGGTTGGTCCTTGGTATAGATTGGACAGAGTGAGGGCATTCTTTGGAGTTGGGATATACACCCTGAACTGCTTGACCAATTATGTTCTAATTGGCCGAAGTTGTTAATGGAATCAAGTGAGAGGTGAGAGAACCATAACAAAGCGGTTCCAATAAGAAGGCTGGAAGCACTTGCATTTGACCGAATCGTTACCTCGGCTCGAGTCCATTTGCCATTCATATTGGTTTAGGAAGGTACAGGGGTCGGTTGTACCGTCATAGAGTGGCATCTGTGGCATGCTGAAGCGTCGCGACCACTCAGCTTCGTTTACCCTTCTTGTGAAGGGGTTGCGCCTAATGTGCGCTTCCCTTGAATCATTCATGTGTCCTCGCCTCTCCCTCTTGATCCTTTGGACCATGTCGGGAAGGTAATTTGGATGGGGATCCACCATTGGGTCTCATGGGTTTTGGCGAGGTTCTTGCGAGGGCATCTTCTATGATGGACGTCTAGATCGTCTTCCTGCATGTCCTCGACATCTAGAATCGGATCTTGGTAAGGAGCAGGTTGATGCGGATCCTATTCTGGAGGGGCGCGGGTTGCCGGACTAGCAGGTCCATCATCGTGATTAGCGGACGTTGGGTTATGTTGAGGAAGAGGTTGGTTGGTAGGACCTGGTCCGTCATTGATAATCAAGTGAGAGCAACCTTGGTACTGTGCCCCGTCGCTATACGTTGTTGTAGTTCGGTCGCCATTGTCGTTCCCATTGCCGTTGTCGAGGGCGTTGGTACGAGTGGCGATGTTGTTAATGAGATTAAACCTCCTTCTTTGATGTGGGCCCCTCGACTCGGAAGAGGAAGCTTCTGAGACAGTTGGTCGAGGTCGAAAGTTGTTCCGAGCTTATTGAAGTCGAGCGACGATGCGCTGACTTTCTTGAAGTTGTCGCATAAGGTCGATGTTATTCCTTAATGCTTGGTTGAGCTCGACATCCGTGTTCTCATATCTTTCATTAAGCGCACGGATTTGAGCTTGTATTGCGGTCGCTTCGGGGTCCACAATAGGAGGGAAGGTTTCGTTAGTGGTCGGGATGTTCATGGGTTGAGGTTGTTGGGATGTCCTGACCTCGGCTGCGGCTGAAGAGCCGATCATTGCGTCCTTTGGTCGCTTTGCCATCGTGAGCGGACTCGACAGCAGGTTTAGCAGGGAACCTTAAGCTCATCGGGGGTCGAGATGACAATGTGCGACAAAGGCGCAAAATCCGAGTGTTCTCAGTGAAAGCACCAAATGTTGACGAAAAAAAAATGTTGTAAACACCAAAGATTTTCAATTAATAGGAATTATAAATATGGTCGCATAGACAAGAACATAAAATTGAACATAAGCAGTAAATAATACAAGATATTTATAGTGGTTCGGCCTCAGTGAGGGTCTACGTCCACTTTGAAGAGTTGTTGGAATTTTATTGATCACATGAAAGATTACAAGGTTGAGACCCTCTCATTACATTTGTTGACTATGGTACATGAAGTTTCAATAGTTATATTTGCAAGAAATAGTAAAATGGACAATTTTTCCCTTCTTATTCCTCAAAGAGGGGATGCCATTTGTGAAGCTCTATGGAGGTCTCCCAGCTCAAAAATCTCCCCCTTTTGAAGTGTGAGGCCATGGGGTATTTATAGGAAGTGGTTAGGTAAGGGTTAGGTAGGAGTAGGTAGAAATGGGGACCAAATACAGAAAATTCGCGCCTGCAGCCCTGGACCCCTTTTTTCGCACATCCCCCAAGGGGTGCGAAATTCGTACCTCCTGGGGGTGTGAAATTCGTACCTCCTGGGGGTGTGAAATTCGTACCCCATAGGGTACGAATTTCGCACCTCGAGGGTGCAGAATTTCGCACCTCGTGGGTGCGAAATTTCGCACCTCGAGGGTGCGAAATTTCGCACCTCTAGGGTGTACGAAAATTCTGTTTGAGAGGTGCGAGGTCTATCGGAGTGGTTTGGGGGCTCGAAATCCTGGTCAGTGCATCCGAGGATGTCGAGGCCTTGGTTCGGGAATGTGCTGGAGCAGCGGCGAGGCTCGCTGAAGTTGTTGGCTGAATCTTGACTTTGTGCTGATCTGGTATTCTGGGCAACACACTTGTTCGCGAAAATCGGATAAATCGGGTTGTGCCCATAGTTTCAACTTAACTGGTTAGGTCGATCGCCGCCGGGACTGTGGGGTCCCGAACCCCCACCGGCACTGCGCCCGGACCCGCTTGATGGCTCGCCTTCGGCTCGGATGCGAACGGATACTGATGGAGGTTGTGTTCGAGGGATGCGACATCCTACTAGTGGCCAGACTCGAGTCTTCTGGTACTGGACCCCAAATGATATTGGCGATGCCACCGGGCTGTAATATCACGTGATATGTTGATATGAGCGTTTCTTGTGTACTTTTGGTAACCGGACCAAAAGGTCGGTTAGCAATATATGTGTGTGTGTTTGATATAGTGCACCATGTATGATATGATCAGCACATGATCAAGTTCAATGTAAAGACCCGGAAATTCCCGCTCTTGAATCGACCATAAACCACACAGGTCTGACCCAAAGGATGGAAATCTTCGAATACTTTAACTTTGGGAATACAAAACATTAGAACAACAACCACAGACTTTTATTACATTACAATAATGTTACTTCAGAGTACAGAATATATCAGAGTACAAAGAAATTAAATTACAGCGGAAGATACATAAAAGATAATACAAACAAACAGCGGAAGACTACCAAGCTCTGGACACAGCTTTAGGCTTCGATCCAGGATCCTGCTAAAGAGATACATATCTGCAAAAAGCTACTCGACTGCCCGTGTAGAAAAGAGGGCACCCGAGTTTGCAAAGTGAAACAAACTACGAGTCAGTCATGGGACTGGTGTGAGAATTCTAAACTAATATAACTAATAAGACAAATCCAAGGACCACGCCACTTTCGCGGAACGGGTTTACTCCTATGGATTGCCAGTGCATAAACCAAAGTAAATCGAGAAATAACGCAATGTCTTTTTGGAAAAATGAAACCATTATAAGACCCAGGTCCCATCACACAATGCAACGCACACCAAAGGATAGGGTTTTACCTTATAATGGTCAAAAGATGCTTGTTACGTATAAAACGGATTTGATATTATTATTAGTGTATATATGTTTTAATAAAAAGATTTGAATCATAAGTATCAATCCTAGACGGCATGGTTACCATATAGCATGTCGCCAATACTAGTTCTACAATCAAAACCGCAAGGGCGTATTGGAAATTTGGATTCCATCATGAGTCGAGGCTAGGGGCAAGATCCTCTCCGATTCGAGACACTCTAGCAAATGCCTCAGGATTCCCCGCAGTGAACCCTTGGAAGCGGTAGGGTCAGTCCCCGCCTATGGGCAGTGGATTTGTTATGCCTGAACACACGTTTCCCGGTCCCTTTGGACCTATAATATGACCACCAACGGCCTATAAAAATAACGAGGCGCCTCAAAATCCATCATCCACATAAGTAAAATGTCAGCGCTAGTAGGTCCCTGACATCACTCTAGCTAGAAAGAAACGTGTGCACTCCCTACGGTCCGTATCCCGTTTTTGACTCATACCGGGGTGTGAGGCTCGCGAAGTCACGCTATACACAAAGTTACGCCTAAACAGGTCGTGCTTTGATCATCAACCACAAGGCCTGCTTTTCAACAAAAGCCTTGATCAATGCATCTTGGCATGCCACATTGTCAGTCCATATCATTGATTTCTACCAATATATAACCCCTAAGCTCGTATGTCTCAGAGAAGGGTGTTAACCACCAAACAAATATATATTGACAGAGATCAACGAATGTAGTAAAAAGGACTACAACGTCAGACATACATTCCATTTATACTTATGCTCTGGGTCTGAGCGAAAGTCTAATCCGTACAAATCAACACTACGTCTGAACGGCCACCACTGAGGCCCTTTCAAGGTAGCTACTCCTCTCATGGGTCTCAGTAGCAACGCATCCATTCGATGTGAAGATCGTCGGTCTTCAATCACCGTCTTCAAATCTTCGACTTAGAACGTCGTATAAATCATTTGAAATGAGATTGAACTCGGACTTTTCAAATGATTCTCGCATATATATATATATAATTTAAAATCACTTCATATCGTTATTAATATTTAATAACGACCTATCGCTACTTTTATTTATATAAAAATAGCTCGAATAAATTTAACGACGCTTCGGGTCAATGGGCGACCCTGGCGCTGTTTTCAACCAAATTTGACTTACGCATATCTAACCGTTGGATTTTGATGAAATTTATATCATTGGAAAGATTTTCCCAAAGCGGTCCTAACGGTTCCTGTTTTGGGAAAATCCGACGGTCGGATCTTTCGGTATAACCGTTTAAAGTTACGATTGTCGATACGCGAACTACCGCGCGTGTTTCGTTTAAATTTAATTTATATATATATATATATAAATCGTTTTACTATTTCAATTATAAAAGCCTATTCTTTTTATCGCATCTAAAATGACGATAAAATATTTCTTGTTTTATTTTACTACCTTTCTTATTTTATTTACTCTAATTGTAAATAAATTATGTTTTATATATCCTTTTAATTTATTTTCTATTTATTTACCTAAATGTAAATAAATGTTTTTCTATTCTTTTCCTTATTTATTTACCTAAATGTAAATAAATATTTCTCTACTTCTTTTATCTTATTTATTTACATTATTTATAAATAAATGTTTCTAATTCCTTTCCTTATTTATTTACACTATTTGTAAATAAATGTTTTTAATTTCTTATTTATTTACACTATTTGTAAATAATTTTTTACCTTTACTTTTACTATATTTATTTACACTAACTATAAATAAATGTACCTTTTCCTTTTATCTTATTTATTTACATAAGAAAATGTAAATAAATATTATTCACATAATTATTCTTTTAATCCCTTTTATTTACATAAGAAAATGTAAATAATCCTTATTCGCATATTTGTTCTTATAATCTTAATCAAATAGAAATGAGATTTTATTTACAATGTAATACATACATATATATATTTACTTACATTGAAAATGTACTTTTATTAAATCCTTTATTTACATTGAACAAATGTAAATGTCTTTATTTCTTTTCTTTACATTGAAAAGTGTAATTCTTAAATTCTTTTCTAATTACATTGAAAAATGTAGTTCTTTAATCCTTTTTCTAATATTTCTTTTTAACATAAAAAATGAATATCTTATGTTAATTCTTTTCTAACATTTTCTGTTATTATTTTATTCACGTAAGAAAATGTAAATAAATCCTATTTACATAAAAATGTAGTTTTTTCTTTATAACCTTAATTACATAAAAATGTAATTTTATTGTTTATAATCCTAATTACATAAAAAAGTAATTTATATTTACAATGTAAAACGTATACTTTAATTACTTAATAAAAATGTAATTTTATTTAATCTCTCATTTATCTAATGTAAATATATGTTTTTCTTGCTCTATGTTTTATTTTATTTATACTAAATATTTTGAAGTAATATTAAATGTAAATTTAGACAATTAGAATATGGTTTAACCTCCCACATTGGATATGTATTGTTGTGATTACTGGACAGCCGGGCGGGTCCGGGCAGATTTACATCACAACTCAATCCAACCTCGGATTAAGCATCCTTGTTCTTATTTATTTACCTAAGTGTAAATAAATACTTTTCTTATCTATTTACTAAACATATTATCATAATCCTAATGTTGAGCAAAATATATTTTACTGAAATAGTTTCCCTATACATTTCTAATCTTTCAGATATTGGCATTAAAAGAACGTGTTTTTAATGTGAAACATATTTCGTAGTGAAATATGTATATTTCCTAATCCATCAAATATTAACATTAAAAATGTGTTTTTAATGATCATAGAAATGTAACTCTTAATTTCTAGTTTTATTTGCGGTGAGGAACACAATTAAAATTGTACCTTTCTTTCATGTTTATTTACATCGAGGGATGTAAATAAAACATGTAACCTTTATTTCTAAGTTTCATTTGAAACAAAGAACATAGCTAAAAGATGAACTTACTTTTCCATACCATATCTGCATCATGTTGTAATTTTGTTTTTACTAACATAAAATGCATTTTTAACTTTAATTACATTTTAATAACATAAAATGTATTTTTATCTTTATTTACATTTTAAATAACATAAACATACTTTCAACTTTATTTACATTTTCATAACATAAAATGTAAATTTCACTTAATTACATTTTAACTAACATAAAATGTATTTCTAACTTAACTACATTTTAACTAATATGAAATGTAAATTTAACTTAATTACATTTTTAACACAAAATGTGACTTTTCATGTCATTAACTTAACGATGTAATCCTGTGTCATAATATTTAAATTAACACAACATATAATCTTGTGTCATAACAATAATATTAACACGATGATGTAAATTTGTGTCATCTCAATGATGTTAACACAACATACAAATTGGTGGCATCGCAACAAGGTTATCGTGACATATAAATTTGTGTCATTACAACAAGGTTAACATGACATATAAATTAGTGTCATCACAACAATATTAACACAACGGCGTAAATTGTGTCATTGTAACTATACTAACACAATGATGTAAATTTTGGTGTACTTCTGATGAATCACAATAAAAGCCTCATCTTTATTTGTAAATGAAAATAAGATTAAAACTTTACATTTTATTATATAATAAGGAATAAAGATTAAACTTACACCTTATTATGTTCATAAAATAAGGTTAAAAATTTGGTGAACAAAATTAATGTAAAAACCTTGTCTTTTGTTTTGTTAACAAAATTTATGTAAAACTTTGTCCTTTTATTCTATGTTAACAAAATTAACATAAAAATTGTCTTCTTACTATGTTAACAAAATTAACATAAAGATTGTCTTTTTACTATGTTAACAAAATTAACATAAAAATTGTTTTTTTACTATGTTAACAAAATTAACATAAAGATTGTCTTTTTACTATGTTAACAAAATTAACATAAAGATTGATTTTTTTTTACTATGTTAACAAAATTAACATAAAGATTGTTTTTTTTACTATGTTAACAAAATTAACATAAAGATTGTTTTTTTTTACTATGTTAACAAAATTAACATAAAGATTGTCTTTTTACTATGTTAACAAAATTAACATAATTTTTTTTTTTTTTACTATGACAAGGATAATGGTAAAACCTGTCCTTTATTTTATAAACAAAATTAAATGTTAAATTTGTTTTAAATTTGTAAACAAAATAAACAAACAAGATTAAATGTTTTAAATTTATTTAAGAAGATAAAATGAAAATAAAAACAAAAATTAAAGTAAAAACCTTGTCATTTATTTTGTAAATAAAATTTAAAATTTAAACTTTAATAGAACAGAGTGAAGATAAGAATAAGATGGGAACTTTATTATGATTGCATCAAAATTTTTACAGATCTAGACAACATAGCCATCACATAGCATAACCACATATTTCAATAATCATGCATAATCACATACAACTATCATCACATCGCAGATCAGGATCAAAATACACAACTCATAATTTCACAATTTTCATTGATTTATATTTATTTTAAATAAATTAGAATTCTCACCGAGCTTTGGCTGAATAATTCAAAACCGAAATTTGACCAAAATCTGAACTACTCCTTCTCTGTCCAAGTTTGTGAATCTCATCGCTACGAATCCAACGCAACGAAAACCGTCCATTTCTGATTCAATTTTAAAGAGTTATAGTCATATGCAATTTTAATTATATTTATGAATTAATTGTATGATTAATACAAATATTTCTCTTAACTTTCGCTTCAGAAAACATTAACCGCCTTTCACTGTTATTAATCGTCTTCCCTTCTGTGACAACCAATCCCAAACTTTGACCCCTTCAAACCGTCGTAGCCATCACCTCACAACGCCAGAATCCGATCGGAAGCCACGAAAAATCTCTACGATTTGGTTTTGGAAATTTGAATTAATTTGAAATGGATTGGGAATTATTGGGGAATAATTTTGGAACAGTTTCAGCCATTGAAGTTGATAGTGGCAACTAGTGTATAGAATGAATTAGAGTTTGTTTTATGAAGGAATATATAATATTATATTAAAATATTATTTAATTTTAGTTAAGGCCCGCTAATCCCCACATTGTATGTTACAATGGAAAATAAATTGTTATTAAGGCTGAAGTGGCATCTTATTTCTCATTTAAATTTCAAAGGCAAATGGCGGAAAGAAATGAATGCGTCATTAATTATTTAACGCTAATGGTTAGAATGTTTGTGTGTGCCTTTTTAAATTTCAAACATAAATATCCATTATCATAATTAAGGGAACAGGAAAAAAGTGAGAAGGACAAAATGAACAAAAAATTGTTCCATAAGAACAAGGGGTTAAAATTTTGTTCATAAGGACAAATTTTAGTGTAAAGGGATGAATTATAGTCGGCCCCTGAATTCCTCCCTTTACACTAAAATTTGTCCTTATGGATAAAATTTTAGTCCCTTGTCCTTATGGAATAATTTTTAGTTCATTTTGTCCTTGAGGCTAAAACCCCATTAAGGGAATATATTAAATTGGACTACAAAGAATAAGAGAGGGAGAATGGTTATAAGTATACATGATTTTTATTCTTTTAAGCCATTAGTGCTTTCCATAGAATACTCTTTATTTATTTTGCCTTGTATCCATTTATAACAATCTATTTAATTTACCTAACGTTTCCATTCATCTTTTATTCTCATGTATATTTATAGTTGATTATTCTTTCTAAATTTCCAATCAAAAACGTCATTTTGTTTTAACACAAATTCTCTTAACAAAAATGTGACTTTTGTTATTACAAAAATTCTCTTAACAAAATGTTAATTTTGTTATTACACAAATTCTCTTAACAAAATGTTAGTTTTTGTTATGCTAATCAATGACATATTCATTTATTACAACATTTATACTAATCAATGACATATTTATTTATCATAGATGACAAATTTGATTGCGAATAGTAATGACCAGAATTGATTGCTAATAGTAATGACCAGAATTGATTGCTAATAGTAATGACCAGAATTGATTTCTTAACATATAGGACAAAATTGATTTCTAACGTATAATGTATACTAACATGACGATTTATCAAATTTAAATTAACATGAGATATTGGCTTTCAATAAAACAATCATCATTAAATATAACATTCATCATTCCACACCTTTAAAATTTCAAACTGTAGTGCTATTTTAAACTCCCTATATAATTAAATAAATTTATTTGTTTTATTTTTGATTAAAAATTAAATTTTTAGCCATTATTATTTAAAATAAATAGTTTTAAACATCCAATTTTCTTTTAAATTCCCAAAATAAAATGATTGAAATCAGAGTGGATTAAGTATATGCAGCCATGTTAAGACAGAGTGTGTTTTAAGTGCAAATGAAATGATTGAATGCTTCTAAGGGATAAAGGATTTTTTTCTTTCTAAAATCACTAATTTAAATAAATGGTATGAATTCATTTTTGCACTGTTGGCATGAGTTAATTTAGGAAAATCGAATATTACAAATCAGTTCACTAAATTGATAGAAGGGCAAGAACTCAACTAGGTTCATCATAGATTTCAGGCAAGTATTCATCAACAAAATTGAAGAACCAAATTTTGGGAAAGAAATGAATTCACGTTTAAAAACATTCCTAAAATTAAAATGAGTTTGTTTTTGGCAAGAAAATCATACAATCTGTTTCGAGAAATCAATAGAGCATTCATGATAATTTAATCATGCAAGAATCAAGCATAAATCAGACCAAATCAATACTTTGAAATCAGAGTGGATTAAGGGTTTCTAAACCCTATAAATTACACTATATTCATCATCGACAATCGTCGAAAAAACAAAGCAACATATTCGAGTGTAAGTAAAATTTAATCAGAATTTCTCATGAGATTTTTCAGATCGTAAGACCAAATCGAATTGACAGAGAGAAAGATGTGATTCAAGCCATCAGAGAAATAATTCTATCAAATTTCCAGGAGTCATGATTTGGGAGAAAAGCTCAAACCCTAAGTTTTCTTATTCGGTGGTTGTCGAGGAATATAAGAAGAAAGCCGACATTTCTTCAAAAGAAATAAGAGGAAATAAAATAAAAGGAGGGCTAACCTTTGTTTAAAGTGTTTAAAAGGGTTTTTTTTGAGTCATTTGTTTTTAAGTTGTTTTTAATTCTTTTGTAAACGAAGTTAAAGTTTTCTAGTTTACTTTGAACTAGGGTTTACGAGTTACGGGGTTGTAATTCGGGGAAATACGATCTTGGGGATAAAGATAAGTGGAGGGTTTTGAGCGTAGAATTAGAACAGTTAGGAGCAGTTGTCGCGAGTTTATAGGGAATTTGTAAGCATAGAGATTGTTTTAATACCTAGTAGAAACCTTGGAGAATGCAGCAGTAGGCCGGGTTTGCCAAAGCTAGGAAAAATTTGTGTCATTTACTTTCTGAATTTATTTACTCTGCTATGATATGTGCTGTGACAATTTTAAATTCCTCTAAACTATAGTAAACCCTATTCACCCCCCTTTAGGGTTAATCTGGATCCTACACTTTGCACTACATCACCACTACCTTGCCATGGATGCGGCTCAGATTTTCTATGATAGTGCTTAAATTACATGGAATACCCAAAAATATCATGAGTGGCACAAATGCCATGTTTACAAGTTTATTTTGACAAGAGTTTTTTTTTTGAATTGCAAGGGTGTTCTTCAAAACTGAGTTCTTCATACCGCTCTCACATTTACGGAAAAACCGAGGTGACTAACAGGATTTTAGGGGGATATTTGATGTGCTTTTTAGGTCATAAACCACATGAATGGAGTAGGTGGTTGCCACTAGCTGAGTATTAGTACAACACTACCTATAAAAAAACCACTAGAACAACTTTATTTTAAATAGCATTTGGTATACCACTGCCAAAAACACTTCAAGAATACCCACTACAACAAAAAAATCTTTTTGAACTGCAAAAAGACTATTACAACTGTCGACTGCCTGTCTTTATATCCGCAGTTGTAATAGAGCGGAGCTGTTTTACAACTGTTTATGGAAATTGTAAAAAATAGGCTTTTACAACTGTTTACGACAGTTGTAAAATACTTATTCACAAGCACCTAAGGTAGTTGTAAATTTATTTTTCACAACCGCTTTAAGCTGTTGTAAAAAACAAATTTACGACTGCCACATCCCGTTGTAGTTATTTTTATCGTAGAGCTGTTAACTATTGTTATAATATCTTTTAATAACATCTTTTAGTAGTTGTAAAAGACTTATTTACAACTATTCGTAACAGATGATATTAACATTTAACCACTGTTTGCGTCATTTGTGCTAGCTGGTAATTTACAACTGTTTATAAGAGTTTTAATAAGATATACTCCAACTAATAATGACAATTGTAGTAAATATTTTAATAACTACTATATAATTCAACAGCCATTAGCCATAAATTTTAAAATATTATAATTCAAACCAATATTTAATTAATAATAACTACAATCAGTTAAGTTACTTGAAACAACACGAACTGTTCACGTTCAAACTATTCGAAAACAATTCAGGTATACACCATTTTTTAATTTATAACCTCATTACAAAACATAGCTAAATCCAAAAGCTAAATCATGTAAGTACACGTACGTACTAATCAAAAGAGATAAATTCCTTATGCCAAGCAACAGTTGTCGTGACTGGTTGTCCAAATGTATAAATATCTGAAGTATGCCTATATAAAACAGCTTCGGGATCCACTACAGAATCAACCCAAACGTTCCAAGCATCTACTCCTAGTGTTACATGGTGCACTAAAATAGTTGATGCAATTGTTGCTTTTGCGACATCATTCCTTTGTCAATCCAATAATTTGCATTTTCAAAACCAATTCCCAACTTGTATATTACCAACCTTTGAGACATTTTTGCTTCTGCGATGTGACTGCAAAACAAAAGTAAAGAACCACGAATAATTAAATGCAATTGGAAATCAAAATTAACTGTATGACATTGTCCTGCATGCAACGTTGGTTCTATATTACTATTAGTTTATCAATGTTAACACTATACCATTATAACACTATCAGGAAAACCACAAGCAATCAAAGTTAACAATTAAATACAGTCAGCACTATAATACTTGCATTATCATGGATTAACACATATCACTCAAGTATTATCATAGATCAACTTAATCATTCTTTACAAACAACAAAAGTAATAATATGAAATTGTAAAACTTGAAAAGCATCTTTATAGTTGTCCTACACATTCATATAACAGTCCTACAAGAAACGTCCTATGTGATTGACTTGTCCAAAGCTATTTTCCTTTACAAGAATTTGAACTAATTCTTTATACTTCCGGTTTAAGTCATGTTCTCAATGGTACCACCCAAAACTCCTCTTCTACCTAAACAGGACAATCTATATGATTTTGCTTCCAAAACTGAAAAACAATTTTTTTTGTAATTGTTTTGATTTTTGTTTTCTTCAAATGCCAAGAACTTTTACTGGGCTGAATATTTTTTGAACAAATCTCATTTTCTAAATGGGTCAAAAATGAAGTTTGGAACAATAGTTGTTTTAGGACATTCCTTTGAAGTTTGAACGCAAAAACCAACTTTAAGCTTAAAAGGGAAGTTATCAAAATTAAATTTGTTATTAGATATGCAAATACAATGCGGAATAATTCCAAAACTAGCGGAACAAATTTTGTTTTCAGATATGCAAATACATTAAAAAAAAACTAAAATTGTTCTTAAAAGTTAGGGTATGTTCGGTTTCTAGTTTTAAATTTTTTGGTTTTCGTACATACAAAAGTACGAACAACACGCACATACTATTAACAGAACTTTTGGTTTAATTACCAAAAGCATACTAGGCCCACTCAACCCAGCCCATCACGTGGCATCAAATCCCAAAGTGTTGCCAAAACACTCAGGATCTAGGCCCGGAAGGGATCGTGAGAGCATAGGCTTCAAATCCCCTTAAAGATGTAACTTCGCATTCCTCGAAATTAATGTAGGATGCGAATTTTGTATCCTCAAGGGGGATGCGAAATTTCCTAGTAACTACACCGGGTTGCAAATTTCCTTCAACCTCTCCTTTGGGATGTGAAATTCCTGCTGGGGTCCCTCAATATTACCTACTCCCACCCAATCCACTACTTATAAATATCCCTTATCTCGTACTTCAAAAGGGATGGCATTTGCATGATTTGACGACCTTAAAAGGACCTTGGACATTATTAAGGGGCATCCTAAGCTTCATGAAGGAGAAGAAGAACTATTTTCTCCCAAGACTTTTTATATGCACAATATGACTCCCAAATATTTGACCAAATTTCATAGACAATTATAATAATGATGTCCAACACTTGTAACCTTCAACTGTGAGTAAAAAATCTACTGACGCTTCAAAGTGGACGTGGGTTCAATACGAACCGAACCACTATAAATTCATGTGTTCTTTGCTTACTACACTTACTTTTTTCCATACGTGAAACTTTACTCTCATGTAATCGAAAATCTTTGGGTGTGATGAAATTTTATGCATCAACACTTTGGTGCTTTCACTAAGAAATTACTCGCTTCTTTCTGTTTGACTTCTATCTCAACTTCGAAGCGCTACTTAGGTTTTCTCAACCTACCTTATGAGTTTGCTTACGATGGATAAGAAAGGAAAGACTCCAATGATCGGAACTTCCACAGTGGCTGATACTGCTTCTTCTCGGTCCCAACTTTCGGAACTCTTAAGACTGACATGAATGTCGCTACCTCCTACGCTTCTGACGCTCCGATGACCCAAGCTCAGTTGTTCGAGCTTAACAAGAATTTGGAAGACTGGGTTTGATAACTTACCAACTAGTTGCGGACAAACATTGTGCCAATGCAGCGACTTCAAGAAAGTCAACAAACGTTGTCCACCTTGAACTCAACCGGAACAACACTCGTCCTTTACCCAATGCCTCAAAAAGTTCATCTTTCAACACTTACCGTGGGAACTGAAGCCAAAGGTGGAGGACTAATGCTAATGCCAATGCCAATACCAATGACAACAATAATGGAAATGGAACTATAGTGACTTTCAGTGGAACGCGTCAATGTGATCATTTCCGGTTGGTTATTAACGACGAAGCAAGACCTAGTAACTGACCCTTTCCGCGAAGATGATCTAGCTCAACAGGCTTAATTCAACCCTAATCAACCTCACCAAAATCAAGCAGCCAAGGTTGATGACATGAACGAAGATGATTCTGGCATTCATCCCATAAGATATCCACGATCCTGAACCCTTGAGTTGAACCACGACCGCTGGAATCCACAGAGGTTCAACCTGTGTTTCTTACCGACATGGTCTGAAGGATTTTGAGATAAACTCGGGAAAAAGCCACCAACATTTGGGAAACCAACATGAGGTGTATCCCCTTTACTCGAATCGTCCATGAAGAAGAATGACCTTGATGTGTCAATATTCCCCAGCTTACGGTTACACGGGAAAGATTAATCCCTGCAACTTTCTAAACCGTTATGAATGGCGTATGGACTCGAGTCGAGCCACTGATGCCGTCAAATGCAAATGCTTCCCAGTTTTCCTAGAGGACACAAATCTGCTTTGGGTTTCTCGACTTCCAGCTTGATCCATCTTTACCTTCAACCAACTCACTTCTGAAATGGTGAAGCAATTCAGAATGCACGTCGCAAGGCCGAAGGATACTCATTCTCTATCAAACCTTTACCAGGGCTTTGGGGAATGTCTTAAAAAGTTTTCTCGAACGCTTCAGCACCACACTTGCTAAGGTTAATGATCTAGCACCATGCACAGTTTTGGTCCATCTTGTTAATGGCATCCTACCTAGATCCTCATTGGAGCATGGATCGACTGAAAGAAACCCAAGACCTTGGAAGCTATTTACAAGAAGGCCAACTAGTTTCTATGCCAAAAGGAAGAATGAAAAACAGGGCATCTCAAGGTGGCCATCCTAATAACACACTCGGGCATTGTCATGGACAACGTAAAGGGGAAATAAGTTGGAGAATCTTCCAACAAGGGCAAATGTGTGATCCCATTCAAACCTAAGCTGAACAATGGAAAACCAAGCAACTGCAACAACTAATCACCTGGATATTCGAACAAACACGACCGCTGCACAACTTACAGGGATTACACTCCACTTAAATGAGAGCTAGAGGTAATCTATCTTGAATTAAGTTATACCATCGAGTATAAGAAACTGAACATGAGAGAATCTTTCGACCGTAAGAAGAACTTCAACAAATACTGCAGATTCCAGGATATGTTTAGGAACAACACTAACGATTGCCACTACCTCAAGGATGCGATAGAGAAACTCATCCGAGAGAAATGCCTAGAGCAATATGTTCAAAATCCTTCTCCTCAAGAAGCAGCCGCGGGCCCGTCAACGCTCGCAGTTCCTACAGCTAAAACTATCCCAGGGCTATTCAACCAAAGACCACGCGGTATTGTGATCAACACCATCTGCAGTGTGCCTCATCCTGCAAATGAGAGCTTCTGGCATATGGAGGTATACGCCAATTACGTCACGCATGCCATCTTGGAAGCAAGCTCCGCATTTGACGAATCTGTCACTGCCAAGCTTCAAAAGACAATGCAGGACGATATTGTTTTCCATGAGAGAGAGAGAATCTATGAGAATTGAAATCCCAACCATATACCCTCTCGTTATTTCTGCACACACAGGCCTGACCTATGTCCAAAGAATCCTCATTGATTCTAAAAACTCTATCAACATAATCTTTAAATCGGTCTATGACCAAATGAAATTTGAGGCCAAAGACTTGATGCTTTTCCATGCCACTGTCCATGGCTTCAACTGCTCCTGCAACCAGCCGGTAGGAATGGTAGACCTGCAAGTCAAAATTGGAGTCGAGAGTCAAAGCAGAGTCAAGATCTTCACTTTGTTGTCATCGACTTCATCTCTCCTTACAACATCTTTCTTGGGCGTCCTTTCCTTGTAGAGTTATGAATCTGCACGACTCCTTGGTCCCTTCTTATGAAATTTACAATGGAGAATGGGATCAGAACCATTAAGGGTGATCAAGCCACAACGAGAGCCTGTTATCTCATTGAATGGAAGAATGCTATCAACAAGGAGAAAGGCAAGAGCACAGAACAGATCCTCATCGCCAAAACCATCAGTGCATAGCATCCACTGGAGTCTGGGTCCTGGCTCAAACGTCACTACGTGTTTCTAAAGATTTTGTTCCAATGGAAGACGAAAATACGAATTTCAATAGGGGTACCCCGATGGAACCGACTATCGACATCCCTATCAATCTCGCTGATCTAACAAGGTTCTTGAAGGTTGGATCACAACTCTACTAATCATTAAAGGAAGATTTCATGTACTTTTTAAGGGCCAACATCGATGTTTTTTCTTGGACCCACTTAGATATGTGTGGCATCGACCCAAGAATCGCTTGTTACATGCTCAGTATCAACCCAAAGCATCTTCTAGTTAAACAAAAGCATTGAGTGTTGGTAATAAAGAGATTGCTGACACTCGGAGAGGAGGTGGATAGGCTGCTTTACAATTGATTTATCTGCGATGACCTCTATCCTGAATGGGCCACCAACTCGGTCTTGGTTAAGAAATCAAATGTAAAATGGGGAACATGTGTCGACCACTAAGATATGGACAAAGCCTACCCAAAAGACAGCTTCCCACTTCCAAAAATCGACCAACTAGTTGATTCAACTGCTGACAACCAGCTTTTCTCCTTTATGGATACGTTATCAGGCTACAATCATATTCCAATGTATCTTTCAAATCAAGAGCACACTTCATTCATCACCGACCGTGCTCTATTGCTACATTGTCATGCCTTTTAGTCTCAATAATGTTGGAGCTTCCTATCAGCGACTGGTCAACAACATGTTTAAAGACCAGATGAGGAGATCCGTGGAGGTCTGCATGCACGATGTGCTCATGAAAACAAGGGCTTTGAATGACCTCATCAATGACCTCGCGGAAATATTCAATGTCCTTCGTAAATATGGCATGAAACTCAATCCTTTGGAATGCTCTTTCGGCGTTGCATCGGGAAAATTCCTAGGTTTCATTATCAATTCACAGGGCATTGAGGCAAATCCAGAAAAAATCCAAGCTATCAGGCATATTCAAGCCCCTTATAGCATGAAAGATGTTCAAAGCTTGAACGGGAAAGTGGCCGCCCTAAGTCGATTCATCTCAAAAGCTACTGGTAAATGCATTCCCTTTTTCGACTTGCTTAGAAAAGGGAAGCGCAATTTCAAATGGATACCGGAGTGCATAATTGCATTCCAGGACCTCTTGAATCACTTAAAGCAACTACATATCTTATCGAAGCCCTTAGATCATGAAGACTTATACATCTATTTGGTTGTTTCTGTGCAAGCAATTAGCTTGGCGCTGGTGTGCGAAGAAGATCATGCCCAATGGCTCGTTTACTACATCAACAAGAGGTTGATAGGTGCGGTAGAGAATTATCCAAAACCTAAAAAGCTTGCTTACTGCATGTTGATCTCTTCCCAGAAGCTACGGCCATACTTTCAGTCGCATCCAATCAAAGCCAACACTGACCAGCTGCTACGACAGGTCCTATAACGATTTGAGGCGTCTGAGTGACCTTTGAAGTAGAATATAAAACTAAGCCAATTCGTGATTACTTTCATTCCTCATCGAGCCGTCCTCGGACAAGCCCTTGCAGATTTCATGGTGTAGTTCACTATTCCCGAAAAGCCTCCTTTGGAAGATAGTGAGTGACACGACCCAGACTTCTCGATTCCCAAGGAGAGACAAAGGAGCCCAGATTGCTTTGAGAACACGACGCATTAGAACACAAACATAAGAATATTTCATTGCTATTAAAACAATTACATCAGAGCACAAGAAGATATCAGAGTACGAATAAATAATTTACAGTGGAAAATATCAGATATTTAATTAATTACAATAAATTTAAATACATAAACATGATGTGCAGCGGAAAGCATTAACTACCACAACTGAAGGAAATACACGGATGCAAAGCTTTCTGAATATAGCTCCAGCTGTAATCTAGTATCCTAGGAAATGAAATATCTGCGAAAACCCAAAACTACTAACTGTCTGTGTGGAAAATATGGGCACCTAGAGTTTAGGTAGAAACAATAAACTCCGAGTCAGTCATGGGACTCTTGTGAGAACTAAAACAGATATTCAAACTTTACTTTAAAATATGGTAAATCACGGGACCACGCTGCATGTCACGAAATGACTTTTCCCCCATGAATACTAGTGCCTAAACAATAACCAGTAATAGATATATAGATCTACAATTCATCACACAACATGCAATTCCTCAATCTACCCATTTAGGCTTAGTCCCAAATTTAGATTTTTCGAAATCCAATTCATTTACGAAAATTATTTCTTTGGACTTTATTCCTGAATTCTTATTTCAAATCATTTGAAATACCTATCTAGCTATTATGTCGAAGTAGATTTCACTTCGGGATCTCAAACCATAATCATTTGGAAATATGAATTCCAAAACATCACAATGCATACAAAAAGATATGCAACCAAATATCGGGATTCCCTCAGACAAGGGAAAGGGTACGTACCTTACCAACTCGATATATATATATATATATATATATATATATGTGTGTGTGTGTGTGTGTGTGTGTGTGTGCGTGCAAGTCCCACTATGGAGCAGACTACACTGATGATGCACCATCCCACGTCCTCGGGGAAACTACACTGCCATCTCACCCATACTTTTAGTCGTCCGGGTTACCCAAATATTTAGCCACATACTAAATCATTTTATATCCCGAAGTGGGGAAAAATCATTTCACAACATAATAATTACAAGTACTTTCCAAAATATAGCACTTTACATTAGCAATTCACACATATGATCAGTCACTATTAATCATATAACTTTTGAGCTTGTACGTCTCAGAGAAGGGTGTTAAGCAAGAGAATAAATTATCTGCCACTAAACAAATACATCATCAATAACAACTAATCAGGTATGTGATGAACTACATTGTCAAACACCTAATACATTTCAAAATAATTTCGACAACATCGGGTTTTGGTCTCGAAATCCTTTCTGTTTTATAAAACATTTTTATAAAAAATTCCCTATCCAAAATCGGGAACACGTTTCTTTTCACTTAATAAAAATATCATTTCAAAATCATTCATTAAATTTGACATGAGCTCAACTACATCTCTAAACATCTCATAGTTAAATCGTGAAGTGTTTCACAAGATGTTAGCATACAAATATTTCTACCCAACCCAATGCTAAATGTAAAAGCTTATTTTGCTCATAAACTGGTCGAGCACAATCCAAACAATCAATTAATCATAATTATGAATATCAACAACCAAGTATATTTGGTTTATACCATCTCTCATGTTTTGGTAAATTTAATCACCATTCATTCATTTAAATCTAATTAAAGATTTATTAAAACCATAGTTCAGTTTTAATTTCATAAATCATTACTTAATGATTGTTCAACTTTAAGGAAAACTAATCCTACCTTTAACTGGGTTAAAGAATCAATGTCCTTTAAAACAAAGTTCACGATAAACCCAAAATCATCTTCCATTTAATATGGAACTTTCACGGAAATCATAATAGTATATAATCGATATACATATCTGTATCGAACTAATACAATAAGGGGAATAGCGGCAAAGCCTTTTAAATTCTATAAATAGTAACGGTCTTCCTTTACAGAAGTTCATCTCGATTATTAAATCGGATTCCATTCAATTCCAATTTAATATATATTAAATTGGAAAACTTTTATTTGGAAAATTCTATTAATCTTATTTAAACGATTAAAATTTCCAAATCATATCTTCACTGTTAATTTGGTTAAAGAAAGACTGTTATTTAAAACATTGTTCACTATAAACCCAAAATACAATTTGATATTAAATACAAGGCTCTGAATAGAAATAATATCGACTTATATTCAACAACAAATTCTGAAACTAACGGTATTGGGAATAACGATATATGTATCTTCCAAATTCCTCAATATCTGTATAATCACGGAATCCAATATCGAAATATTCCAAAGATTATTTCCACTCAAATCCATTCCAACTTATTCATTAGGAAATTCTGTTTATGTAAAAACCCCTTTTTCAATCCAATTTATTTATTTAAAAACATTGGATTGTTATTTTAGTTAATAATTAGTTCATTCAGATAAAAGTGTATTTTTACCTTTTCAAAATTGGAATTTTTCATCCAAAATCTTTCCAAATCATTTATTTTTATTTTACACAATATTTCCATATTTTTAATAAAATTAAGGCCTTTACAGTCGGTTTCCAATAACGGCCACTAAACTGCATCCATAGCGACCTTTTCTGAAATTGATTTGGACATAATTTAAAATCCATCCATTCAAATTTAAATCTCATGTATTCATTGGAAAGCTCTTTTCGATACGAACCCAACGGTTCCAATTTTCGGAGAATCCAACAGTCGGATCTCCCATTACATCAATTTGAAGTCAATGGTTGAAATTCGCGAACGGTCGCTGCGCGACGTGTTATATACAAACCATTATATATATATGTATATATATGTATATATATATATATATCGTCGATTTTCATTTAAAACATATATTATAAATCGTTTATAAATTCATTTTAAAAACGATTCCAACTTCCATTTCTATTTTAAATTAAAATTGAATATTCCATTACACAACAATTTTATATATCTCATATATAAGTTAAAAATAATATTTACATCAAAATCATATCTTAATTCTTCAATATAATTTTAAAATATTGGTTCATATTCTGAATCAGAATACGACACATCAAAATCATATCTTAATTCTTCAATATTATTTTAAAATATTGGTTCATATTCTAAATCAGAATACGACTCAATCAATTACCATATAATTTCAGTTATATGGATTTCATATGTTGTATGTATTCAACAATAATGATAAATAATCATTAAACATTCAAAAAACATCCAGAGTGCAATTTACAACTGTATAAGCATTAAAATAAATAAATAATGCTCATCACAGCCTGTCAACCCATCGGTTGACATACAACTAAAAATTAGAATTAGTGTATGTCAAATATCATCCCAATACCGGTGTGGGGTTTTCAAACAATAGTCGATTTAAATAAATCATTAGCTAATCCAATTCAAATTCGGTTTGAATTATTTTTCTACTTAACCAATTTTCACTGTTTAAATTATAAATGGATATTTATAATTTAATTTCAACTACCACATTAATGTTAACAATATTTTAATTTGTTAATCATCATAATCACAACACAATACAGTCAATTAACTCATCCTTATAAATAAATACTCAACTACCCAATGCCATTTACGGCGCCACAAGTGGCTATCCGCGGAGTATGAAATTCGAGTGTTGCTAATATCCATACGTCGCTTCCAATTAAAATGACTTGTGGGAGTTCATGTGTTGAACTCTAAAAATAACTACATGATAAAATATTGAGTGAGAAGGAGTTCTCACATTGGGTTCCACTCCATCATTCTTTAATTGATGATTTTTAATTTTTGAACTAAATAAATGAGAGTTTAATTTAGCCAAAAATCCAACTTGCTCCATCTTTGTTCTGGTCAGTTCCATGTTGTAGAGTTTGTTGTCACTATTCCAACGTGACTGAAATCGTTGGATTTCGACCTCAAATGAAATACATATGGTATTAAATACATTAATTACAGTTCTAAATAATTAAAACAAAATTAATTTAGTTTAATTACTTTCCCCTGCTTAAACCCGTCGTCTTCTCCATCAGTTTCCACCGAAAAATCGAACCCACATTCACGATCAAACTTAACCCAATGCGCTACCATAGGATCCGCTGTACCTAGATCAAATCATAGCCTGTCGTCGCCCTCTGCAAGCAGCGCCACCACCCACGACGCTGATAAACTTGGTGTTCCCATCCATTATGAAACCTGCCTCCAAGTCGTCCTCTTTAGCCCACGATTTCTTCCAGTCTACTACTCTAGAGACGATCACAGCCATACCAATTGAAAGATCTCAGAGAGTTCTTTGATTTATGTTTAATAATCCTTTGAAATTATTGAACGGATTTAGAAATACTGGGGGGGGGGGGAATCGATCGGCTTAGCCACTGATTTTGGAGCCGCCGGCGCAAACGATGAATGGCACTAGGGTTTCCGGTTTATCAATATATATATATATATATATATATATATATATATATGTATGTATATATATATATATATCAATATGTAATTATTATTTAATTCTTTAATAACTCGTTTATTGCCACGAACTCCAAATCAAACCCAACGACTATCGTTTCTAACAAAATACCCTATTTCAGACACAATGGGATATGTTTCGTATGCCAATTCAACGGTTTTGATCAGTTTTCATCAAAATTAAAATATAAATTAATGTAATGGTCAATATTGAATTCCAACATACATTTTAATTTACCGAGGCCACATACTGACTCCAAAAATTACAGAAAAATTATATCTAGCTATGTTTTGACGATACAGCCCTAACAAAACTAATTTCATCGAATTTGGAGACCGTTCGGAAATAGGCCTTTTTTGTCGATTAAATTCAAATTGAAATAACAAAACACGTTTAAATTCACTACGCTCACATAATGATTCCAAAAATTATGAAATATTAAACTTGACTATAATTTGATATTCTAGATCCAACGAAAGCAGTTTCGAAAAAAACAGAGATCGTTTGCAAAATGGTTATTTTTAAGGGCTATATATTATTAAAAAATATATATATATATATATTTCATAGCGACTATTCTGAATTTTAAATTGGATGTAACTTACAATTTATAAAGTGAAATCTCAGTTTCTTACATTCATTAGAAAGATATAGTTAAATAGATTCTAAGGTATCTTGTTTCATCCAATTCTGACTTATATTGAAGTCTATACATTAAATTGAAATTTAAAATCGAATTTTCAAACTACCGCACCATTTCAGGCTCGTTTTATAATTAATATAAATATATACGTTCTAACTTCGATTTAAATAAATTTTTAGTCGTTATTATTTAAAATAAATTATTTTAAATTCTTAAAATCCATTAAATCAACTAAAATAATTTTTTTAAATTGGTTCAGAAATTCCGGGTTGTTACAATGAGCCTCCCAACATTCAATGAAACTATACGTGGATGGATAATCTAACTGTCATTGTTATGGCATCGGAGTTGTATTCATTACTCCTGAGGAACGCTCGTTCTATTACGCTCTAAAGCTCGATTTCCTTACTAGCAACAATGATGGAGAATATGAAGCCTTAATTGCTGGACTTAGAATTGAAATTGAACTCAACATCGAGGCTAACCAGATTTACTATGATTCACAGCTCATCGTACACCAGTTACTAGGCAAATATCAAGCCAAGAGGGCACGGCTTGCTCCCACCTCCCTAGATTCAGTAAACTATCTACCAACATTGAACACTACATCATTACACGCATCCCTCGAGAACAGAACGAGAAAGATGATTCATTGGCCAAGCTGATTGGATATCAACAATGGAGGCCGAGCCCAAACCCAAGTCTCAGATGACATTGATCAAGTACTACCTGCTTCATGGAATCCTCCCTGACCACTCCAAGGAAAGACGAGTGCTCATCTGCAAATAATCACAATACATTATTCTAGATTGAGTTCTCAACCAAAGAGGATTCTCTATTTCATTACTCTGATGTGTAGCCCACAATGACGCTGACCGTGTACTGCTCGATGTGGCGGAAGTCAAGTGCGGTGACCAAACTAGGGGCAAACACTAGCAAATAAAATTCTCAAATATGGCTAATTTTGGCCAACACTTGATGAGATGCAGCAGACTATGCCCGCAAGTGCGATAAATCCCAAAGGTTTTCTAAAATCCCAAGAGCCTCTCCTACCAAGCTAAGGTAGATGGTCATTCCTTTGTCATTTGTTACATGGGGAATAGATATCATCGGAATTCTTTTGATGGCTAGGGGAGGTGCACGGTATGTTATCATTCCAGTTGATTACTTTACCAAGTTGGGTTGAAGCCAAGCATCTTGCTACAATTACTACCAAGAAAGTGACCAACTTCACAGCCTGCATCATCATCTATCGTTTGAGTCCCTCAGACTATCATCTTCGATAATGAGACCCAATTCGAAAGTGTTGAGTCCAAGACCATCTGCCGACGAGACAACATTGAGAAGAAATACTTGGCAGTAGCTCATCCTCAAGCCAATGTGCAAGTCAAAGTTGTCAACAAAGTGATCAAATCCATAATCAAGAAGATTCAGGAAAAGATCGGAGGCTTATGGGTAGATGAACTCCTTCTAACCCTTTGGGCTTACCGAACTACTTATAAGTCAACGGCTGGTCACACTCCTTTCGCTTTCCTATGGATCTGAAGCCTTCATTCCCTTTGAGTTCAAACTTCAATCTCATCGAGTCACATACTATGATTCGAAGACAACCCAAGATCTTCTTTTGTAATCACTTGACTTGTTCGAAAAAAAAGAGACGAAGCAGAACTCAAAGCTGCCACTCAATGACAACGAGTCGCCTGGTACTTTAATTCCAAAGTCCATCCAAAGCACTTGACATCAGTGACCTCATCTTGAAGAGGATCTTTCCCACACTGACCAGCTTCAGTCCTCGCTGGGAAGGTCCATACTTCTTTCAACGGAGGCCTGGAGATGGAACCTTCAAGCTAATGACCGTTGATGGCGCTGAGCTACCAAGACAATGGAACAACGAACACCTCCGTCGTTACTTCAGTTAATCTATTGTACATATTTACTACTTTTCATTAATGTTTTGTATTCAAAGTTTAAGGCATTGTAAAGAAAAGGCCATTACTGCCAAATTTATTAGTAAACAAAATTTCAGATGTCCATACACTTGGTATGTTTACTTTCCGGGTAATATGCTTGAGAAATCGTTACAACTGATTTGCATACACAAGTGCACAACACTGGATCGGCATCTTGACGCTTGGAATTAATCTTCCTACTCGAGTCTCGAAACAACGACAAGGCCGAGTATAAATAACCCAATTCGAGTCTCGAACCAACGATGACGCCGAGTATAAATAATTCAACTTGAGTCTTAAAACAATGACGAGGCTGGGTATAAATAACCCGATTTGAGTTTCGAACCAACGGCGAGGCCGAGTAAAAATAACTCAGGACTCTTATTAACTTCAGTATCCAACCCCGTTCCCAAGTCTCTAGATTTAGGGAAACCCACTATTTGGGTGAGTGTGACATCAATCGCTTGCTTGACTCCATCCGACACACAGTGTCTGGATTCGGGTAAAAATCTGGCGAACCAACGACGCCCTTGAGCTATAACCCGAACGAAACGATAGGAGAGTCTGAAGGACGAACCCACGATGTCCAACTTGCCTCATCACAACTCGAGATCAACGACCGCAAGGACATCCGAGGAGAAAAGACACCAAACCTGAACTTCGCATGACTCAAGGCGAAGCTCCCAATAGACAGGAAGTCTCAAGGGCAGAGCCAGCACACACAAGCTTCACACAACTTGAGAATCTCAAGAGTGAATCCCCAGACAACAATTTCCCAAGTGTAACGATGATTATAATTACGCAAGTACAAATATTAGATAGCATAGATGAAAATTCAAACACTCAACACTGCATGTAATATAAGAAAAGCCAACTAAAAAATCGTTCATAGAAAGCAAACTACAACTGCATATTTCTTTCTAACGACATGACGTACATGAAAACCACATCACTCCAGAAGCGAGGGTCGTGCTCGCGTATCCTATCGGGCTCATATCTTTGTATAATTCTCAAGCCTGCTTCGCCTCACCCTCAATCTTCTTGTACCCTCACTTCAGTTGTATTGTTTCAGCAACAAAGAGTTAGCGTATAAACGTGTCACTCGTATACACAGAAATAGACGCAATTCGAAGAGTTGTCCTTCTCAGTTCGTTATCTCTACTCTGAAGGTACTCAAGAGGCACTCCCTATTAGCTTTAACATCCTATTCTAGGTTTTGGATTGTAATATTATGTTTAAAGATCAGCTCTGAGAGATGCCTCGCGTACCTATGTATTTCCCAATATCGGAAGTAGGCATCGTACACTTTATCATAAACATCATTGTCCACATTTAAAGGGATCGGGTGAATGTCAGGCAACCACTTGAGCTTTTTAAAATAGAAGTTGGGAAATTCCTCCTTCAGTACCGTTTTCTTCTGTTCGGGAGTGAACTTGGAAATTTCTAACATGTCGGGCAAATGTAGACCTTTCTTTGAAGCGCTTTTCTTTCCAGGTCTTTAACCCCTAAGATTCATCTCCATACTTCCAGATGTGGTCAAGGGAGCCTATGGTGGAGCATAAGGAGGGAGAATCGATGACTACTGTCGTGTGCTCGCGATATCTAGCCTCGAGTTTGTTCCAAATGATCGAATGATGGGTGGTGGAGATTCCGAATGTCGAGACTGATCTCTATGAAGACGTTTGTCCATAAGGGTGAGCGGAGGGTGTAAACAATTTTGTCCCTCTTCTGAAACAACCTACAAACCCGCTCCTCTTTGGCCGGTAGTCCCCAGATCCTCGACCTTAAATTCTATCGCCATCTCGAGCCATTTCATCTACGCGAAACATATTCAAAATTATAGTCGAACACTCCACGCACATAAACAAATGATGTGTTATGCAGTGTTTATGATTGTGTGTCTTAACTGTTCTCTCCACGGGCAAGATTTAATCCCGCCTGAAGAGGTGGGCTAATTTCAGTTATATGGATTTCATACCTCGTATGTATTCAACAATAATGATAAATAATCATTAAACATTAAAACATCATCCAGAGAGAAATTTACAACTGTATAAGCATTAAAATAAATAAATAACACTCATCACAGCCTGTCAACCTATCGGTTGACATACAACTAAAAATTAGGATTAGTGTATGTCAAATATCATCCCAATACCCATGTGGGGTTTTCAAACAACAATCGATTTAAATAAATCATTAGTTAGTCCAATTCAAATTCGGTTTGAATTATTTTTCTACTTAACCAATTTTCACTGTTTAAATTATAAATGGATATTTATAATTTAATTCCAACTACCACATTAATGTTAACAATATTCTAATATGTTAATTGTAACACCCCCTCCTCCGCTAGGGTCACTCGCAAAGGAATGCACTAGCTTTAGAGGGGCATTATTGGTAAACATGCACAGAAATATCACAAGACAGAACATATATAAATAGCGGGAGTAAAATCAAACTTTCATAACATGAATAAATAAGGTCTAAAGCCTTTTACATCAGAGTACATCAAAAACTGTCTTGCAGTAGTAAAGAAGCATAAAGACTTTTTAATAAATTATTCCCCAAGTAAAACAGTAAAGTAGCCATAGCCAAGAGAAGTCCAAGCCATCCATGATGACCTTCAAGCAGAAGAAGTCCGAACTAAACAGCAGTGTTTCCTCCCTGAAACCTGGGGGGGAAACGGAAGAAAAGAGGCGAAACAAAACGGGTCAGTCAAAAAGACTGAGTAAGTCCTATCTACTTCCAGTATAAAAACAGGTAAAGGTAACATGACATGCATAAACTGAAAGTAAACATAAGGATAACTACAAGATAGATAAACCAGAGTAGCCGGTTAAACTACTGCGGCAAGGTAAACTAAGGTATCATGAAAACTACGGTGTTATGATAAGTCAAGGTATCATATCGTCAGATTTCTATCGAGTACATTTTCCCAAGGTATCTACCCCGTCTAACATCCCATGGTATCTATTATGTATATTCTTCCTAGTTCTAACATGTATATTTGCTCTGCACATCTCGTACTAGTATCCCTACCCGCGTCATGTGTTAACCATGAATGTCTCTTGCTCAAAGTCGTGTAATGGTCCATGTCGACCTAATATATCTCATATATAGGTTACTCAAATCATATGTTTCTTTCCAAGTATATATAAGTTCAGTCCTTTGCCGTACCTCGTACGGGCTTCCGCATGTCGTATTATCCTTGAAATCGTTTGGACTGTCACCCTTGTTCTAGCTAGGCTCTTCCATATGAATCATCGTTTGAACTACTAGGACTTACGCCACCTAGCACCACTAGGGATTACGCTTACCTATTGCATGCTTTCGTATTTCGGTTTGGGTTAAACCACCTAGGCCACTAGGGATTACGCTAACCCTCAACCGCGCCCTTTTTCCCACGCATTCATCGCGAATCGTTTTTCTATAACTGTATGCACATGTATCACATCGTGCCATCCGAGTCCTGTCACAGGGCAGAACAAGAAATACAGGACTCGGTCGGGAGCTTTAAATTTATCTGCCGATGCAGATACTAAGGTCTGCTTTTCTACACGTGGCTATGGTCCCACGAGACCCCTCCCTCAACTAGTGAAAGGCAACACAAGAGAAAATCTTGCATGAGAACTACACTCCGGCCAGCCCAAATCCTACGGCCTACCTCACCCATAATTAGATAGCAATTATGGTCTGTTGGGTGTTCCCTGCCTTTCCGTACGTACACGCTTGACTCAAGATGGTAGATGATCGACGAACTTGCTATCTCGGGCACCTTATGTATCCGCCGACTCACTGCTATCCACCCCAGTCTTTAGGTCGCTCGCATAGCAACCAAGGCATATTCTTGGTTCTTCTACCGCAGACCTCAACCTCTCGTGAGCCTAGTATAATGACCTGACAGCTCACATAGGGATCCCAAGAATATCCTCACGTTCCCCGAAGCCGCTGCTTCATTACCCAGTTCGTTGGAGCCTTTATCCGAATCAGATAGCCTGCTCCTACACGCATACTCTAACGTATCGGGTTACTGATCTATCTAAGAAATGGTCCAAATTTCCTTGACTAAGAATTATTACTTAGTTTCCCTTAACTAAGGTTTACCACTTAGCCTTATTTCCATAATCCTTGTTAACTATGGTTATTTACCTAATCCTCCGAATTAGGGTTTATCTAATGGGTTAAGTGTCACTTAAGTTCACAACTTAACCCGTCTACAAAACATGTCGAAACTGGCTAAGTATCCAAGTCCAAGACTTAACCCTACAGACCATGTGTCAAGTTGGTTAAGTATATCAAGCAATCCATGGCTTAACCTCGTCTAATTATCATTTTAGATTGGTTAAGTATATATTAATTTGACCCCATCAAATTACCGAGTCAAATCGGTCAAGCGTATTCGAAACGATTCGTGACTTAGCCTTATCATGTTTTCACGTTAGATTGGTTAAGTATAGGTTAACTTAACCTCATCAAATTAACGAGTTAGATTGGTTAAGTATAGGTCACTTAACCTCATCAAATCATCGTGTGAAATTAGTTAAGTGTTTAACTTAACCCCATTGAATTACCAAGTTAAGTCGGTTAAGTATGGGTTACTTGACCTCATTGAATTACCAAGTTTAAATTGGTTAAGTGTTTAACTTAACCCTATCGAATTACTGTGTTTAGATTAGTTAAGCCTAATCTTAACCCCATCCATTAACTGTATTATACGGTTAAGTGTCATTAAGAAAATTTACTTAACCTTATCACGTTATCGTGTTGGATTGATTAAGTGTTGGTTAACTTAATCCCGTCCACTAGTTGTATAAAAATGGTCAAGTGTCATTAGGCAAATCAAGTTACTTAACCTACCCAAGCTTATCATGTTTTGTTAAGTATCATTAGCCTAATCAAATTACTTAACCCATTTGTCCATATCATATTTGGTTAAGCCTCATTAATCAAATTAACTTAACCCTATTACGTGGCATTAATTTAATTAATGCACCCTCAACCTCTCACATTAGACCTTGTTGTGGTTACTAGTTAAGCCGGGCGGGTCCGGGTAGATTTACACCACAACCTAGTCTAACCTCGGGTCTTAAGCGCGACATGACCAACTTCTCACATTGGGTCCTATTGTTTGCAACTACTAGTTAGGCCGGTCGGTTCCGGGTAGTTTTACGTTGCAAACTCAACCCAACCTCGAGTTGGCCACACTCATATTATCTAAGTTCATCATGTTTCCAAAACATGTTACAAGTTTTTCAAGCATTTGGGTAGACCTAACTTAATAGGTAAATTCCCAAAGGGTAGACCTAACTTAATAGGTAAATTCCCAAGCTCATGTTTTTATGCATACTTACATGTCAACTTCCATGTTATCTTTCAAGTATAAACACATGTCATATTCAAGTTAAGATTTTGCGACATGTTCATGTTTATCTAACTACCCAAAATCGTGTTTTCCCAACGCAAGCAAAGCGAGTCAACATAGTAAGGATACTATTGTCACATATTGGTCTCAAAACATGCATGATGCCAAAAAGGGCTTGGCTTCCACATGCATAACATCATAAAGGGATTGGCCATAAACATGCATAGTGTCATAAGGTAATTTGGCCACAAACATGCATATCATCAAAAAGGGTTTAGCCATAAACATGCACAACTTAAAAGAGGGGATTGGCCACGAGCATGCATAATCTCATAAAGGATTTGGCCACAAACTTGCATGTTACCATAAGGGGTTTGGGTTCATAAACATGCATAAGCCCCAAAATCTTGTCTTAGCCAATGTTTCACACATAAAGTGGTTCCTAAAGGTTCATGCTAGCATTTCATCAAAAAGATCCAAACTTGCAAGTTAAACTAGGTTATGCATAGCATGAGAGGCATGATAAAGTCACTCACATGGCCTAAAATCATAAACATGAACACAAGAGGCAAGGTAAGGTTCATATAGGTTCGCATAATCATGTTTAGCCTCATTTTATCCCATGTCATTATCAAAACTACCGTTTCCATCTAAAAGTAGCTAGAACTTACTTAGTTAGGCCTAGGGAAAGGAGCATGAATCATCTTGGCTAAGAAAGGTGCCTCCTTTGTAGAAGAATCGCCATGGAACTCGCATAGGAATGTTGATTTGGCCTTGATTTGGTGTAGCAAGCTTGCACCTTTTGATTTGAACTTGATTTGAGTGCATAGGCTCTAGGGATTGGAGATGGAGGCCATGATCAAAATTAATTTTGGCAGCACTTAGTTGCTAGGTTTGATTTTTAGGGATTTAGGTTAGGTTTAGGGTCTTTTTATAGAGATTAGGATAGTTTTAGGCCCTTAGATTAACCCTAGGATAGATTAGGACCATCAGATCTCGGAAGCTTCCAGACCCAGCCCAAGAACAAGACCAGGTGAGACAAACAGGTACGCCAGGCTATTTGCCCCGACCACCCCCTGTCGACAGGCAAGTCGACAGGGCTGTCGACTTGGTCTGGGCCCAAGTCGACAGGCCTGTCGACAGCCTTGTCGACATGGCCTAGGCGGGAAACTCCCCGCCTAGCCCCAGATCTGATTTCCAAAACTGTTTCCAAAATTCAAATTTCCAGAAATCTTCTTTGGGCCTTTAACGGGTCATACGGACTCCGATTCTCGAAACTCGGACTCTGTTTCGCGTATTTTTCCGAGACGAACGCAATGGCATAGCCCGTTTCACTTGATTCAGAATTTAAAATAAATTCTGCCTTGATTCTCGTTTTAACATGTTATTGAAATACGGGTTGTTACATTCTCTCCACCTTTTAGGATTTCGTCCCCGAAATCTCTAAGTTAGGAAGAACATATCCTACCATCCATCATCCATCTACTCAAAACATCATCCACAAGCAACCATTGTCTTTAGATGATTTCTAATGCTATATGAATATATGCAAAACGTGTGTGTACATGTTCCTTAGCTAATGCTAATGATCAGGCCTGGATAATCTTCCTAATGCAAAAATATGTATAGTGCCATGAATCCAACATGTATGCAAATAGTCCTAGTCATATATATACACTATATGCGTGCACAAACATTCATCCATATGCAACGTAACACATACAATTTCATCCATAAACAAGTATAAATACTCGTGTATATGCAACATGAAATGTGATCGCGTCAATCTAGTATCTAGCGTGTATTCGCGCATCCACGAGCAACCACTTGCAATCATTTGCAACCATATCAACCATAACATGTTTCAAATACATGTTTACATCCATAGGGTTCTACCTAAGATTCCCTAAAATAAGATCGAGAAGATAAACAAAACAAACTCCTTACGGGGTTTGTAACAGAAAATAGGACCGAGAGGATGTCCACGAAAGATAGCCTACAAGTAAGCTCTACAGAAAACAGGGATCAAGGATATATTCCCAAAAAGAGATATCATGCGTGTATCTAGTCTTCGACCATCAAAGTCGTATTTCCTTGAGCTTAGTTCCATCGTGCCTTGACCGCCCCTTTTACTTCACGATTTCGCAGCTTCTTACTTCCTGTTTCCATAACATGAGTTGGAACTCATTTCCTCGTCGCCTCTCGTTCCATTTGCACTTATTCTTTCCCTAGTATACTTGGCTCAACCATATCTACGTACTCAAGCCAGCTCTCCAAAATTCACTAGTGAATTCTGGATCTCGTTTTCCGTTGCCAATCCAAATTGCCAAGAGTCCTTACTAGGGTGATTCCCATAACTCATACATAATCGAAACGAACCATCCGCCTTAGCGGCGAATTCTATTCAAACGGATTACCAACAACTGCATCCTGGGATTCTAGGTAACTAGCCATGACAGAACCCAAAAGGTTACGCGATACTTCAAGGGTATTACCAAAGCAAGCCAAGAGTCTAACTACCCTCCTTCTAAAACCGAGAGTGGCACCCCTTACTGGATAACCACTTCATCCCTAGAATCCATCCACAGCTTATAAACATAAGCATTATTTCCAAGCTCAATACTTGACATAAACATTCTCAAATCCAAACAAGTCATGAATAAATGGACCGATCTTCCAATAGAACTTGAGACAAAAAAACGGGATCCTCTATTATACTAGTACTAAGGTGCAGAGACTCAACTATCGAAGCGGACTTAAAAGATGCGGTGATCAAAACAAAGTCCCGACAGGATGATAGAGAAGAAAAGCTAAACCTTTAACAAGATCGTTACCCTCCTTCTGAGGTACCCTAGAAATGAGAGCATACTATTGCCCTCCGAATGATCTTGTCCCTGTTCCATGATACTTAACTATCCGTCCCGTTTCACCATGCCAAAGGTACTCTCTCGTCATGGGTTTCATTGTTCATCTTTCTCCCTCCTTTTAGGACTCAGCCATACCAACATATTGCTTATCCCTGAGCTCGTATCCTTTATCCTTGTTCTTACTATCCTTTCATGCATAACTCTGCAACGGTCTCTCGAGAACCACCTCCATCGTACGGGAAACACTTACGCAGCTAGAAAGACTAGTCGCAGTCAAAACCACTGTGACTACAGATGGAGGAAAGAAAGGAAAAGAGATTAAATCAAGGAAACAAGGATGATGCTAATGGCCTTTGGGGAATAGCTTTTTTTCTTTTTTCTTTTTTTTTTTAAGAAAATTTTCTTGAAAAATGCTTCTTTATAAACGGTTTTCAAATAGTTTTCAGAAGGTCTTTAAAAACTTTTGCCCAGTCTGGTAACCTTCTGCTCTGATACCAAATATAACACCCCCTCCTCCTCTAGGGTCACTCGCAAAGGAATGCACTAGCTTTAGAGGGGCATTATTGGTAAACATGCACAGAAATATCACAAGACAGAACATATATAAATAGCGGGAGTAAAATCAAACTTTCATAACATGAATAAATAAGGTCTAAAGCCTTTTACATCAGAGTACATCAAAAACCTGTCTTGCAGTAGTAAAGAAGCATAAAGACTTTTTAATAAATTATTCCCCAAGTAAAACAGTAAAGTAGCCATAGCCAAGAGAAGTCCAAGCCATCCATGATGACCTTCAAGCAGAAGAAGCCCGAACTAAACAGCAGTGTTTCCTCCCTGAAACCTGGGGGGGAAACGGAAGAAAAGAGGCGAAACAAAACGGGTCAGTCAAAAAGACTGAGTAAGTCCTATCTACTTCCAGTATAAAAACAGGTAAAGGTAACATGACATGCATAAACTGAAAGTAAACATAAGGATAACTACAAGATAGATAAACCAGAGTAGCCGGTTAAACTACTACGGCAAGGTAAACTAAGGTATCATGAAAACTACGGTGTTATGATAAGTCAAGGTATCATATCGTCAGATTTCTATCGAGTACATTTTCCCAAGGTATCTACCCCGTCTAACATCCCATGGTATCTATTATGTATATTCTTCCTAGTTCTAACATGTATATTTGCTCTGCACATCTCGTACTAGTATCCCTACCCGCGTCATGTGTTAACCATGAATGTCTCTTGCTCAAAGTCGTGTAATGGTCCATGTCGACCTAATATATCTCATATATAGGTTACTCAAATCATATGTTTCTTTCCAAGTATATATAAGTTCAGTCCTTTGCCGTACCTCGTACGGGCTTCCGCATGTCGTATTATCCTTGAAATCGTTTGGACTGTCACCCTTGTTCTAGCTAGGCTCTTCCATATGAATCATCGTTTGAACTACTAGGACTTACGCCACCTAGCACCACTAGGGATTACGCTTACCTATTGCATGCTTTCGTATTTCGGTTTGGGTTAAACCACCTAGGCCACTAGGGATTACGCTAACCCTCAACCGCGCCCTTTTTCCCACGCATTCATCGCGAATCGTTTTTCTATAACTGTATGCACATGTATCACATCGTGCCATCCGAGTCCTGTCACAGGGCAGAACAAGAAATACAGGACTCGGTCGGGAGCTTTAAATTTATCTGCCGATGCAGATACTAAGGTCTGCTTTTCTACACGTGGCTATGGTCCCACGAGACCCCTCCCTCAACTAGTGAAAGGCAACACAAGAGAAAATCTTGCATGAGAACTACACTCCGGCCAGCCCAAATCCTACGGCCTACCTCACCCATAATTAGATAGCAATTATGGTCTGTTGGGTGTTCCCTGCCTTTCCGTACGTACACGCTTGACTCAAGATGGTAGATGATCGACGAACTTGCTATCTCGGGCACCTTATGTATCCGCCGACTCACTGCTATCCACCCCAGTCTTTAGGTCGCTCGCATAGCAACCAAGGCATATTCTTGGTTCTTCTACCGCAGACCTCAACCTCTCGTGAGCCTAGTATAATGACCTGACAGCTCACAGAGGGATCCCAAGAATATCCTCACGTTCCCCGAAGTCGCTGCTTCATTACCCAGTTCGTTGGAGCCTTTATCCGAATCAGATAGCCTGCTCCTACACGCATACTCTAACGTATCGGGTTACTGATCTATCTAAGAAATGGTCCAAATTTCCTTGACTAAGAATTATTACTTAGTTTCCCTTAACTAAGGTTTACCACTTAGCCTTATTTCCATAATCCTTGTTAACTATGGTTATTTACCTAATCCTCCGAATTAGGGTTTATCTAATGGGTTAAGTGTCACTTAAGTTCACAACTTAACCCGTCTACAAAACATGTCGAAACTGGCTAAGTATCCAAGTCCAAGACTTAACCCTACAGACCATGTGTCAAGTTGGTTAAGTATATCAAGCAATCCATGGCTTAACCTCGTCTAATTATCATTTTAGATTGGTTAAGTATATATTAATTTGACCCCATCAAATTACCGAGTCAAATCGGTCAAGCGTATTCGAAACGATTCGTGACTTAGCCTTATCATGTTTTCACGTTAGATTGGTTAAGTATAGGTTAACTTAACCTCATCAAATTAACGAGTTAGATTGGTTAAGTATAGGTCACTTAACCTCATCAAATCATCGTGTGAAATTAGTTAAGTGTTTAACTTAACCCCATTGAATTACCAAGTTAAGTCGGTTAAGTATGGGTTACTTGACCTCATTGAATTACCAAGTTTAAATTGGTTAAGTGTTTAACTTAACCCTATCGAATTACTGTGTTTAGATTAGTTAAGCCTAATCTTAACCCCATCCATTAACTGTATTATACGGTTAAGTGTCATTAAGAAAATTTACTTAACCTTATCACGTTATCGTGTTGGATTGATTAAGTGTTGGTTAACTTAATCCCGTCCACTAGTTGTATAAAAATGGTCAAGTGTCATTAGGCAAATCAAGTTACTTAACCTACCCAAGCTTATCATGTTTTGTTAAGTATCATTAGCCTAATCAAATTACTTAACCCATTTGTCCATATCATATTTGGTTAAGCCTCATTAATCAAATTAACTTAACCCTATTACGTGGCATTAATTTAATTAATGCACCCTCAACCTCTCACATTAGACCTTGTTGTGGTTACTAGTTAAGCCGGGCGGGTCCGGGTAGATTTACACCACAACCTAGTCTAACCTCGGGTCTTAAGCGCGACATGACCAACTTCTCACATTGGGTCCTATTGTTTGCAACTACTAGTTAGGCCGGTCGGTTCCGGGTAGTTTTACGTTGCAAACTCAACCCAACCTCGAGTTGGCCACACTCATATTATCTAAGTTCATCATGTTTCCAAAACATGTTACAAGTTTTTCAAGCATTTGGGTAGACCTAACTTAATAGGTAAATTCCCAAAGGGTAGACCTAACTTAATAGGTAAATTCCCAAGCTCATGTTTTTATGCATACTTACATGTCAACTTCCATGTTATCTTTCAAGTATAAACACATGTCATATTCAAGTTAAGATTTTGCGACATGTTCATGTTTATCTAACTACCCAAAATCGTGTTTTCCCAACGCAAGCAAAGCGAGTCAACATAGTAAGGATACTATTGTCACATATTGGTCTCAAAACATGCATGATGCCAAAAAGGGCTTGGCTTCCACATGCATAACATCATAAAGGGATTGGCCATAAACATGCATAGTGTCATAAGGTAATTTGGCCACAAACATGCATATCATCAAAAAGGGTTTAGCCATAAACATGCACAACTTAAAAGAGGGGATTGGCCACGAGCATGCATAATCTCATAAAGGATTTGGCCACAAACTTGCATGTTACCATAAGGGGTTTGGGTTCATAAACATGCATAAGCCCCAAAATCTTGTCTTAGCCAATGTTTCACACATAAAGTGGTTCCTAAAGGTTCATGCTAGCATTTCATCAAAAAGATCCAAACTTGCAAGTTAAACTAGGTTATGCATAGCATGAGAGGCATGATAAAGTCACTCACATGGCCTAAAATTATAAACATGAACACAAGAGGCAAGGTAAGGTTCATATAGGTTTGCATAATCATGTTTAGCCTCATTTTATCCCATGTCATTATCAAAACTACCGTTTCCATCTAAAAGTAGCTAGAACTTACTTAGTTAGGCCTAGGGAAAGGAGCATGAATCATCTTGGCTAAGAAAGGTGCCTCCTTTGTAGAAGAATCGCCATGGAACTCGCATAGGAATGTTGATTTGGCCTTGATTTGGTGTAGCAAGCTTGCACCTTTTGATTTGAACTTGATTTGAGTGCATAGGCTCTAGTGATTGGAGATGGAGGCCATGATCAAAATTAATTTTGGCAGCACTTAGTTGCTAGGTTTGATTTTTAGGGATTTAGGTTAGGTTTAGGGTCTTTTTATAGAGATTAGGATAGTTTTAGGCCCTTAGATTAACCCTAGGATAGATTAGGACCATCAGATCTCGGAAGCTTCCAGACCCAGCCCAAGAACAAGACCAGGTGAGACAAACAGGTGCGCCAGGCTATTTGCCCCGACCACCCCCTGTCGACAGGCAAGTCGACAGGGCTGTCGACTTGGTCTGGGCCCAAGTCGACAGGCCTGTCGACAGACTTGTCGACATGGCCTAGGCGGGAAACTCCCCGCCTAGCCCCAGATCTGATTTCCAAAACTATTTCCGAAATTCAAATTTCCAGAAATCTTCTTTGGGCCTTTAACGGGTCATACGGACTCCGATTCTCGAAAACTCGGACTCTATTTCGCGTATTTTTCCGAGACGAACGCAATGGCATAGCCCGTTTCACTTGATTCAGAATTTAAAATAAATTCTGCCTTGATTCTCGTTTTAACATGTTATTGAAATACGGGTTGTTACATTAATCATCATAATCACAACACAATACAGTCAATTAACTCATCCGTATAAATAAATACTCAACTACCCAATGCCATTTACCGTGCCACAAGTGGCTATCCGCGGAGTATGAAATTCGAGTGTCGCTAATATCCATACGTCGCTTCCAATTAGAATGACTTGTGGGAGTTCATGTATTGAACTCTAAAAATAACTACATGATCAAATATTGAGTGAGAAGGAGTTCTCACATTGGGTTCCACTCCATCATTCTTTAATTGATGATTTTTAATTTTTGAACTAAATTAAACGAGCATTTAATTTAGCCAAAAATCCAACTTGCTCCATTTCCGTTCTGGTTAGTTCCATGTTGTAGAGTTCGTTGTCACTATTCCAACGTGACTGAAATAATTGGATTTCGACCTCAGATGAAATACATATGGTATGAAGTACATTAATTACAATTTTAAATAATTAAAACATAATTAATTTAATTTAGTTAATTTTCCCTGCTTAGACCCATCGTCTTCTCCATCAGTTTCCACCGAAAAACCGAACCCACATTCACGATCAAACTTAACCCAATGCGCCACCATAGGATCCGTTGTACCAGATCAAATCGTACCCCGCCGTCGCCCTCTGCAAGCACCGCTACCACCCACGACGCCGAAGAACACGGTGCTCCCATCCATCATGAAACCTGCCTCCAATTCGTCCTCTTTAGCCCATGATTTCTTCTAGTCTACTACTCTAGAGACGATCACAGCCGTACCAATTGAAAGATCTCAGAGAGTTCTTTGATTTATGTTTTATAATCCTTTGAAATTATTGAACGAATTTAGAAATACTAAGGGGGGAAATCGATCGCCTCAGCCATTTATTTAGGAGCCGGCGGTGCAAACAATGAATAGCACTAGGGTTTCTGGTTTTTCAATATATATATTAATATGTAATTATTATTTAATTCTTTAATAACTTGTTTATTTCCACGAACTCCAAATCAAACCCAACGACTATCATTCCTAACCAAATACCCCATTCCGGAAACAATGGGATATGTTTCGTAAGCCAATTCGACGGTTTTGATCAGTTTGCATCAAAATTAAAATATAAATTAATGTATCGGTCAATATTGAATTCCAACATACATTTTAATTTACCAGGGCCACATACTGTCTCCAAAAATTACAGAAAAATTATATCTAGCTATATTTTGACGATATAGTGCTAACAAAACTAATTTCGTCGAATTTGGAGACCGTTTAAAAATTGGCCTTTTCTGGTCGATTAAATTCAGATTGAAATTATAGAACATGTTTAGATTCACTGCGCTCACTTAATGATTCCAAAAATTGTGAAATTTTAAACTTGACTATAATTTAACATTCTGGATCCAATGAAAGCAGTTTCGTAAAAAACGGAGGTCGTTTGCAAAATGGTTATTTTTAAGGGCTATATATTATTAAAATATATATAAATTTCATAGCGACTATTCTGAATTTTAAACTAGATGTAACTTACAATTTATAAAGTGAAATCTCAGTTTCTTACATTCATTAGAAAGATATAGTTAAACTGATTCTAATGTTTCTTGTTTCATCCAATTCTGATTATATTGAAGTCTATACATTCAATTGAAATTTAAAATCAAAATTTCAAACTACTATGCCATTTCAGGCTCGTTTTATAATTAATATAAATATATATGTTCTAACTTCGATTTAAATAAATTTTTAGTTGTTATTATTTAAAATAAATCATTTTAAATTCTTAAAATCCATTAAATCAACTAAAATAAGATTTTTAAATTGGTTCAGAAATTCCGGGTTGTGACAGTGAGCCTCCCAACATTCAATGAAACTATACGTGGATGGATAATCTAACTGTCATTGTTCTGGCACCAGAGTCGTATTCATTACTCCTGAGGAACGCTCATTCTATTACGCTCTAAAGCTCGATTTCCTTACCAGTAACAATGATGCAGAATATGAAGCCTTAATTGCCGGACTTAGAATTGAAATTGAACTCAACATCGAGGTTAACCAGATTTACTCTGACTCACAGCTCATCGTACACCAGTTGTTGGGCGAATATCAAGCCAAGGGGACACGACTTGCTCCCACCTCCCTTGAGTCAGTAAACTACTTACCAACATCGAACACTTCATCATTACATGCATCCCTCGAGAATAGAACGAGAATGATGATTCATTGGCAAGTTGATTGGATATCAACGATAGAGGCCGAGCCCAAACCCAAGTCTCAGATGACACTGATCAAGTACTACCTGCTTCATGGAATCCTCCTTGACCACTCCAAGGAGAGACAAGTGCTCATCTGCAAATAATCACAATACATTATTCTAGATGGATTGCTCTACCAAAGAGGATTCTCTATTTCATTACTCTGATGTGTAGCCCACAATGATGCTGACCGTGTACGGCTCGATGTGGTGGAAGGCAAGTGCGGTGACCACATTAGGGGCAAACAATGGCAAATAAAATTCTCAAATATGGCTAATTTTTGCCAACACTTGATGAGATGCAACAGACTATGCCCGCAAGTACGATAAATCCCAAAGGTTTTCTAAAATCCAAGAGCCTCTCCTACCGAGCTAAGGTAGATGGTCATTCCTTTGTCATTTGTTATGTGGGGAATAGATATCATCAGAATTCTTTTGATGGCCAGGGGAGGTGCATGGTATGTTATCATTCCAGTTGATTACTTTACCAAGTTGGGTTGAAGTCGAGCTTCTTGCTACAATTACTACCAAGAAAGTGACCAACTTCGCTGCCTGCATCATCATCTATCGTTTGAGTCCCCCAGACTATCATCTCCGATAATGAGACCCAATTCGAAAGTGTTGAGTCCAAGACCATCTGCCGACGAGACAACAGTGAGAAGAAATACTTGGCAATAGCTCATCCTCAAGCCAATGTGCAAGTCAAAGTTGTCAACAAAGTGATCAAATCCATAATCAATAAACTTCAGGAAAAGATCGGAGGCTTATGGGTAGATGAACTCCTTCTAACCCATTGGGCTTACCGAACTACTCATAAGTCAATGACTGGTCACACTCCTTTCACTTTCCAATGGATCTGAAGCTGTCAATCCCTTTGAGTTCAGGCTTCAATCTCATCGAGTCACATACTATGATTCAAAGACAAACCAAGATCTTCTTTTGGAATCACTTGACTTGTTCGGAAAAAAAGAGACGAAGCAGAACTTAAAGCCGCCACTCAATGACAACGAGTCGCTTGGTACTTTAATTCCAAAGTCCATCCAAAGCGCTTGACATCAGTGACCTCGTCTTGAAGAGGATCTTTCCCACACTGACCAGCTTCGGTCCTCGCTGGGAAGGTCCATACTTCTTTCAACGGAGGCCTGGAGATGGAACCTTCAAGCTAATGACCGTTGATGGCTCTGAGCTACCTAGACAATGGAACAACGAACACCTCCGTCGTTACTTCACTTAATCTATTGTACATATTTGCTGCTTTTCATTAATGTTTTGTATTCAAAGTTTAAGGCATTGTAAAGAAAAGGCCATTACTGCCAAATTTATTAGTAAACAAAATTTCAGATGTCCATACGCTTGGTATGTTTACTT
>JASFAX010000022.1:0-122285 GCA_030737875.1 Allium sativum
GTCGAGTGCGGGTTTAAAAGGGAGGCGGTTTGGGTTTTTCAGAAATGAGGATGGGCCATTTGTGTTTGAAACACAAGATCCGACAGGATCGTATGAAAGAGGACAACATTCTGGAATTGGTTTGGAATGGATTGGAGCTCGCATCAATTTACGACAATAAATTGTATGATCAGAATCAACGACCGTAAATCGTTATTTAACGATTACGGACAATGTGAGTAAATCTCACCAACTATGAACAGTTTATAATTTCATGTTATATTTTTTAGAACTGTTAGATATTGGCTGATTGACTGTATGTTGACTGTTTGATTGAACTGCTAGTCAGTTAGTTAAATTTCTATATTGATTCTGTTTAACAGAATATATCATATGGAACTGAAAGTGATGTTATCTATATTGTTTAACATCTGTGATGCAGGGAAACAGGTTGGAGGAATCTGACTGGATTCCTCAACATTTATTTTACTGTTTTCATATATTGTGATATATGATGTGTTATATAATCTGTTATGGATTATGGGTGTTAGAATGATGTTGATCATTTTTATTCGATATTTTAAATATCATAAAAGACCCTGGGATGTAAAAAGAATTTATTTCAATGTATATTGAAATAAAGGAATTTTATAAAATCACAGGATTTTAAAAAAGGAAATATTTATAAAACGAACACGGTTTTATAAAAAGGGATATTTATTTAGAAAATAAATAAAAATAGAAAAGGAATATTTATTTAGAAAATAAATAGAAGTTATAAATAGGAAATATTTGTAACGGTAAATAGAAGTTATAAATAGGAAATATTTGTAACGGTAAATAGAAGTTATAAATAGGATATATTTGTAACGGTAAGTAAACGTTATAAAAAGGAAATAGTTGTAACGGAAAACGTAGTTTATCAAAAGAAGTTAATCGATGTTAGTTAATCGATTAGTGTTAAAGTAAAAGAAGTTAATCGATGTTAGTTAATCGATTAGAGAATAAAGTTTATCAAAAGAAGTTAATCGATGTTAGTTAATCGATGTTAGTTAATCGATGTTAGTTTGATCGATTAGTGTTAAAGTTAAAAGGAGCTAATCGATGTTAGTTAATCGATTAGTGTTAAAGTTAAAAGGAGTTAATCGATGTTAGTTAATCGATTAGAGTTAAAGCAAATGAGTTAATCGAATATAGTTATTCGAATAGAAAGCAAAAGAGCTAATCGATGTTAGTTAATCGATTAGTGTTAAAGTAAAAGGAGTTAATAAAATATAGTTTATTCGGATAAAGTTAGTAAAACGAATATAGTTTATTCGAAAGGGGTTAAGTGAATAAAGTAAATCAAATAGAGATCTATTCGAAGGAGGATTAAGTAAGGAAGATAGTAAAAGGTATATAAAGTGAACTTTGCCTATTTCAAAGTTAGAAATGTTGTTCAGTTAAGGTCTGAGAGGTAGTTCTACCCCAACTTGATTGGCTTCGTTTTTAACTAAGGAATAGTTAAGGTTCGGTAGTAAAGGAAATGGTTTGAGTTGGCATCGCGATAGTTTGTTTAAACATCTGTCTAAGTCCAATGAAGAAGCTTTGGAAATGTTTTCCAAATAAGAAACCAGAAATGTTTTCTAATAAAGAAAGCAAAGAAATGGAAATGTTTTTCCATTGTTAATAACGTATATTTTCCCAATTTAGAAAATAAGGAATATTGAACGTAGGGAAACATGAGATAAGTAAATTAATGAACTAAAGAGATGAATGTTGAATGATGTTTGATCGATATAATTTCCATTTGGAAATAATATCATTGTTTGCACACCTATTTTTATTCGATAGTTAAATCACAGACTATCGAAGTTTTGACCATTTTAACATTGTTAATATGGAGAGACCGGTTGGATTTATTATCCAAAGAACCACTCTGTATTGGCATAAGCGTTGCGAATCATATATGCCAAAGGGAATTGAAGACGGAGTTATGCAAGGGCTATCCTGTTTACAGAATAGTGCCTTCGGTTCATCCTGTTCTTGGATGACTTGTATAGACGGATGTCTGACAGAGTATTTCCAGACAATCACATATATTGATTTCTCCAACTGTACCAAGAGTGGAAGCGGAGAAGGAAACTTCTTTTAGCTAACGCATAATGTATGGTTGAGGACGTCAATCGGTGATTTGATGGATTTGACAATGTGGCATTCAAAGTGAATCTGGTATGATGATAAAGCGTAGCTTCTAGCCTCATCATCCGGTAAATGACAGAAATCGGGCAGGCAGCATGGCTATGTAGGTCGCACCTATTAGGGTGTATAATCACCTGATCTAGAGTTTCATTTATTTCTAAAAAACTATTGTTGATGCTGACCCATTCGGGAAACGGTTGCTGATCCCAACTGTTGGTGATATACATTCGATACACTCAAGCGAAATGAGTGGTCGGTCATGTGTGGCCGGGTTGCAAGATGTTCTTGTTGAACCCAGTGTATTCCTCTCTAGAGGTACACGAGCGAAAGGTGATTCCATACCTTGTCATAGTTGGAAATCCATTACCCAATACGTGCTTGCGGTTTTGATTGTATACTATATATGTAGAACGTGAGATGAAAGCGTTTCTACTAGATGATTATATATATACTGTGGTTGATAGACATTATTATAATATCAAAAGGTTTTTGATATAAAGATATTTTGGATTCTCATAAGGGAAAAACCCGTTCCATTATGCGGCGTGGTCTTATGAGATATCATATACCTGTATAACTGTTTTAAACTGTTTTACTCACACCAGTCCCATGACTGACCAGGAGTTTACTTTGTTGTTTTCCCTAAACTCTTGGGTGCCTAAATTTGTATGGGCAGTCAAGTAGTCGGGATTTACAGATATACTGGAAGAGCTTGGAGCAGGAGGCTTCAGGATCATATAGCTATAGTTTATTTCCGCTGAGTTGTAAGTGCTATACTTTGATAATGATATGTATATTCAAGTCCCAAGTTTGTATTTCAAAGTTATGTTATGAAATATATTTATTCGTTCCGCTGTGAGATTCGTGTTACTCTGATGTTGTGTTCTTCTTCTTCTTCTATTCTAATTTTCTATCTTATCTTTCTCACCCTCTAATTTCTTTCACTAATTACCAGGATTTTTCGATGTTTTGGTTATCGACATCGCGTTTATGTCGATAACCAAAGTCGCAGAAAATCCGGGTCGTTACAATACCATTCAACATATGAATTTCAATTCAACAAATGAATTTCGATTCAACACATGAAGGTTTTCTATAGTTTGTATATATAGATAAAAAAAGGTGATTTTTATATTTGAAACACGAATACCATTCAACACATAAATTTCAATTCAACGAATGAATTTCGATTCAACACATGAAGGTTTTCTATAGTTTGTATATATAGATAAAAAGGTGATTTTTATATTTAAAACACGAATACCATTCAACACATGAATTTCAATTCAACGAATGAATTTCGATTCAACACATGAAGGTTTTCTATAGTTTGTATATATAGATAAAAAAAGGTGATTTTTATATTTAAAACACGAATACCATTCAACACATGAATTTCAATTCAACGAATGAATTTCGATTCAATACATGAAGGTTTTCTATAGTTTGTATATATAGATAAAAAGGTGATTTTTATATTTAAAACACGAATACCATTCAAGACATGAATTTCAATTCAACGAATGAATTTCGATTCAACACATGAAGGTTTTCTATTCAACAGACGAATATAATTTCAACACAGGAAAATAATTCTAACACATGAATATTATTCAAAATTTCGGCAGCATAATGGCAGGGTAGTTAAAACCGGGACCGTCCCTAGTACGGCTCCTCGCTCTACCTTAAAGCCTCGCAACTTTTGACAATGGGGAATCATGCATCTAGTTCGCACGCAGGCGGCATGTATATTTTTTTCATTTCGACAAACTAATCCTATGTGGTTTCAACCAAATATTTCTTAACCACAAACGGGTATTTTTCAACCACAATCAATCAATTTCAACCACAAACAATTTCAATCAACCATTCGCTATCAATCAATTTTCACACCAATCACAACCAATAAATATCGTCCATGGTTTGTGGACGAGGGGCGTATATATATATATATATATATATATATATATATATATATATATATATATATATATATATAGCATTTCACTTCTATTTCAACACATATATAATTTTTACAATGCATATACAACTTATACATCGAACGTACAACTTATACAGCGCTTATACAAGAGGTGTACAACGCTTATATAACTCATACATCGACTATATAATTTAAACATCGTCGTTTTCCATATCATTTATAAATTAGAAATCTCACATTGGGTTCCACTCCACCAAAAATAGCAGAAGGTTTAGAAAAATATGCGGTCTCCTCTAAAATGTAGAAGACGTCCACACGAGTCCACTGTCTCTTGTTTCACTGAATTTCGTCAAGAAACGAAAAAGATATGATTTTTAGAAGTTTGCTACGCTTTTAAATGTTAAAATCGGTTTAAAATTATCATAGCCGTACCTTCACAGTTTGGTTCGAAACTAAGTTTTCGATTTTCGCGAAATCGGCGTAGCTATATGACGATCGGCCTTCGTAGCATCGAAGGGCTAGGAGAGGCGTTTCCGCGCTGGGGCGGTGTGGACCAGCTCGGTAGTCAGAGGAGCTCGCGGCGGCGGTTTGAAACGCTGAACTTTGGGGCGTCGATTCACGAGGAGGGCGAAGCGATAGGGGGCGAGGTCAGGTCGGATTTGAAGAGGAAGGAGAGATGGACAAAAACCCTAACTGGCGGAGGGGCTGAAAGTGGAGGAGGCGGTCAGAATCGGAGCTGGAAGCTTTGAAGGGCTTTCCGCCTTCAATCGCGACTGTCGGGGAGAGAGAAATGGATTTCCCTTTTTTTATTATTTTATAAAAAAACTGATTGGCCGGGAGGTTTTAAAAAAGGGTTTTCTGACACGACCTCCAATCCAAACCCAACAATTGTCGTCCCTAGCATTTTACCCCCATTCCGAACACAATGGGATATGTTTCATATGTCCATTCGGCTGTTTCAGTCAGTTTTAATTCAATTTAAAATATATAACATTCAATATTCGATTTGAACGTACATTTCAATTTGCCAGGGCCACAAACTGATTCGAAAAATTCCAGAAAAATAAATCTAGCTATGTTTTGACGATACGGTCCCAACAAAACTAGTTTCATCGAATTCTGAGACCGTTTGAAAAATGCCCCATTTTTGGTCGATCCAATTTAACTATAATTGACCAAAACACATTTTCCTTTTCCACGCTCACATACTAGCTTCAAAAATTATGAAATTTGAAACCTAGCAATAACTTCACATCCCGGATCCAACAAAATTGGTTTCGTCGAATTCCGAGGTCGTTTGCAAAATGGCCAATTTCACGGGCTATATAAATTCCATATCGACCTTTCTGAAAATTCTATTGGCCATAACTTTTGCTTTCCGCTATGAAACTTCGATTTTTTAGATTCGTTAGAAAGGTATTCACTAACAGATTTAAATATTTTTGGTTTCACTCAAATCCGTTTCGTTTTGCACCCGGTACAGTCAGTCAAAGTTTGAATTCAAATTTTGAAACTACCGCGTCATTTCAGGCCTTGTTTATAATTAGAATTAATTATATTCCTTTTCAATTGTCGATTCAAACTCAGTTTTCAACTTTATTATTTAAAATATTTATTTTAAATATTTAAAATCCACTATTTTAGCCAATTTAAAAAAATTAAATTGGTTCAGATTTTCCAGGTCGTTACATATATATATATATATATATATATATATATATATATATATATATATATACACATATATACATATATACATATATATATATCAAGTTGGAGGGGAGCCTACTGCCTTGTCTGAGGGAAGATTCCCGATATTTGGTTGCAAACCTGTTTGTATGCATTATTATGTTTTGGAATTCATATTTCCAAACGATTTGGTTTGAGATCCCGAAGTGAAATCTACTTTGATATAAAAGCTAGATATGTATTTTAAATGATTTGAAATAGAAATCGGGAAATAAAGTTTAATGGAATAGTTTTGTAAATTTAATCGGATTTAGAAAATCTAAGTGCGGTGATTAATCTAAATGCGTAGATTGGGATATTACATGTTGATTGATGCATAATAGATCCATAACTCTATTACTAATTGTTGTTTATACACTGGTATTCATGGGGGTAAACCCATTCCGTGACATACGGCATGGTCCCGTGAATTACTTGATTTTGAAGTAAAGATTCAATAACTGTTTTTGAGTTTCACGCCAGTCCCATTACTAACCTGGAGTTTATTGTTTCCGCCTAAACTCTGAGTGCCCATATTTTCCACACGGGCAGTCAGTAGTTTAGTTTTGCATATTATTTCATTTAGCAAGATTCTGGATCGAAGCTTAATGTTGTGTCCAGAGCATTGATAGTCTTCCACTGTGTTAGTTCATTTAATTTCCGCTGTGCATTATATTACATTTATTGTAAATTAATCTTCTGTTGTATTATTATTTCCGATGTACTCTGATATTTTGTACTCTGATGTAACATTATTATTATATTTATAAAAGTCTTCTGTTATTTGTTCAGACGTGTTGTATGCCCAGAGTTAGCATATGCGGGTTTTGAATGGTCTTGGTCGATTTAGCGATCGATTAGGTCCAGGCGAAATCCGTTATCGTTACATATGGTATCAGAGCTTTGGTTAACTCAAATCTTTAGGGTACAACTTGTTAGAACAGAATAAAAGACTCATCAGAGGTAGGATTAGTAATATCCTATAGAACCATCCTCATTAGAGATAGAATCAGTAGCATTTTAGAATGAGTGACTCATTAGAGATGGGGTTAGTAATGCCTTAGAATGAGTTAAGAGTGACAATTTATAAATAAAATATTTGTGATTATATATATAATGTAGTTTAAAAATATGATTTTTTTAATAGATAAAAGTTATATATGTTTGAAAAGATAATTAACAAATTGATTGTTAGTTGTGTTGTTTGGCTAGTTTGATTGATATAAAATATTGAAATAATAATACCAATAAGAGAAATGTAGCTAAACCGAGTCAGATATTTAACTAAATTAAAAATTGGTTGGAATTGCATACATGTACATGCATATATATATATATATTACACAGGTCATAGCAGGGGTGCTAAGCAGAGGAATAAAATTGTATGCCCGACAAATAGGTACATGTTTACTATATTTCTTGGGTTTGGATGATTTAATGAGCCGATTGGTTAGCCGCTTGGCTTTTTCTTTTTCTTTTTGGAGGATGAGGGCCCTGCATGGCTAGTTGTGGTTTTAAATGTCTCCCCGTACAAAGGAGGTTATGGACAAATTTTTTGAAAATTTAGAGTGTAAGCCAAATCTTTGAAAAAATTGAAAATTCTTAGAAACTGAAAAGTTGAAGAATGAAAGCCAAACTCAAAGTTGAGTTGGTTAGTTCAACAACTTTCAGCTCCGTTCCTTTTCGAGGATAAAAAGATTTAACTGGGGGAGATTGTAACAACCCCGAAAATCAGAACCAATTTAAAATTTTTATTTTGGCAATTTTAATGAATTTTGAATATTTAAAATGATTTATTTTAAATAATAACGACTAGAAATTTATTTTAAATAGAATTAGAACATATATATTTATTTAAATCGAAGTTAGAATATAAATATTTATTTTAATTATAAAAAGAAATTGGAAATGGCGCGATAGTTTGAAAATTCGATTTCAAATTTCAAATGAATGTACAGGATTCAAAATAAACTGAATTTTATTGAGACCATAAATATTTGAATCTGTTTGAAAATATCTTTCCAACGATGTGAAAAATTCAGATTTCATAACGGGAATAAAAATTTATGCCTAGTTGATGATTTAGAATAGTCACTGTGGAATTCTATATAATATTAGCGCTTAAAAATAGCGATTTTCCAAACGACATACGTTTTCCATGAGACCACTTTTGTTGGATCTGGAATGTCAAATTATTGCTAGAATCTAATTTTCATAATTTTTGGAATCAATATGTAAGCGTGGTGAATTTAAACGTGTTTGTTAAGTTCAATTTGAATTTAATCAACTGAAAAATGACCGTTTTTCAAACAGTCTCCAAATTTGACGAAATTAGTTTTGTTAGGACTATATCATCATAACATAGCCAGATTTATTTTTTTGGAATTTTTGGAGTCCGTATGTAACCCTGGTAAATTAAAATGTGCATTTGAATTTAAAATATAATGATTTATATTTTAAATTTAACGGAAACTAATTGTCACGGTCAAATTGGCTTACAGGACATATCCCATTGTGTTCGGAATGGGGGTAATTAGCTACGGGCGACAGCCGTTGGGTTCGATTTGGAGTTCGTATGGATAAACATGTAATTTTGGATTTGAAAGAATTTAATATAATAAAATATTTATTTTAAATAGCCTCAAATTAAGCAGAAACCCTAGCCCCCAATTTTAGCCGCCACTTATCTCGTTGGAAGGCGGAAACTGCTCCAACAAATTCCCCGTTCGATCATAAATCTGCGCAACAATTCAAGGGGTTCTTTGAGGGAATATTGTAGAGAATCGAACGATCTCTAAATCCATACCCCTAAGATCGGTTTTCGTGTTAAGAATGGGAAGGAATCAATGCTCAAACTCGATTCGTTTGTTTCCTGACCACGTCAGACCGTCGAGTTCGACGGGGTTCGTACTGGAGGGAGGCGCCGGTCAGCTCATCGAAGGGGAGGGGTCCGATCAAAACCTGGTGGTCTGGCGTGTGTGCGATTTGGAGAGAGAACGTTGAAGGATAAAGGGTTACAGTTTTTGAAAGCATACATAAAGAAGAAGAACGAGATGGCGGCCGGATATTTACTGGGGGTAATGTAACACCCCACCTCCGTTAAGGTCACTCACAAAGGGAATGCCTTAACTTTGGTGGAGCATTTTAGTAAACAGAAACAGAATACTACAAGATAGATAAACAGTACTTGAAAAATTATAACTTTATTTCAAACAGAAGCTTGGTTACATCCTTTCAAATCACAATATCAGAATTCAAGTACAAAATATCAGTCTTGTACAAAAGCCTTCAGAATGCATAGTTTAAAATCATAATCCCCACAGAAGAAGACAAGCCATATTTTAAGCACTGCAAGCGGAAGAAATCTGGATCAAGCTTGAGTATTCCCATCTACAAAACCTGGGGTGAAAACGGAAGAAAGGAGGCGAAACAACAAGGGTCAGACAAAAGTCTGGCAAGTCCAGTGATTTTCAGTTATGAACAGATAATAATAACATGACATGAAAATAAAACTGGATGAGAGATAACTGTAACAGATGTAGCAGATATAACAGAAGAACAGAATGATATAAGCTATTGCTTTACACTTCTCTGCAATAATACAAGTATAACAGAATTAGGTGTCACCCTAATGTCTAAACTGAAACAGAAACGGGTACAGAATAATTTAACCGAAACAAAATGCTAATAATGGGCCTTTACTACCCGATCAGAAACAGACAGAAGCAGAAACAGATTAATCCTTATGGAAACAGAATGTAGAATTAGGTGTACACTAGTAATGGGCCTTTACCACCCGAACAGACGGTACTACGCAGAAACAGACAGGTGTTACCACCCAACAGAAACAGACGGTACCAACAGAAACAGACAGAACTAAGTGTACCCTAAAACCCTACCCCAAGCGATCGGCTCCCTAATACATAAATATCCTGTGTCGGCCCTAAAGTAGGGTGTATCACTCCCTAAAGTGACAACCAATTGGCACAGACCTATTTACAGATGTCACGGCGTCTTACATCCTCAGAGGCAGACCGGGATCCATGCACGCACATGACCCGGTTGGAATGCACCATCAACACCCCTCGCCATTATCAGAATGAACCGCTTATAATTAGTTCAGTAAACGTTCCCGGACCCTACTTACTATTGGGTCAAAGTTTTGATACCAGAAAGGGTTACTGAATAATATGGGTCCCAAACAACAGATGACACAAGTAATTCCCCTCCTAACCTTGTGTCCCCAGACTAACAGATTTCAGCTTAACTTGTCTACAAGTTTCAGACATACAAAATTTAGATTAACTAATTCACAGATCAGACAATCAAGTTAACAGGTTTTCAGACTAACGGATCAGATGTTCGAATTAACAGGCTTACAGATTAACTGGTTACAGATTAACAGACTTATAGATTAACCGGTTACAGATTATCTAACTTTGTATTGGGCCTACGGATTCACGAAACGGGTTTATCAGATTCATTGGTCCAATTGGTTTAGCCTTACCCAACACGTTTTAGACATCATAGTTATCTCAGATTTTCATTAATTAAATATTAATGCCCAAACCTCTCACATTAGACTGACAGTTTGCGGCTACTGGTTAGGCCGGTTGGTTCCGGGCAGGTTTCTGTCACAAACTGAGTCTAACCTCGGGTTTCAAGCACGTTATGAGTAACTTCTCACATTAGAACCTATTGTTTGCGACCACTGGAATATGTCGGGCGGTTCCGGGCAGAATTACGCCGCAAACTCATTCTAACCTCGAGTTGGCCATGTTTATCTTTGCGGCCAATTAATTAATGATTCACCATTTATACGCACGCCTAATATACATGTCAATTATTCATAACTATAGCCAATTCAGATTATGTCAATAGTGGACTAATTATATCAACTCAACAGATATTGCAGATAACAGATTTTTCAGATTAGGCGACTTAACGGATTTAGCAGATTAAGCAAACTATCAGATCAAGCATATAACAGTTTAGGCATCTTCAGCAGACTTAACAGATGACAGATTTGGTATATGAACATATATAGCAGATTATAGCAGAACTAGCAGATTAGGCAATATAACAGAACTAGCAAATTAGGCAATATAACAGAACTAGCAGATTAGGCCATATAACAGATTTAATCATTCCTTAAAGTTTCATAAACATATCTTGCCTAATTATAAATTTGGCCTAACTTTGCATGCCTAAATAGTTGTCATGATTCACATTATGATCATATACCCCACGTTTGCATTGAATTTACATGGCACAGATTATGGTCATAATTTACCATATAACACACGTCTCAAATTTAGTTAAACTTGCCTAGTACAAAAGATTCACATATAAATTATACCAAATATAGCCATCGATTTCAATGCATGTCATATATTCAAAAATCTCCCACTTAGGTGTTATTCACATTTAATAGTTATCAAATCTTAACATAAATCTTCACACCTAAGTCATATTCCCTTTTTATCCTAAATCATGAATTTCTATATAAACAATATGCCCAACAATCTAGAACTTTAAATTATAACAGATCTTTAATTCAAAAATATGTGTTATGTCCAATGTCTCAAGTCACATGTTAATATACAATGGTTCCTCTTCTTCCAATTCACAGAATATGCACAGATCTAAATCTAGTTTACAACCTATGTCCTTTTAGTCACAGATTAGCCAGGTCCAATTATGCCATCATTCATTATTTATCCCAAAGTTTAACGTTCGTGCGTTAATCTCTTATGAGATTTGGCGCATGGTCGGGGTAGCCTGGCTATAGAACAGAAAGAAGAAAGAGATATAGAATAAAATAGATCAAAACAGAACATACGCAATCTCAAATTCAGATTTACAATCATGTCACAATTATAATTAAGTTTATATCGGAAAATAACTGCACTTGCCTTGGTTGGATTCTAAAAGAAAAAGGTGATGTAGCTGTTCTCTTTTAATCCTAATCAGAATTGGAGGAAGAAGAAGCACAAGTCCTAGCTTAGGTTTCAGCAGAGTAGAGACGCCATTGATTTATTTATTTTTAGAGAGGAAGAGAGCAATGTAGGCTAGAGAATTGTATATGAGATTTAGGTTTAGGTTAGGGATGTATATATAGGTGTAGGAAGTTATTTAGGACCATCAGATTAACTCTGAATCATGAGAACCATTCAAATGCAAAATCTGCATTTGAGCGAATCGGTCCACGGGATGATAGCCAAACACCCTGGATTAACCCCTAGTCGACCCAGCAGAGCTTGGGTCGACCTCAAAAATGGGCCGGTTTGGTTACTCCCCCTCCCAATTCCCTGTTTTGAACCTTTTTTGCATGTTTATTTACTTAATTTTTATATATATCTATATATATTTCTCTCATATGCATACAAACTTCAAGGCTTAATAACTCTTCATAATTAACTATTTTTTTTTATTCTCAGAAAATACGGGGTGTTACATTCTCCCCTCCTTAAAGGATTTCGTCCCCGAAATCTTCAAGTTAAGTAGAATGTATCCTAACATCCAACATCCATCTACTCAACCATTCAATCACAGGCATCCATTGTCCTTAAAAGGTTTCTAATGCCGTATGAACATATGCAAAGTGTGTGTATATGTTTCTGATCTAATGCAAAATCAGGCGGTCTACTGATCCAGTTGACCTCCTTAATGCGAATCATGTTAGTGTCATGAGTCCAAATATGTATGCAAGAAATCCTATTTGATACACGTCATTTCTATATGAGTGCATAACCATTCATCCAAATGCAACATCCCTGTGAGGAGTCAATCATTCTGCATCCACAAAAATTGAAAAATGCACACACATCCATATGCAGTATGAGAGTGTTTTTGAGTCGATCTAGTGCCTAGTGTGTGTATATGCATCCACGAGAAACCACTAGCAACCACTTGCATCCACTTGCAACCATCAAACATAACATGTCTCAAACACATGTTTACACCCATTAGTTTCTACCTAAAGTTCGAAGATTCGATCGATAGGATACAATCGAATGATGGAAGCGAGTACAGATAAAACAAAAACTTGGTTCCCATTAGACATTGGTTGAGAGAATAATTCCCCTAAGTATCAACCCCAAAGACCGAAATCAATATCAGATTGACACTCAGAGGATTACCCTCTTTAGACAATGTCAAAACTGGAAATCTTAACCTTATCAGAGATATTCAGATATTTACAGACTACTAGTACAGATCAGATTACCAAATGATTCTTAGAAAACTAAGCATGATAAAACCCAAAATGTATGCGTCCTACTTGACGCCTAACACAAATATCTCTCAAACCCCAATTTATCACAAGCAGATGAGTCATAACCCTTATGGGTTTGAGTCTACAGCGGAATCAAAAACAATACTAGTATTAAAGTGCAGAGTATCGATTACAGAATCAAAATGCCAGAATCAGAAAGAGTTTTAACTCAACAATCAGATAAAGAAATTAAACCTCTTACAGAAAGTTTTCCTAATTCTATCCTATCCACTAGCCTCGAGAGTGTTCTCCTGCCCTCCAGAAGTAGGCCCTATCTTCTGCCCTTGCCCTCGTTTCTTCGGGCAGTCCCTAGTGAAGTGTCGCATCTCACCATAGTTGAAGCAAGCGGTCTTCTTTGAATCCACTTTCTTATCATGTGTCCTATCCATATCTCCCATGTACGTTCTCCATTCATGACCTTCCACCAAAATGAAGCTTCATCTTTCATTAACCAAGCAGTTGGTTGAACCTTCCTTCCATCGTCTATCTCAAAGGTACCAACAAGTCCTCTACTCCGTTGAGCCAACTTCTAGCCTCGACAACGTCTCAGTCCCATAAAGCGGTTTTCCGCCCATCACAGGAAGTTCTTACATATCTTAGAAAAAGCATCTATACGCGGAGGAAGAGATTCAAAAGGGAAAGAGGAAGGAACTCGAAACAAAGAATCGAAAGGAAGATATATCGCTTTTGGGGATTATGTTTTTTTTTTAAAATAAGCTTTACTTTTGAAAATACTTCCTTTTTAAAACATAGTTTTCAAAAACTTTTTATCAAATCTGGTAACCTTCAGCTCTGATACCAAGTGTAACACCCCACCTCCGTTAAGGTCACTCACAAAGGGAATGCCTTAACTTTGGTGGAGCATTTTAGTAAACAGAAACAGAATACTACAAGATAGATAAACAGTACTTGAAAAATTATAACTTTATTTCAAACAGAAGCTTGGTTACATCCTTTCAAATCACAATATCAGAATTCAAGTACAAAATATCAGTCTTGTACAAAAGCCTTCAGAATGCATAGTTTAAAATCATAATCCCTACAGAAGAAGACAAGCCATATTTTAAGCACTGCAAGCGGAAGAAATCTGGATCAAGCTTGAGTATTCCCATCTACAAAACCTGGGGTGAAAACGGAAGAAAGGAGGCGAAACAACAAGGGTCAGACAAAAGTCTGGCAAGTCCAGTGATTTTCAGTTATGAACAGATAATAATAACATGACATGAAAATAAAACTGGATGAGAGATAACTGTAACAGATGTAGCAGATATAACAGAAGAACAGAATGATATAAGCTATTGCTTTACACTTCTCTACAATAATACAAGTATAACAGAATTAGGTGTCACCCTAATGTCTAAACTGAAACAGAAACGGGTACAGAATAATTTAATCGAAACAAAATGCTAATAATGGGCCTTTACTACCCGATCAGAAACAGACAGAAGCAGAAACAGATTAATCCCTATGGAAACAGAATGTAGAATTAGGTGTACACTAGTAATGGGCCTTTACCACCCGAACAGACGGTACTACGCAGAAACAGACAGGTGTTACCACCCAACAGAAACAGACGGTACCAACAGAAACAGACAGAACTAAGTGTACCCTAAAACCCTACCCCATGCGATCGGCTCCCTAATATATAAATATCCTGTGTCGGCCCTGCAGTAGGGTGTATCACTCCCTAAAGTGACAACCAATTGGCACAGACCTATTTACAGATGTCACGGCGTCTTACATCCTCAGAGGCAGACCGGGATCCATGCACGCACATGACCCGGTTGGAAAGCACCATCAACACCCCTCGCCATTATCAGAATGAACCGCTTATAATTAGTTCAGTAAGCGTGCCCGGACCCTACTTACTGTTGGGTCAATGTTTTGATACCAGAAACGGTTACTGACTAATATGGGTCCCAAACAACAGATGACACAAGTAATTCCCCTCCTAACCTTGTGTCCCCAGACTAACAGATTTCAGCTTAACTTATCTACAAGTTTCAGACATACAAAATTTAGATTAACTAGTTCACAGATCAGACAATCAAGATAACAGGTTTTCAGACTAACGGATCAGATGTTCGGATTAACAGGCTTACAGATTAACTATTTACAAATTAACAGACTTATAGATTAACCGGTTATAGATTATCTAACTTTGTATTGGGCCTACGGATTCACGAAACGGGTTTATCAGATTCATTGGTCCAATTGGTTTAGCCTTACCCAACACGTTTTAGACATCATAATTATCTCAGATTTTCATTAATTAAATATTAATGCCCAAACCTCTCACATTAGACTAACAGTTTGCGGCTACTGGTTAGGCCGGTTGGTTCCGGGCAGGTTTCTGTCGCAAACTGAGTCTAACCTCGGGTTTCAAGCACGTTATGAGTAACTTCTCACATTAGAACCTATTGTTTGCGACCACTGGAATATGCCGGGCGGTTCCGGGCAGAATTACGCCGCAAACTCATTCTAACCTCGAGTTAGCCATGTTTATCTTTGCGGCCAATTAATTAATGATTCACCATTTATACCCACGCCAAATATACATGTCAATTATTCATAACTATAGCCAATTCAGATTATGTCAATAGCGGACTAATTATATCAACTCAACAGATATTGCAGATAACAGATTTTTCAAATTAGGCGACTTAACGGATTTAGCAGATTAAGCAAACTAGCAGATCAAGCATATAACAGTTTAGGCATCTTCAGCAGACTTAGCAGATGACAGATTTGGTATATGAACAGATATAGCAGATTATAGCAGAACTAACAGATTAGGCAATATAACAGAACTAGCAAATTAGGCAATATAACAGAACTAGCAGATTAGGCCATATAACAGATTTAATCATTCCTTAAAGTTTCATAAACATATCTTGCCTAATTATAAATTTGGCCTAAGTTTGCATGCCTAAATAGTTGTCATGATTCACATTATGATCATATACCCCCACGTTTGCATTGAATTTACATGGCACAGATTATGGTCATAATTTACCATATAACACACGTCTCAAATTTAGTTAAACTTGCCTAGTACAAAAGATTCACATATAAATTATACCAAATATAGCCATCGATTTCAATGCATGTCATATATTCAAAAATCTCCCACTTAGGTGTTATTCACATTTAATAGTTATCAAATCTTAACATAAACCTTCACACCTAAGTCATATTCCCTTTTTATCCTAAATCATGAATTTCTATATAAACAATATGCCCAACAATCTAGAACTTTAAATTATAACAGATCTTTAATTCAAAAATATGCGTTATGTCCAATGTCTCAAGTCACATGTTAATATACAATGGTTCCTCTTCTTCCAATTCACAGAATATGCACAGATCTAAATCTAGTTTACAACCTATGTCCTTTTAGTCACAGATTAGCCATCTCCAATTATGCCATCATTCATTATTTATCCTAAAGTTTAACGTTCGTGCGTTAATCTCTTATGAGATTTGGCGCAGGCTCGGGGTAGCCTGGCTATAGAACAGAAAGAAGAAAGAGATATAGAATAAAATAGATCAGAACAGAACATACGCAATCTCAAATTCAGATTTACAATCATGTCACAATTATAATTAATGTTTATATCGGAAAATAACTGCACTTGCCTTGGTTGGATTCTAAAAGAAAAAGGTGATGTAGCTGTTCTCTTTTAATCCTAATCAGAATTGGAGGAAGAAGAAGCACAAGTCCTAGCTTAGGTTTCAGCAGAGTAGAGACGCCATTGATTTATTTATTTTTAGAGAGGAAGAGAGCAATGGAGGATAGAGAATTGTATATGAGATTTAGGTTTAGGTTAGGGATGTATATATAGGTGTAGGAAGTTATTTAGGACCATTAGATTAACCCTGAATCATGAGAACCATTCAAATGCAAAATCTGCATTTGAGCGAATCGGCCCATGGGATGGCAGCCAAACACCCTGGATTAACCCCTAGTCGACCCCGCAGAGCTCGGGTCGACCTCAAAAATGGGCTGGTTCGGTTATTCCCCCTCCTAATTCGCTGTTTTGAACCTTTTTTGCATGTTTATTTATTTAATTTTTATATATATCTATATATATTTCTCTCATATGCATACAAACTTCAAGGCTTAATAACTTCTCCATAATTAACCATTTTTTTTATTCTCAGAAAATACGGGGTGTTACGGGTAATTAGGGGATTTAGTGAAAATTAATTATTTAATTATCGTATTAAAGTGATTAAGATTTAAACAGCCGTATCTTGTCCATTTGACATCAGAATTCGACAAACTTGGATTCGTTGGAACCGTCTTGAAGAGCTCTTTAACATGGAATAGACTGGAATAGATTTGGAGCAAGTGACAGTTTTTCGTTAAATTAAACGCCTTGTTTAATTTAATCAGAATTATCGTTATTTAATGATTCCGAAACCTATCAATGTGAGAACTTCTCTCACTATAAATTTTTGTACAGTTATTTATTTTCTGTTAGATCACCTCCCTGTTGTCCACAAATAATGGACGGTTTATTTGATTGTGTTGTGATTGTGATTGTGATGTACAAATATATATATATATATGCAATGTGAAATATATATATATATATATATATATATATATATATATATATATATATATGAAGTGTAAAGATAATATATATATGAAATGAAAATAATATATATATATATATATATTTATGAAATGAAAATATATATATATATGTGAAGTGAAAATAATAAATATATATATATATATATATATATATATATGAAATGAATAAATTTGAAATGTGAATAATAAATATATGAAATGTGAATAAAATATTCATGTATGGAATAAAATATTTGAACAGTAAAAATATCATTTTTATTGAATGAATAAAATATATAAAATATTTGAACAATAATAATATATATATGAAATGAAAATAATATATATATATACATGAAATGAAAATAATATATATGTGAAATGAAAATAATATATATTGAAATGTGAATAATATGTATATGAAAATAAATATACGTATATGAAATGTGAATAATATATATATATGAAATGAAAATAAGATATATATGAAATGTGAATATATATATATATATGATGTGTGAAAAATGTATATTTGAAATGAAAAATAAATATTTGAAATGCAAAATATATGTATGGAATGTTTATAATATATATGTGAAATGTGAATTATATATATATGAAATGTGAACAATATATATTTGAAATGAAAATAAATAAATATATATATGGAATGAAAGATAAATAAATATATATATATATATAAATATATATATGGTATGAAAAAAAAATATGGAATATAAAATATATATATGGAATGGAAAATAAATATTTATATATACGGAATGGAAAATAAGAATATATATGGAATATTCAATTTTGATCAAAAATTGAAATGGAAGTTGAAATCATTATACAAAAAGGGATTTAAAACGATTTATAAAATACGATTAAATGGAAATCGACGAAAAATATATAATATATATATTTAATGGCCTGAATAGAACGCGCCGCGCCGCGGTAGTTCACGAATTTCGACCATTGACTTCGAATTTTACATTACGGGAGATCTGATCGTCAGATTCTCCTAAAACAAGAAACCTTGGGTTCGTATCGAAAAGACTTTCCAACGAATATACGAGATTTGAAATCTAACAGTTAGATTTGGAATTATGTCCAAATCAAATTTGGAAAAGGTCGCTATAAGTGCAGTTTGGTGGCCGTTTTTGGAAACCGACTGTACGGGCCTTGATAAAATTATTATAAATATCAATAATTTGTGTAAAATCATAATAAATGATTTGGAAAGAATTTGGATGAAAAAATTATATATATATATATATATGTATATATATATATATATATAAACTGAAAATAATATATATATGAAATGAAAATAATATATATGGGAAATGAATAAATATGAAATGTGAATAATAAATATATGAAATGTGAATAAAATATATAAAATATTCATGTATCAAATAAAATATTTTAATAGTAAAAATATTATTTTTATTGAATGAATAAAATATAGAAACTATTCATGTATGGAATAAAATATTTGAACAATAATAATATATATGAAATGAAAATAATATATATATGAAATGAAAATAATAAATATATGAAACAAAAATAATAAATATTGAAATGTGAATAATATATATATGAAAAAAATAACATATATGAAATGTGAATAATAAATATATATATATATATATGAAATGAAAATAATACATATATGAAATGTGAATATATATACACACGATGTGTGGAAAATGTATATTTGAAATGAAAAATATATATTTGAAATGAAAAATATATATATGGAACGTGAATAATATATATGTGAAATGTGAATTATATATATATATATATTTATGAAATGAAAAATAAATATATTTATATGGAATGAAAAAAATATGGAATGGAAAATAAATATATATATATGGAATGGAAAATATTTATATATATATGGAATGGAAAATAAGAATATATACGGAATATTCAATTTTGATTAAAAATTGAAATGGAAGTTGGAATCATTTAAAAAAAACGAATTTAAAACGATTTATAAAACACATTTAAATGGAAATCGACGAAATATATATAATATATATATTATATATATTTAATGGCCTGAATAGAACGCGCCGCGCCATGGCAGTTCGCGAATTTTGACCATTGACTTCGAATTGACATTACGGGAGATCTGACCGTCTGATTCTCCAAAAATTGAAACCATTGGGTTCGTATCGAAAAGAGCTTTCCAATGAATATAAGAGATTTGAAATCTAACTGCTGGATTTGAAATTATGTACAAATCAAATTTGGAAAAGGTCGTTGTAAGTGCAGTTCGGTGGACGTTATTGGAAACCGACTGTACCGACCATGATAAAATTATTAAAAATATCAATTATTTGTGTAAAATCATAATAAGCGATTTGGAAAGAATTTGGATGAAAAGATTCCATATTTGAAAAGATAAAAATATATTTTTATTGAAATGAACTAGTTAGTCACTAGAAATAATAATCCAATATTTTTATATGAATAAATTGGATTGAAATGGTTTTAATATAACCAGAATTTTTCAGTGTATGAATTGGAATGGATTTGAATGGAAATAAACTTCGGAATATTTCGATATTGGATTCCGTGATTATATGGATATTGTGGAGGGATTTGGAAGATATATATATATATACATATATCATTATATCCAATACGATATTTGTTGATTTCAGAATGTTATATTGAATATAAGCCGATATTATTTTCTATTCAAGACCTTGTATTTAATATTAAAATTGGATTTTGGGTTTGTCTGAATGGTGTCTTCATTAACACTGTTTTTAAACCCAATTTAGAAAAGAATAAATCTTTTAATTAAGATTTAATGAAGTTTACCAATTAATTAATATTTAATTGGAATTGAATTGAAATTGGATTTTGGGTTTTTCGTGAACTATGTTTAAATGACATTAGTTCTTTAACCCGAGTAAAAGTAGTATTAATTTCGAGAAAGTTGAACAATCAATAAGAAATTATTTTGGGATTAAAACCAATTGGAGTTGGAATAAATCTTTAATTAGATTGTGAATGAATAAATGGTAATTGAATTTACCAAAACACGTGATGTGATTAAACCAAATTTACTTGGTTGTTAATATTCATGATTGTGATTGAGTGTTTGTTTGGATTGTGCTCGACCAGTTTATAAGAAAGATATGCTTTTACGTTTAGCATTGGGTTGGGTAGAAATACTGGTATGCTAACATCTTGTGAAACACTTCACGATTTGATTATGAGATGTGTAGCGATGTTGTGTTCATTTCAAATTTAATGAATGATTTTGAAATGATATTTTTCTTAAGTGAAAAGAAATGTATTGCCGATTTTGGACAGGGAATGTTTTATAAAACAGAAAGGATTTTGAGGCCTAAGCCCGATGATTTCTAAAATGATTTAGAAATGTATTATGGTTTTACATTGTAGTTCATCACATATTTGATTAGTTGCTATTAATGATGTATGTGTTTGGTGGCGGAGAATTTATTCTCTTGCTTAACACCCTTCTTTGAGACGTGCGAGCTCAAAGGTTATGTGATCAATAGTGACTGATCATATGTGTGAATTGCTGATGTGAAGTACTATAGTTTGAAAGCACTTGTGATTATTGTGTTATGAAATGATTTTCCCTACTTGGGGATACAAAATGGTTTAGTGTGTGGCTAAAGATTTGGGTGAACCGAGAGCGACCAAAAGTATGGGCTGAATCCAGTGCCTTAGGGTGAGTGGTCAGCAGTGTAGCTTGCTCCATGCGTGGGAGGTGCATATATATATATATATATATATATATATATATATATATATATCGAGTTGGAGGGGCGCTTACTGCCTTGTTTGAGGGAAGACTCCCGATATTTGTTGCATACTTGTTGTATGCATTGTTATGTTTTGGAATTCATATTTCCAAACGATTTGGTTTGAGATCCTGAAGTGAAATCTACTTTGATATAAAAGCTAGATATGAATTTCAAATGATTTGAAATAGAAACCGGGAAATAAAGTCCAAAGGAATAATTTCTGTAAATTGAATTGGATTTGGAAAACCTAAGTGTTGTGATTAATCTAAATGGGTAGATTGGGATATTGCATGTTGATTGATGCATAGTAGATCCATAACTCTATTACCGATTGTTGTTTATACACTGGTATTCATGGGGGTAAACCCGTTCCGTGACATACGGCGTGGTCTCATGAATTACCTGATTTTGAAGTAAAGATTCAACAACAGTTTTTGAGTTCTCACACCAGTCCCATGACTGACCTGGAGTTTATTGTTTCGGCCTAAACTCTGCGCGCCCATATTTTCAACACGGGCAGTCAGTAGTTTAGTTTTGCAGATTATTTCATTTAGCAGGATTCTGGATCGAAGCTTAAAGCTGTGTCCAGAGCATTAATAGTCTTCCGCTGTGTTAGTTTATTTAATTTCCGATGTGCATTGTATTACATTTATTGTAAATTAATCTTCCGCTGTGTTATTATTTTCGATGTACTCTGATAGTCTGTACTCCAATGTAACATTATTATAATGTTTATAAAAGTCTTCTGTTATTTGTTCTGATGTGTTGTATGCCCAGAGTTAGCGTATGCGGGTTTTGAACGGTCTTGGTCGATTTAGCAATCGATTAGGTCCGGGCGAAATTCGTTATCCTTACGGACTGGTTTATGTGAGCAACTATAAATCATTTGAAGCTTATATAAAAATAAAATACACATTGGATGTCATTTTAAATATTGATAGTTGTTTGTAACTATCATTGGATATATATGATGAGTGGAATCCATATGAATTTATTTATATGTATGTTGGTTGAATATTACTCTAATCCGGAATAAATATGAATATTTTTATAATATTATATTCAACAAAGATTGAAAGTTGATTTTGATGTCCGATTTTGGATGGACACGAAAATATAAAAATATGAAGCCGAGTTAAGTGTATAAACGCTATTTTGACTCGAATGGATTTTTAGATCGATTTTATTCATTTTATGTCGAGAAGAATGAACTTCAAAATCTGACATTTTGAAAAAATTATCATTTTGAGATTACAATAAAATAGGATGTTCAATTTTAATTTAAAAAATTAAATGGAACTTGAAATCATTTTTTTAAGTGAATTTAAAACGTTTCATAAAATTTGTTTTAAAAGGAAATCGACAAAATGTGTTATAAATATTTAAATGGCTTGAATAAAACGCGCTACGCAGCGACCATTCGTGAATTTCAACCATTAACTTTGAATTGATGTAACAGGAGATCCGACCGTCGGATTCTCCTCAAACCAGAACCCTTGGGTTCGTATCGAAAAGATCTTTCCGATGAATGTAAGAGATTTAAATTTGAACGGTTAGATTTTAAAATATGTCCAAATCAATTTCAGAAAAGGTCGATATGGATGTAGTTCGGTGGCCGATATTGGAAACCAACTGTAAGGGCCTTAGTAAAATTATTAAAAATATGAATAAATTATGTTAAATCATAATAAATGATTTGGAAAGGTTTTGGATGATAAATTCCAAGTTTTTAAAGTATAAAAGATATTTTTATCCGAATGAACTAGTTAATAACTAGAATAATAATTCAACTATTTTTAGAAATAATAAATATGATTTGCAAATGAATTTTACATAACCAGGAATTCCACCATATAAAATGGAATGGATTTGAATGGAAATTGTCTTCGGATATTTCGATATTGGATTATGTAATTATACGAGTATTGTTATGGGAATTCGAAAGATATTGACAATGTTATTCCAAAATATACCTGTTAATTTCAGAATTTGGTATTGAATATAAGTCAACATGACTTCCATTTAAGATCTTATATTTAATTTCAAAATTGATTTTGAGTTCGTTGTGAATGGTATCTTAAATAATACTATTCTTGAACTCATAAGTGAAAGGAATAAATCTTTTAAATAAGATTTAGAGAAATTTTCCAATTTATTTAAATAAATTGGAATTGAATGGAATTCGCTTTAATTATAATCGAAATTAGCTTCAGTAAAGGAAAGCGTTTACTATTTATGGAATTTAAAAGGATTCACTGTTATTTCATTTATAGTATTAGTCTGATATGGAAATTTATATGATTATAAATTATTCAGATTTCAGTGAAGAATCCATATTAAATGGAAGATGATTTTGGGTTTATTGTAAACCGTGTTTTTACAAGACATTTGTTCTTCAACCCAAATAAAAACAAGATTAATTTCCTAAGTTGAAAAAAAAATCGTTAAATAATGATTTTTGGGATTAAAACTGAGTTGGAGTTTTTAATGAATCTTTAATTAGATTGAAATGAGAATGAGATAATTAAATTTATCAGAATTTAAGAAATGTTCGTGATGGAGTATCTCTCTCTCTTCCCTCTCCCTCCTCCACCAATAGTTTTACTCCATGCGCTAGTTAAATATTTAATTAGATTTGAATGATAAATGGAAATTAAATTTACCAATAACATAATGTGTGTTAAATATGGAGTATTACCAGTTTTGCTCCATGGAATGAATAGGTTGGGATTGGAAATAATTAAATAAAAGATTACTTCGGTAAGGTTCGATTAATCCCAACTAGTTCTATAAACCTTAATTAGGTTTAAGTTGTGAAAAGATATAACAATTTTTTTTTGAAATGATATCCAAAGGGAGATTAAACAATAAGTTTAAAAGAATTTATCTTTGATAAAATTTATGGGAACCTTTCCCTAAAAATGTGAATATTAGAATAAAAGAATATTCTGGATTGGATTGAGATGTGTGGTATCTTTGTGTATTTATCACATGATTATAAAGATATGTTAGTTATTCGGAAAGACCGGGTTTAACCCATTCTGAATAACTGTAAGGACGACTAAAAGTCGAAGAAAAGAAGACCATGGTTGAAGACCGGAGATCTTCACATTGTTGGGATGATTTCTAATGTCTTGACTTGGGGTGTACACCCAAGACGAGGTAACAAGTGGTGATCTTCCAGACGCACTTGGAGATCGACCGGATATGCGAGGACCTCTCTCATGTATTGGGTATATGGGATGAGGAATAAGGTGCCCCCAGTTTCCTTCAAACCCGGAACGGACTTGTGAATGGATTATGCCTGACATTGTATTTCGTTCAGTATTGATTGATTTATATTAAATATGTATTTGTTTGGTGGTGAAGAATTTATTCTCTTGCTTAACACCATTCTCTGAGATGTATGAGCTTATAGGTTATATACTGATAGATATCGGTTGTATGGCGTGAATTGTCAATGTGGGATGCTAAGATGCAAATGATCAAGGTTTTTGTTGAAAAGCAGGGCCTAGTGGTAGATGATCAAAGCACAGCTTTAAGTAGCATAGCTTTGTGTATAGTGTTAATTCGCGAGCCTCACACCCCGGTATGAGTCGAAAACGGGATAAGGGACGCAAGGAGTGCATACATTTCTTTCTAGCTAGAAGTTGTGTCATGGAATGGAGACCAGACATTTTTACTTATGTGGATGATGTATTGTGAGGCGCCTTGGATATAGAGCTGACTAAAAGGCTTATATGGTCGATGTACTGACCATTTTGGAGGTCTGATAGGACCGGGAAACATATGTTCAGGAATAAATAATTCACAAATGTAAGGTATGGACCGGCCTTGCAAGATCCAAGGGTTGCCCATAGGTGTGATCCTGGGTCATCTTGCTAGAGGTAATCTGAATCGGTAAGGAGACCATCCCTTTCCTTGACTCATGATGGAAATCCAATTTCCAATATGACATTTTTTTGTTTTAGTTGTAAACCTATATGGCGACATAATATATGGTACTTATGTCATCTATGATTGATACATTTATATTTGAAGTTATTTTGACACTATGCACTTATAATATACCATGATGATTTGTTTTGAGACGTACCAAGCATGTTTGGTAATTATAAGGTAAAACTCTATCCTCTGGCTTGCGTTGCATTATGTGATGGGACCTTAGTCTTATAATAGCTTTATTTTTCAAAAAGCGTTGCGTTATTTATCAATTGTTTTATTTCAGAGTATTCATGGGAGTAAACCCGTTCCGTGGCATATGGCGTGGTCCCGTGCATTACCTTATTTTTAAAGTAAAGTTTAATAATTGTTTTAGCTCTCACACCAGTCCCATGACTGAATCTGTAATGACCCGCATTGGCAGAGGTATTATGATTAATTTATTTTATTATATAAATGGTGGTTTAGTGAATTAAATGATCGTGGAATTAAATAATAGTGAATATTTAATTAAAATAATAAATTAAAAATAAATTTAATTCTGAAATAATCAAAATTGGCTGAAATGACGATATGGTGTGAACTGGATCATCTGTGACATTTTATTCAGTTTAGAATTGAAGTAGAATAACGAATATATTATTTGAACGATAGTTTGAACGTATAATTATGTTATAATTAAAACCGAGCTCAAAATGGCGCTGTAGTTCGTAAATTGGCGATTCGAACTTCAACTGAATGTACAGGATTCATTTTAAGCCGGATTTCTGTGAGACAAGAAACGTGTGGAGCTGGTGGAGTATATCTTTCTAGTAGAAGAGAAAAATCGGGATTTCATCGTGTAGATTTTGATTTGTGTCCAAATCAAATTTTAGAAAAGTCGCTGTGGAATTCCTTTATAATTTATAAAGGAATTATTTATATTTTAAAAAGGGATTTCAATGTAAATCGAATATCGGGTTGACCCAGAAGTGAATACCGAGTTAGAAATTCATATAGGAATATTCTAGAGCTGAACGATATCGTATGTGGATATATACGATAATATTTGTTTATATTTAATTTAATTATATTTAAATATATTTATATATTTAAATGGGTCATTTAGAGCTTTAAAAATAGCTAGTTTTGCAAACGAAGTCGGAATTCGACGAAACTAACTTTGTTGGATCCACAATGTCAAATAGTTGTTAGACTTCCAGTTTCGTGATTTTTAGAGTCACTGTGTGGTCATACGGATTTTTAGAGTAAGAAACAGTCAGTTTTTTGACAGTTAAAAATACGCTGTGTGAGCATACAAAGTCGGAATTCGACGAAACCAGTTTCGTTGGGTTCGTAATGTCGAACTCTGGCTACATGTCAGTTTTCGTGATTTTTGGGTATCATATGTGATCGTATGGATTTTTAAAAGACAAACAGAAATAACGATTTAATATAAATGAATATTAAATTGAATATTTAATTATTTAAAATCCTCTATAAATATCACTACTCTTCTAACCCTAAACAAAAATCCTCCCATAAGTCAACAAACATTCACGCCTCCACCTTTTTCTCCAAGAAGATAAAAACGTGAAGACTTCCTCCTTGATAAATCCATAGAAAACCAAATCAAATCTGATAAATCACTAATCCTATGTTTCTGGAATCCGGATGACGAGAGCTTCAAGTAGGTGGTCTCGAAATAGAGTGCGATTCATTTTTGGGGTTGTCGAGTTCGACAGTCGATCTAGGGATAGTAAAATGGTGAGAAGGAGGAGTCGATGTTGGTTTTCGACATCATTTTTGGTCTTAGCAGGGAGTTTAACATCTCGCCTGAGTTAGGTGGGTGATTTCGAGCATAACAATGTCGCTCGACTGTAGTACAAGGCGCAGAAAACCTCATTTGCCGCGTTCTGTTTCGTGGGTGTGAGCTCGACAAGTTTGGGTGGAGGAGGGAGAGGCCGGAAGGAGGAGTGTATTGGTGGTTTCCATGTTTAAAACGATGGAGTAAAGAGCGTGTAAGGGGTGGTTGAACATCGACAATGGCTGGAAATAACACAGTAAGGAGTGGGTTCGGTTTTTCTTATGTTGGAGAAGATGGATGGAGCGGCTTTGGGTTGGTATGGAAGGAGATGGGCCGTTGGTTATGGGTGAGGCCCAATACTAATGCTTAATTTAGTTTTGTTTAATTTAAATATTGTACACAACTTATAAATGTGATATCTCATCCATACGAGGTCGGAATCGCGAACCGTTTGTCACGTTAGGACCGTAGGGACGAGGACTTCGAAATGAAACTGACTGGAAGCCCAATGGAGCTCATTTGAATTTATAGCGAAATAAATTGTTTGATTCAGATCAAACAGACAGTTTATCGTTCTTTAACGATGAACTGCCAAAGTGAGTAAATCTCACTAACTCTGAACAGTTTATAATTTCATGTTGTATTTTTAGAACTGTTAAATATTGGTTGATTGACTATGTGTTGACCGTTTGATTGAACTGCTAGTCAGTTATTTGAATTTCTATATCGATTCTGTTTAACAGAATATATCATATGGAACTGAAAGTGATGTTGATTTTATATTGTATAACATCTGTGGATGCAGGGAGATAGGTTGGAGGAATCCGACTGGATTCCTCAACATTTATTTACTGTTTTCATATATTGTGATATATGATGTGATGTATATCTGTTATGGATTATGTGTGTTAGAATGATGTTGATCATTGTTATTCGATATTTTTAAATATCATAAAAGACCCTGGGATGTAAAAAGAAGTATTTCAATGTATATTGAAATAAAGAGATTTTATAATAAATGAAAGGGAAAAATGTTTTTAAAACGAATAGAGTTTTATAAAAAGGAAATCATTTGTAAAGTGAAGAACTGTTACTAAAAGTAAATCTTTATCAATGAATAGTTTAATCGAGTTAAAAGGAGTTAATCGATGTTAGTTAAATCAAAAGGAGTTAATCGATGTTAGTTTAATCGATTAGAGTTAAAGTGAATGAGTTAATCGAATATAGGTTATTCGAATAGAAGCAAATGAGTTAATCGAATATAGTTATTCGAATAGAAGCAAATGAGTTAATCGAATATAGTTTATTCGAATAGAAGCAAATGAGTTAATCGAATATAGTTATTCGAATAGAAGCAAATGAGTAAATCGAATATAGTTTATTCAAATAGAAGCAAATAAGTTGATCGAATATAGTTATTCGAATAGAAGCAAGTGAGTTAATCAAATGTAGTTTATCGAATAGAAAGTAAAATGAGTTAATCGAATGTAGTTTATTCGAATAGAAAGTAAAATTAGTTAATCGAATATAGTTTATTCGAATAGAAAGTAAAATGAGTTAATCGAATATAGTTTATTCAAATAGAAAGTAAAATGAGTTAATCGAATATAGTTTATTCGAATAGAAAGTAAAAGGAGTTAATCGAATATAGTTTATTCGAATAGAAAGTAAAATGAGTTAATCGAATATAGTTTATTCGAAGAAAGTAAAAGGAGTTATCGTATATAGTTTATTCGAAAGGAGTTAAGTGAAATGAGTAAATCAATAGCGTTAGTCAAATAGAGTTAATTGATAAGGGTTAATCGAATAGAGTTAAGTGAAAAGATTCAATCGAATATAGCTATTCGAAGGAGGGTTAAGTAAGGAAGTTAGTAAAAGGAATATAAAGTGAACTTTGCCTATTTCAAAGTTAGAAACGTTGTACAGTTAAGGTCTGAGAGGTAGTTCTACCCCAACTTGATTGGCTTCGTTTTTAACTAAGGAATAGTTAAGGTTCGGCAGTAAAGGAAATGGTTTGGGTTGGCATAGCGATGTTTGTTTAAACATCTGTCTAAGTCCAATGAAGAAGCTTTGGAAATGTTTTCCAAATAAGAAACCAGAAATGTTTTCTAATAAAGAAAACAAGAAATGGAAATGTTTTCCATTGTTAATAACGTATATTTTCCAAATTTAGAAAATAAGAAATACTGAATATAGGGAAACAGGAGATAAGTAAATTAATGAAATAAGTAGATAAATGTTAAACGATGTTTGATCGATATTAATTTCCATCTGGAAATAATATCGTTGTTTGCACACCTGTTTTTCTTCGATAGTTAAATCACAGACTATCGAAGTTTTGACCATTTTAACGTTGTTAATATGGAGAGACCGGTTGGATTATTATCCAAAGAACCACTCTGTATTGGCATAAGCGTTGCAAATCATATATGCCAAAGGAAATTAAAGAAGGAGTTATGCAAGGGCTATCCTGTTTACAGAATAGTGCCTTCGGTTCATCCTGTTCCTGGATGACTTGTATGGACGGATGTCTGACAGAGTATGTCCAGACGATCACGTATATTGATTTCTCCAACCGTACCAAGAGTGGAAGCGGAGAAGGAAACTTCTTTTAGCTAACACATAATGTATGATTGAGGACGTCAATCGGTGATTTGATGGATTTGATGATGTGACATTCGAAGTGAATCTGGTGTGATGATAAAGCGTAACCTCAAGCCTCATCAACCGGTAAATGGCAGAAATCGGGCAGGCAGCATGGCTAAGTCGGTCGCACCGAAGTAGGGTGTATAATCACCTGATCTAGAGTTTCATTTACTTCTAAAAATCTATTGTTGATGCTGTCCCATTCGGGAAACGGTTGCTGATCCCAACCGTTGGTGATATACATTCGATACACTCAAGCAAAATGAGTGGTCGGTTATGTGTGGCCAGGTTGCAAGATGTTCTTGTTTGAACCCAGTGTATTCCTCTCTAGAGGTACACTAGCGAAAGGTGGTTCCATACCTTGTCATAGTTGGAAATCCATTACCCAATACGTGCTTGCGGTTTTGATTGTATACTATATATGTAGAACGTGAGATGAAAGCGTTTCTGCTAGATTGATATATATTTGTACTTAGACATTATTATAATATCAGAATGATATTGCTTGTCAAAGATGTTGGTTTCCCATAAGGGAAAAACCCGTTCCGTATTCACGGCGTGGTCTTATGAGATATCATATATATGTTAAACCGTGTTAAACTATTTTACTCACACCAGTCCCATGACTGACCCGAAGTTTACTTTGTTGTTTTCCCTAAACTCTTGGGTGCCTAAATTTGTATGGGCAGTCAAGTAGTCGGGATTTTACAGTTATACTTGAGGAGCTGGAGGCTTCAGGATGATATAGTTATAGTTATTTCCACTGTGTTGTAAGTGTTGTACTTGATAATGATATGTATATTCAAGTACAGATGTATATTCCAAGTTATGTTATATAAAATATATTTATTCGTTCCGATGTGAGGTTCGTGTTACTCCGATGTTGTGTTCTTCTTCTTCTTCTATTCTAAGTTTCTATCTTATCTATCCTCACCCTCTAATTTCTTTCATTAATGACTGGTATTTTTCGATGTTTGGTTAGTCGTCATCGTGTTTATGGCGATAACCAAAGTCGACAAAATCCCGGGTCATTACGGAATCAGAGTTTATTATTTCCACCTAAACTCTGGCTGCCCATATATACCACATGGGCAGCTAGTAGTTTTGGTTTTGCAGACTCTTTATTTTCAAAGAATCCTGGTTATAGCTGGAGCTATAGTCGGAAAGCTTTGCATCCGTGTATTTCTTTCAATTGTGCTAGTTGATTTATTTCCGTTGTGCATTGTATTTACATATTATATTTCCGCTGCTATGTAAATTATTAATCTCTGATATTATTTTTCCGTTGTGTAGTGTTTATTCGTACTCTAATATTCTTCTAATATGATGTAAATTTTTGTAATAGCAATGAAAATTTATGTGGTTATGCGTTCTGATGCGTCGTATTCTCGCACAATCCAAGTTTTTCCGTCTCCTCGAAGATTGGGGGATTTCGGGTCGTGTCAGATGTGGTATCAGAGCTTTGGTTTACAAAGCTCGAGAACAAGATACATTAGAACCAAATGGAAGAATTCATCAGAGGTAGAATTAGTAACATTCATTTAAAGTAACTCATTAGAGATAGGATCAGTAGCATCCTAGAATGAGAAACTCCTTATAGATGGGGTTAGTAACGCCCTAGAATGAGTTGGAAGAGTGTTATGTGTAGGAAAGAATAAATTTGTTTATTTATTAAAGTAAATTTGATTATGAAAGATTATATTTTATAATATGATTTTGAGTGTTTATTTGACGTCGGACCCAAGCTATTGAGTATGAGAAGATTTTGCATATACGCCTTGCAAACGTATATCTGAAGTCTCGAATATATTTGATTGATATAGAATCACTTTCTAGTCGCTTGAGGAAGATTTTGTTGATGATTATAACATCATCAGTGTTTATTTTCGAGAAGTAGGATGACTATATAATTCCAATTGAAACGTCGAATTATACTTAAATTAATTTAAGTTGGCATTGGAAATGATTTTAAATTTAAATTTTACTAAAACGAGTTAAATAGATTGAAAATATACAAGTAAATCAAACGAATTAAAATTTTAACTTTAGAGAAGTTAAATAGAATTGGAATAAAACCAATATGAGTATAGAAGCTAAATTAAGCCAAATTAATCTAACATTGAATTGATTTGAAATTAGTTGCAATTGGATATATACACGTATATTTGTTAAGAGGTTATTGATTTAATGCTGAGTAGAGAAATAAATTGTGCGCCCGACAAACAGGTTCTCCTTAATGAGTTGGTTGCGCAATTTTATTGTTATATTAAACTACTGTAAATGATTTGGATGCGTTGTGAGGGTTGCTCTGTGTGAAATCAAATGCACACCATTGGATAGTAACCAATAAATTATGAACTACACCGCATAACATACTATTGAAGACAGTATAGCATAGCATATTCCATGTAAGCATTTGGCGCTTATATGACCAGGTTTGGATTACCATATGAGTGATGCCTGTATGACGAGGATTGAATTACATGTTGTACTGAGGATTGATTATGGACTTAATAATATATAACGATAAAAGGCAAGATTAAATAATAAACCCTACACGGGTCAAGAGATGACAAAAATGTACATGTCTCTCATGTTTTAGATACGGCACATGAATTATGATTAATTCCCATCGCTGGGTCAAGGGATGATTTTTTACACATCTCCCTTGAGCATAGATAACTCACATTTGTTTTGTATGCAAGATATTGATTTATTGGGTGCCTAATACGGCCTAATAATTTTTTCCAGACCCACCCGTACAAAGGAGGTTATGGCAAATATTTTCAGAAATTTAGGGTGTTAACCGAATTTCAAAGAAATTTGAAAATTCTTAAAAATTGAAAAGTTGAAGAACTGAAGCCAGAATGAAAGTTGAGTTGGTTAGTTAAACGACTTTAAGCTTCGCTTCTTTTTCGGGGATGAAAAAGCTTTAAGTGAGGGAGGTTGTAACAACCCGTATTTTTGGAACCAATTTAAAATTTATTTTAAATTGATTTCATAGAAAATGAATATTTTAGACGATTTATTTTGAGAATATAAAAGATGAAAAATTTATATAAATTGAAGTTAGAATGTATAAATTTATATTTATTATACATCAAGCTTGAAATGGCGCGGTATTTTGAGAATTCGATTTTAAATTTCAAATGAATATACAGAATTTAATATAAATCAAAATTTGATGAAACAAGAGACATTAGAATCTGTTTAATTATATCTTTCTAACAAATGCGAAAAATTTAGATTTCACTTTATAAATTGTAAGTTAGGTCTAGTTTAAAATTCAAAATAGTTGCTATAGAATTTATTTATATTTTAATATATATAGCCCTTAAAAATAGCCGTTTTGCAAACACCTCCGTTTTCGACGAAACCACTTTTGTTGGACCCAGAATGTTAAATTATTGTTAGGTTTAAAATTTCATATCAATCGGACTTCGTATGAAAGCGTAGTGAATTTAAACGCGTTTTGAAAATTTAGTTGAATTTAATAAGCTAGTTAAAAGGCCATTTTTCAAATGGTCTCCAAATTCGATGAAATCAATTTTTTTAGGACCGTATTGTCAAAACATAACTGGATTTCAAATTTCATAATTTTTGGAGTTAGTATGTCCCCGGTAAATTAAAATGTACGTTGGAATTCAATATAGAACGTTATATTAATTTATATTTAAATTCTGATAAAAACTGATCAAAAAGGTTGAATTAGATTACGAAACATATCCCATTGTGTCCGTAATAGGTGTATTTGGTTAGGAACGACAGTCGTTGGGTTCGATTTGGAGTTCGGACGGATAAACAAATAATTCATGAATTAAATAATAATAATAATAATAATAATAAATGGTATAAAAGGCCCTTAATTTTCAAAAAACCCTAAACCCAAATGGAGTCGTCGTCAGTTCTATTTCGAGGGCTAAGAATGCTCGAAATTTCTTGTTTTGGTTTCTCCTCATCCATTATGAATTAAATCATGGTTTGTGAACGAAAATTGAAGAGGAAATTGAGGTCTTCAAATTGGTACGGGTATAATGATTTCTCATGGTATGTGGTACTCAATTTACGAGCTTGAACGGTTGTCATTCGCGCTGGAATTCGAAGGCACATGGGTCACCGAAGGTGGCGCAACCACCGGCGATGGGGGAGGAAGGAATGGTCATCGTAGTGGTGGGTGCTGATCGTCGGCTAGGGGTCTGTGGTTTGGTGCAATAGTAGAGAGGGAGGCAGAGCTTTTTGGGTGTGATGCCTAGGAGCTTTTCACGATGGGAAAGGGTAATTAACCCTAATGATATAATTAATAAATTAATTATTCAGTTAATTAATTTTGTAATTAATGTATAAAATACCATATCTTTTTCATACGAGATCAAAATTCGACGATTTCAGTTGCTTTACGATCGTGGAGTCAAGCATTACAACATGGAACTGACCAGAACATAAACGGAGCCAGTGAAATTTGGAGCTAAATTAAACATTCGTTTAATTTAGTTTAAAAAAATAAATCCTCAATTAAAGGCTGACAAAGTGAAAACCAAAGTGAGAACTTTCTCACTCAAAATATTTGTATAGTTATTTATTTTATAACTGAATGTAGAGATTCCCAATGTTGATTTTTATTAGTTTTATTATCATAAAATGTTATACATATTAGCTCACCTCACTGTTGTTTGGAAACCCATAGATGATTTGATGGACTGTATTACGTTTTGTTTCTAATGTTGAAATGTTTAACATATTAAAAATAATGTTAATATTATTGTGGTAGTTGAAATTGGATATAAATATCCATTTATAATTTGAATAGTGAAAATACATTAATTAGAAAATAATTCGAATCGAATTAGAACAATGATTAATTTGAATTCATTGTTGTTGGTTGAACCCCTCACGGGTCTTGGGATGATATTTGACGCACACATATCCCTTGTGTGAAACTATGATGGATTCACATGTTTATGTAAGCGTCAATAAATCATTTGAAGCTTATATAAAAATAAAATACACATTGGATGTCATTTTGGATATTGATAGTTGTTTGCAACTATTGTTGGATATATATGATGAGTGGAATCCATATGAATTTATTTATATGTATATTGGTTGAATATTATTCCAATCCGAAATAAATATGAATATTTTTATAATATAATATTCAATAAAGATGGAAAGTTGATTTTGATGTTCGATTTTGGATGGACACGAAAATATGAAAATATGAAGCCGAGTTAAGTATATAAACGCTATTTTGATTCGAAAGGATTTTTATATCAATTTTATTCATTTTAAAATGAATATCGAGAAGACTGAACTACAAGATCTGGCATTTTGGAAAGATTATCATTTTGAGATTATAATAAAATGGGATGTTCAATTTTAATTTTAAAATTGAAATGGAACTTGAAATCGTTTTATTTAAATGAATTTAAAATGTTTTATAAGATACGTTTTAAAATAAAATCGGAAAAATATATTATATATATTTAAATGGCTTGAATAGAATGCGTCGCGCAGCGACCGTTTGTGAATTTCAACCATTAACTTTGAATTGATGTAACGGGAGATCCGACCGTCGGATTCTCCTAAAACTGGAACCGTCGGGTTCGTATCGAAAAGATCTTTCCAATGAAAATAGGACTAATTTCCTAAGTTGAAAGAAAAACAGGATTAATTTCCTAAGTTGAAAAAAAATCACTAAATAATGATTTTTGGGATTGAAATTGAGTTGGATTTTTTAATGAATCTTTAATTAGATTAAAATGAGAATGGGATAATTAAATTTATCAAAATTTAAGAAATGTTCAAGATGGAGTATCTCTCCCCTCCCCTCGCAGTTTTACTCCATGCGATAGTTAAATCTTTAATTAGCCTTGAACGATAAATAGTAATTAAATTTACCAATAACATAATGGGTGTTAAATATGGAGTACTACCAGTTTTTCTCCATAGTATGAATAAGTTGGGACCTGAAATAATTAAATAAAAGATTACTTCGGTAAGGTTCGATTAATCCCAACTAGTTCTACAAACCTTAACTTGGTTTAAGTTGGGAAAAGATATAATAAAATCTTTTGAAATGATATCCAAAGGAAGATTAAACAATAAGTTTAAAAGAATTTATTTTTGATAAAATTTATATGAACCTTTCCCTAAAAATGTGAATATTTGTAGGAACCTTTCCCTAAAAATGTGAATATTTGAATAAAAATATATTCTTGACTGGAATGAGATGTATGCTATCTTTATGTATTTATCACATGGTTATAAAGATACGTTAATTATTCGGAAATACCGGGTTTAACCCATTCTAAATAACTGTTACGATGGCTTAAAGGCGAAGATAAGAAGACGATGGTCGAGGACTGGAGATCTTCACACCATAGGGATGATCGCTGATGTCTCAACTTGGGGTGTACACCCAAGACGAGGTAATAAGTGGTGATCGTACTGACGTACTTGGAGATCGACCAGATATGCGAGGACCTCTCTCATGTATTGGGCATATGGGACGAGGAATAAGGTGCCTCCGGTTTCGTTCAGACCTAGAATGGACTTGTGAATGGATTATGTCTGACATTGTATTTCGTTCTGTATTGATTGATTTCTATTAAATATGCATCTGTTTGGTGGCGGAGAAATTATTCTCATGCTTAACACCTTCTCCGAGACATATGAGCTTATAGGTTATATATTGATAGATATCAGCTGTATGGGGTGAATTGTCAATGTGGCATGCTAAGATGCAAATGATCAAGGTTTTTGTTGAAAAGCAGGGCCTTGTGAAAGATGATCAAAACACAACCTTAAGTAGCATAGCTTTGTGTATAGCATTAATTCGCGAGCCTCATACCCGGTATGGGTCAGAAACATGATAAGGGATGCAAGGAGTGCATATGTTTCTTTCTAGCTAGAAGTTGTGTCATGGTATGGAGCCCAGACATTTTTACTTATGTGGATGATGGATTGTGAGGCGCCTCGGATATAGAGCCGACTAAAAGTCTTATATGGTTAACGTATTGACTATTTTGGAGGTTTGATAGGACTGGGAAACGTATGTTCAGGAATAACTAATCCACAAACGTAAGGTGTGGACCGACCTTACAAGATCCAAGGGTTGCCCATAGGTGTGATCTTGGGTCATCATGCTAGAGGTGATCCGACGGTAAGGGGACCATCCCTTAACTTGACTCATGATGGAAATCCAATTTCCAATACGACATTTTTCGGTTTTAGTTGTAAATCTATATGGCGACATAATATATGGTACCTATGATTGATACATTTATATTTGAAGTTGTTTTGACACTATACACTTATAGTATGTTAAGATGATTTGTTTTGAGACGTACCAAGCATGTTTGGCTATTATAAGGTAAACTTTATCCCCTGGCTTACGTTGCATTGTCTGACGGGACCTGAGTCTTATAATAGCTTCATTTTTCAAAAATCATTATGTTGTTTATCAATTGTTTTATTTCAGAGTATTCATGGGAGTAAACCCGTTCCGTGTTATACGGCGTGGTCCCATGCATTGCCTTATTTTTAAAGTAAAGTTTAGTAATTGTTTTAGCTCTCACATCAGTCTCATGACTGACTCGGAGTTTACTGTATCCATCTAAACTCCAGGTGCCCATATTTTCCCCATGGGCAGCTAGTAGTTTTGGTTTTGCAGACTCTTTATTTTCACAGGATCCCGGTTACAGCTGGAGCTATATTCGAAAAGATTTATTTCTACGTATTTCTTTCTATTGTGGTAGTTGATGTATTTCCGTTGTGCATTGTATTTACATATTTTATTTCCACTGCTATGTAAATTATTAATCTCTAATATTATTTTTCCACTGTGTAATGTTTATTCGTACTATGATATTCTTGTAATCTGATGTAAATTATTGTAATAGCAATGAAAACTTATGTGGTTCTACTTTCGGATGCGTCGTTTTCTTGCACAATCCGGGCTTTTCCGTCTCCTTGGAGATCGGGGGATTTCGGGTCGTGTCACGCTCCCCTCGAGAACTACGATCGTGGAGGACGATCCGCCAAGGCAAAATTTTGAGGATCTGATGATCCTCCACCACTTCGCGGATCAGAATGCTTAGGTAGGTTTTGCGAGAATGAAACCCTAATAGCTTTACCTCCCTTCGCCACTGTAACCCAATCGTTCGCCTCCATACTATCCATGACATCACCAATTTGCACCACCTCTTTACCTGGCCTTCGATCTGGAGGTCGTCCTGAGTCGATTGAATCTTTAGAAGGCCTTCATTGTGTTGGTGCACTTTCTTCGTTTCAATTTACATAAATGTCCAAAGAGAAAATTTTCCAAAATTATTTAATTCCCTTATTCATTGAATCTGTTTTATTCTATCAACAAATAAAAATTTTAGTTCTAAATTGTATCACCATTTTTTAATTATGTATACTACAATACTGATGTTTGTCATTTTTTTATCAATATTTCGATTAAATTTATTTTCAATCATTTTTGTGCATTATGTGAATACAATTCTTCGTAAATAAATAGCCTACATATATATAACACTACATATGACATATGACATATGACACACTTTAAAAGTCACATACGAAGACACTAATAAAGTGAAACAAAGAAAATTTTCAATGCTAATGAATCAATTTCAGAATTTTAGAATGAAACTAAAAGAAATTATAGTGACATGTATTCTAGGTTTCAAGACATATATCACTCTATACTTGCTTTAAAAGAAAATTATATTGGTTTTGATATTGTTCCAAATATCCTTAACTCTTTAACGAACAAATGCAAATGAAAAGTATTAGCTATCGAAGAAACTAATGACCTTTCAACTATAAATCCAGAAGTGTTAATAGGAAATTTAATGTCATACGAAGTGAATTTGTAGGATAAAAGAGACCAAACGCAAGATAGAAAAGTCATAGCCTTTCAAGCAGAGGATGATGAAGAATCTTAAGATGATGAGAATAACATGGCTTATATGGCCAAGAATTTCAAAAAGTTTCTAAAATAAAAAAGAAATAATAAGAAGTTCAAGTGCAATGAGAATCAATATAATTTATCCAAGTTTGTGATCAAATGTTCTAAATGTGTTAAGATGGGTCATCTTGAAAAGGACTGTCTAGATATTGTAACAACCCGTATTTCGATAACATGATTAAAGACGAGAATCAAGGCAGAATTTAATTTTAAATTCTGAATCAAGTGAAACGGGCTATGCCATTGCGTTCGTCTCGGAAAAATACGTGAAATAGAGTCCGAGTTTTCGAAAATCGGAGTCCGTATGACCAAGATATGGCCTCACGAAGTTTCACAAAAAATTCCCAAATTAAAGTATACTTAATTAAGTGAAATGGGTTGCGCAGAAAAATATATATATATATATATATTGATATATATATATATATATATATATATATAATTGAAAATTAAATAAATAAATATGCAAAAATGTTCAAAACAGCGAATTGGGAGAGGGGAATAACCGAACCGGCCGATTTTTGAGGTCGACCCGAGCCCGCTGGGTCGACTAGGGGTTAATCCAGGGTGTTTGGCTGTCAACCCATGGGCCGATTCGCTCAAATGAAGATTTTGCATTTGGATGGTTCTCATGGTTCATCTTTAATCTAAAGGCCCTAGATGGTTCCTACACTTGACTTCTTCCCCAAGACATGCTTTGATGGCTTGGATTGAATCTAGGTTTAATCCAATGGCCTAAAACACTTGCCTAATCTATAAATAAGACCCTAACCTATCCTAAATCCTCATTATTCATTCATGCAACTAAACTATGGCAAAATTTCTACTCTCATGGCCTCCACTCAACTATCCTAGCCTCCACTTCATTTCTATGAAAGGTTTCATGATCATGAGAGTGTTAGAGAGTCCCTATGCTAGTATGAGAGCCTCTCAAGTTGATTTCAAGGCAAAAGCTTTGATCTTTGTTCATAAAGATGGTGTTTTTGTTGATTTGGGGCATCCATCTTTGGGTTTTTGGGTGATGGCATGCATAGGCTTCCTCACAAGCTTTAGTTTAATCGATTTAGGCCTTCATAGCAATGTAAGCCCTTCCCTACTCTTAGATATTAACTATGAGGTTAAATGTTCATGTTGAAAGTTTGGGTTTGGTCATTGAGAATGATGCATGCTATCATGTTATGCAAGTTTATGAAGTCATTATCTTGATCCTATGAGCTAAAAGCTACAACCTTTATGTTGAAATGTTGCATTATGCAACATGAGAATCTTCATAATCATTATGTCAACTTGCATATGAAGTCATAACCCTTATATGATGATGTATGCGAGTTTCTAGTCATCATTCTATGTCTTTTGTCACCATGATTCGCTTATGTGCCAAGTTTGGGTTTATGCATGTTTTGAGGCTTAAGAATGTAACATGCAAGCTAGTGAACACATTTGTGCCTCATTTGCCACCATGATTAACTTGTGGCTTAATATCCATTTTTGTCATGCCTTTGTCAAGTCTCTTCTTTTAGTCCATTACGTTGTTGCGAACATATATGCGAGTTTAAAAGCGTTGGGGTCACATTATGAGGAAAACATAATGACATGAACATGATTTGGGTAAATGGGTATAAACATGACAATATGTAACGTTAAATATGACATGAATATACAACTTGAAAACATGACTTGAAAGATAACATGGAAGTTGACATGTAAGTATGCATAAAAACATAAGCTTGGGAATTTACCTACTAAGTTAGGTCTACCCATTAGGAATTTACCTATTAAGTTAGCTCTACCCAATTGCTTGAAAACTTGACTATGAACATGACACTAGGCTAAACATGAAAGTGGCCAACTCGAGGTTGGGTTGAGTTTGCAACGAAAAACTACCCGGAACCGACCGGCCTAACTAGTGGTTGCAAACAATAGGGCCCAATGTGAGAAGTTGGTCATGTTGTGCTTGAACCCGAGGTTAGACCAAGTTGTGGTGTAAAACTACCCGGACCCGCCCGGCTTAACTAGTAACCACAACAAAGTCTAATGTGAGAGGTGAAGGTGCATTAAGTAATAAATGCCACAGGACAGGGTTAAGTTAATTTGATTAATGACTCTTAACCAAATATGACATGGACAAATGGGTTAAGTAAATTGATTGGGCTAATGGTACCTAATAAAACATGACAAGGGTGGGTAGGTTAAGTAATTTGATTTGCCTAATGGCACTTAACCGATATGACATGAATGGGTAGGTTAAGTGGGACCGGACTTGATTTCTTAATGACACTTAACCATACAAGATGATTAGGGGATGGGGTTAAGTAATTTACACTTAACTAATCCGACTTGGTAATTAGATGGGGTTAAGTAATTAAGACTTAACTAATCTAAACATGGTAATTAGATGGGGTTAAGTAATCCACACTTAACCAATCTAAACACGGTAATTCGATGGGGTTAAGTTAAACACTTAACCAATTTAAACTTGGTAATTCAATGAGGTTAAGTAACCAATACTTAACCAACTTAACGTGATAATTTAATGGGGTTAAGCAACTTATACTTAACCAATTATACATGATGATTTGATGGGGTTAAGTAACTTACACTTAACCAATCTAATACGCGGACCTGATAAGGTTAAGTCACAAGACCTTTTTAGAATATACTTAACCATTATAGTACGATTAGAGGATGGGGTTAAGCCAACCTATACTTAACCAATCCGACTCGATAATTTGATGGGATTAAGATAATCTATGCTTAATCGATCTAGCAAGATAATCCGATAGGATTAAGGTAAGCTAGTACTTGACCAATTTGACTTGATAGGGTTAAGTCATGAGCCTCTGGGTACACTTAACCAACTTGTGGGACTAAGTCTTGAACTTAAATACTTAGCCAATCTTTGACGTGATTCGTGGGCGGGTTAAGTCATGGACTTGAATGATAACACTTAACCCAATAGACAAACCCTAGCTAGAAGAACTAGGTAGAAAACCGTGGTTAATCAAGGATAACGGGAAAGGAAGCTAAGTGGTAAACCTTAGTTAAGGGTAACTAAGTAATAATTCTTAGCTAAGGACGTAGGACTAATTCTCAAAACGATGAGTAACCTGATACGGTAGGTCATCGCTTAGCATACGAGGGGGAGCAAGTTATCTGACTTGGATAAAAGCTCCAGCGCACTGGGTGCCGAAGTGGAAGCTTCGGGGGACGTGAGGATATTCTTGGGATCCCTCTGTGGGCTGCCAGGTAATTATACTAGGCCCATGAGAGGTTAAGGTCTGCGTTAGAAGGACCAAGAGTATGCCTTGGTTGCTATGCGAGCAACCTAAAGACTGGGATGGATTAGCGTGGAGTCGACGATTCTTGTTTTTGCCCTGGATAGCGCATCGCCGACTACCTACCATCTTTAGTCAATCGTGTACGTGCGGAAAGGCAGGGAACCCCCAACAGACCATGTGCTTGCTATCGAGTCATGGGTGAGGTTGGCCCGTAGGAAAGTGGGCTATAGTGGGGCCGTGGAGTGGTTCTTATACATGATTTTTCTTGGATTGCCTTTCAGTAGTTGAGGGAGGGGTCACGTGGGACCATAGCCACGGGTACAAAAACAGACCTTGATATCTGCATCGGCAGACGATTTAAAGCTCCCGACCGAGTTCCATATTTCTTGATTTGCCCTGGCACGGGACTCGGATGGCACATTGGGGAACATGTGCATCTAGACATGGAAAATGATTCACGATACATACGTGGGATCAAGGGCGCGGTTGACGGGTGGCGTAATCCCTAGTGGTCCTAGGTGGCCAAAACCCAAACCGAGACACGGAAACGTTCATTAGGTAGCATAATCCCTAGTGGTCCTAGGTGGCATAAATCCTAAGTGGACGCGCGATAGTTCATGGTAAGGAAACACAACTAGATCAAGGGTTGCAGTCCAAAACAACTTCAAGGATAAACCGTTTACATGGGAAAGCCCGTACAGCCTACGGCAAAGGACTGAACTTATACATGGAAAGAAACATATGAGTTGAGTAACCTATATATGCGGCATATTAGGTTGACATGGACCATTACACGACTTTTGAGTAAGGGTCATTTACGGATAACACGTAATACAGTTGGGATACTAGTACGGTAGGTGCAGAGCAGATATACAGGATAGATACCATGGGACGTTATACGTGATAGATATCTTGGGATATTATACTTGATAGGAACCTGACGATGTGATACCTTGTTTTGTCTTGACATCGTAATTTATCATGACATCTTAGTTTATCTGAGTTCAGTAGTTCATCCTGTTATTTTGATTTAGCTTATCTATCTTGTTATCATGCTTATGTTCATCTCAGTTTCTCATGTCAGTTAACTTTACTAGTTTTTATACTAATAGTAGATAGGGCTTACTCAGTCTTTTTGACTGACCCATTTTGTTTCGCCTCTTTTCTTCCGTTCCCCCCCCAGGTTACAGGGAGGAAACACTGCTGTTTAGTTCAGACTTCTTCTGCTTGAAGGTCATCATGGATGGCATGGACTTTTCCTGGCTATGGCTACTTTACTGTTTTTATTTGGGGAATAATTTATGAAAAAGTCTTTATGCTTCTTTACTATTGCAAGACAGGTTTTGATGTACTCTGATGTAAAAGGCTTTAGACCTTATGTATTCATGTTTATGAAAGTTCGATTTTACTTCCGCTATTTTATATGTTCTGTCTTGTGATATTTCTGTGCATGTTTACCAATAATGCCCCTCTAAAGCTAGTGCATTCCTTTGCGAGTGACCCTAGCGGAGGCGGGATGTTACAGATATCAAGAAAAATGGCTTCAAAAATAAGAATGGAAAATTTCACAAGAAAATGAAGCAAGCGTTTTCAGTCACTTGAGATGATTCAAACTCATCCTCATTAAATAGTGAAAACAATTTTGAACATGGCAATGTTTGTATTATGGCATCAGACAATGTTATGAGTGATTTACCTTTTGATGATTTATCAAAATTCAATAAAGAATTCTTTGAAAAACAAAAGGAGAAAGGTAAAAAATATAAGGATGCTAAATGAAAATTAAATCGTAGTGAATTAGAAGTAGAGGTGCTAAGAGATGAGAAAAAGATTTTAAAAGAAAAATTAGAGAAAGCTTAAAATGAAATTAAAATTTTAACATCTCAAGTCACTTCACTCACTATTGAATCAAAAATAAATTAAAAAGATAAGCTTTTTGGTTAAAGTAAATCATAATTTAAATTCTTTTGTAATATGTCTTGAATTAAATAAAGTTAGTCTTGAGAATAAGTTAGAATACTTTACTAAATATGTTTCTTATTCCAATAAGGGAAGAAAAAATATTATGAGTATCATAAACAACTCTTAAGCTTGTACAAATAAAACTAGTTTGGGATTCAAAAAATCAAAAAGGAAGAAGGCTAGTCCTAAGAAAGATGCTTCATTGTATACTAATTAATTTCAAAAAGAAAAGTATTGCTAAGAATCAACCTATAAAAACTATCAAATTTTGGATTCCAAATACAAATAATGTACACGTAAGAAATAAGTACGTTAATGCGTTTATTACTACTATTCATAAAATTCTGATTTTAGTTTTGGAGGATTTACCAAATCCTATTGAGTATAGTTTCCTAAAGCTTAACTTTTATGATCCTAACAGGGAAAGTGGATACCAATACTATTTAATTTTTTTTAGTAGGTGCCTCCACAGAAGGGAGGAAAATGGATTCTACACAGTGGTTATTTAAAGCACATGACCGAGAATAAGGACATGTTAATAAATATCATCTACTCAAATTGAGGAATTGTAGCATTTGACAATAACTCAAAAGGATATGTCATGGGAAAAGGCGATGTGAAGAACGGTGCTATATCTGAAAATCCTTTCATTACAAATGTTTTACTTATTAAAAAATTAAACATAATTTACTAAGCATTAGCTAACTATGTGACAAAAGGATTTTCAATATCGTTTCCAAAAGAAAAATGTAAAATTTGTGATCCAAATAAGAATCTTATTTTTGATGGGATTAGACAAAGAAATATTACACACCAAATATGAAAATTAATAATGATTCAAACATTTGTCTAATGGGGATTTTATTGTGAAGGACAAACTTCATAATTTTTTCAAGCCCAAGGATAACCCATCAAAAATTTATCCATAAGTACAATACTGTAATAACCCGGAAAATCAGAACCAATTTAAAATTTTAATTTTGGCAATTTTAATGAATTTTGAATATTTAAAATGATTTATTTTAAATAATTATGACTAGAAATTTATTTTGAATAGAATTAGAACGTATAAATTTATTTAAATCGAAGTTAGAGAATAAATATTTATTTTAATTATAAAAGGAATTGGAAATGGCGCGGTAGTTTGAAAATTCAGTTTCAAATTTCAAATGAATGTACGAGATTCAAAATAAACCGGATTTTAGTAAAACCAAAAATATGTGAATCTGTTTGAAAATTTCTTTCTAACGAATGCGAAAAATCCAGATTTCATAATGCGAATAAAAAGTTATGTCCATTTGAAAATTCAGAATAGTCGCTATGGAATTTTATATAATATATAGCCCTTATAAATAGCGATTTTGCAAACAACCTCCGTTTTCGACGAGACCACTTTTGTTGGATCCGGAATGTCAAATTATTGCTAGATTCCAATTTTCATAATTTTGGAATCAATATGTGAGCGTGGTGAATTTAAACATGTTTGGCTAATTCAGTTTAAATTTAATCGACTGGAAAATGACCATTTTTCAAACAGTCTCCAAATTCGATAAAATTAGTTTTGTTAGGACCGTATCGTCAAAACATAGCCAGATTTATTTTTTCGGAATTTTTGCAGTCAGCATGTGGCCCCAGGAAAATAAAATGTGCGTTTGAATTTAAAATATAATGATTTATATTTTAAATTTAGCGGAAACTAATTGAAACAGTCGAGTTGGCTTTCGAAACATATCCCATTGTGTTCGAAATGGGGACAGTTAGCTAGGGGCAACAGTCGTTGGGTTTGATTTGGAATCTGTATTGTTAAACATGTATTATGAAATCTAAGGAATAAAATAAAATAAAATATAAAATATATATAACCCCCCCCCCTCTTTTTTTCTCTAAACCCTAAATTGAAAATTCCACTTTGAAAATAAAAAACCCGCCCCTTTTTCAGCCCCGTTGCCCATCGCTACCTCCCCCGCTGCTGACCTCCGACGTTGCGCCAGCCGCCGCCGCTCAACCCTGACTACCTCCCTCCTCCTCGGCTCTTCTCCTACTCCCCCCTTCAGCCCATCTCGAACCCAAACCAATGAAACCCGCCGGGAGAAACCCGCCGCCCCACTTGAATGCCACCTCCACCGACTATCAGACATTGACCCGCCCACAGCTCCGACTGACCTCCTCCTCCAACCGCCAGGAAAAAAAACAGTGAGTTTTTAAATTTTAATTGTAGGAAAACTGATTTTTTATTTTATAGGAAAACTGATTTTTATTTTATAGGAAAAACTTATTTTTATTTTATAGGAAAAACTGATTTTTTTTATAATAAGAAAATATTATATTTTTATATAAGAAAAGATTATATTTTTAAATATGAAAAGATTTGATTTTTATATTAGAAAAGATTTTATTTTTATAATAGAAAAGATTTGATTTTTAAAAATAGAAAAGATTAGATTTTTATAATTTGAATAGCGATATAAAAATATACTTTTTATATATGAAGTAGCGGTTTAAAAATATGATTTTTATAAATGAATAGAGATGTAAAAATATTATTTTTAGCTAGACAAAAATATAATTTTTATCGTATGTATGAAATAATATTTTGAGTAGGATAAAAATAGAATTTTTATATATGTAGCGAAATAAAAATCTGATTTTTATTATATATGTATAGCGATATAAACATGTGATTTTTATATATATTGTAGCGAGATAAAAATGTGATTTTTAAATATAAATATCGTTGATTAAAAATATGATTTTTAATGTATGAACATCATATTAAAAATGTGATTTTACTATTAATAGCGTGAAAAAGGATTGCGTTGACATTACGGGAAAATCCAAAACGATCCGAAACTCAGAAATAAAACTGGAGGAGTAGATCCCAAAGGTGAGAACTTCTCACTCTAATTTATTTTCTAGTTAAATATATATACTAGGATGTAGACGGTGCTTAGTAGCACCCGACACCTTTGTTTGAACCCATGTTTGTTTGGTTGTTTGGTTGATTGGATTATTTGGTTGAATTCAGTTTGGGCAATGAAATGAATTGATTAGAATTGGTATGTACATGGCGCGAGCCATTATTAGGCGAGGGATAAGGCTAGACCTTATTCCGGTTCTAGTACCGCGCCGTTATGCTGCCAAAATTTTCTAAAAATATAGGAACAATAAAAATATCATTTTTATTGTATAAATGAACTGTATAAAATATTCATGAGATGAAATGAATATTTTATAGTTAAAAATATAATTTTTAACGTGTATATGAATAGAATAAATATTCATTTACAAATCGGACGATTTGTTTATGTACACACATTTAACTGATAATCATTGGGATGGTATATTTTACACATCCCCCAACTGCACAAATAATAATCAGTGTTTGTTGTTTGAAAACCCCACACGGGTATTAGGATGATATTGGACATAAACTAATCCCAATATTTAGTTATATGTCAATTGATTGGTTGAAAGGCTGTTGTATGCGTTAGTTATTCATATTTAATGCTTATGCAGTTGTGTAATGCACTCTGGATGATGGTTGACTATGTTTTATTATTGTTGTGTACATGTGTGTATGAAATCCACATAAATAAAATTATATGGTAATTGACTGTGCTTGATTCCAATTCGGAAATAACGAATATTTTAAATTAACGAATATTTTAAAATGAAAAATAATGAATATTTTAAAATAACTAATATTTTAAAATAATATTCAGTAATGGATCAAAATACGATTTGGATGTCCGATTTGGGACGGACATGAAAATATTTAAATGTATAAAGCCGTGTTGATTGGATTAACGCCATTTCGAAGTGAATGATATTTATATCGATTTTATTCATTTTTATAATGAATATCGAAAAGGAAGTGATTTCAAAATCTAATGTTTTGAAAATATTATCATTTACAAATTAATGATATGGAATATTCAATTTTGATTTAAAATTGAATATGAAGTTGAAATCGTTTTGAAATCAAATTTAAAACGATTTATAAAATACGTTTTAAATGGAAATCGACGAAATATATATAATATATATTATATATATTTAATGGCCTGAATAGAACGCGTCGCACCGCGGCAGTTCGCGAATTTCGACCATTGACTTCAAGTTGACATTACGAGAGATCCGACAGTCGTATTCTCCTAAATCCAGAACCGTTGGGTTCGTATCGAAAAGAGCTTTCCAAAGAATATAAGAAATTAGACATCTAACGGTTGGATTTGGAATTATGTCCAAATCAAATTTGGAAAAGGTCGCTGTAAGTGCAGTTCGATGACCGTTTATGGAAATTGATTATACGGGCCTTGATAAAATTATTAAAACATTAATAATTTGAGTAAAATCATAATAATTGATTTGGAAAGAATTGGGATGAAAAATTCCATATTTGAAAAGATATATTTTTATCGAAATGAACTAGTTATGAACTAGAATTATAAATCCAATATTTTTAAATAAATAACTTGGATTTGAAATGGTTTTAAAAATAACCAGAATTTCCAATATATGAATCGAAACGGATTCGAATCGAAATTATCCTCGGAATATTTCGATATTGGATTCTATGATTATATGGATATTGTGGAGTAATTTGGAAGATATATATATATCATTATTCCCAATGCGATATTTGTTGATTTCAGAATTTGATATTGAATATAAGCCGATATAGTTTCTATTCAGAGCCTTGTATTTAACACTGAATGGGATTTTGGGTTTGTCGTGAATGGTGTCTTCATTAACATTGTTCTTAAACCCAGTTGAGAAAAGAATAAATCTTTTAATTAAGATTATTAGAGTTTCCAGTTAATTAACATTTAATTGGAATAAAATGGAATGTGAATTTGGTTTATTGTGAAGTGTGCTTTTTAACGACATTCGTTCTCTAACCCGATTTGCAGTGAAATGTGATTTGGAATTTATAAATCTTTTTATTAAGATTTAATGGAAATTTTCCAAAGTAAAGTTTTTCAATTTAATATATTAAATTGAAATTTGAATGGAATTCGATTTGATAATAATCAAAATGATCTTCTGTGGAGGAAGACTGTTAATATATATATATGGAATTTAAAAGGCTTTGTCGTTATTCCATTTATATTATTAGTCGGATATGGAAATTGATATCGATTATATATATATATATTGATCTGTTTTCCGTGAAGATTCCATGATAAATGGAATGTGATTTTGGGTTTATCATGAACTGTATTTTAAATGACATTAGTTCTTTAACCCAGTTAAAGACAAGATTACATGTCTAACATTGTATTTCGAACTGTATGGTTGATCTCTGCAAAATATATATCTGTTTGATGGCAGAGAATTTATTCTCTTGCTTAACACCCTTCTGCAAAATATATATCTGTATGAGCTTAGAGGTTATATATCGGCAGAAATCAATAGTACAGTGTAGATTGTCGATGCGACATGTTTGTGTTTCCAATGTTAAATAATCATTGATATTGATTTTTGGGAAGATTAAAACTGAATTAGAGTTTTAATGAATCTTTAATTAGACTGGAATGTGAATGAGATAATTAAATTTATCGAATTCATGAAATGATTGAGAATGGAGTATCACCAGTTTTGCTTCAAGCGATAGTTAAATCTTTAATTGGATTTGAACGTGAAATGGTAAATAATTTTACCAATAACACTGTGGTGTTAGATATGGGGTATTACCAGTTTTGCTCCATGGGATGAATAGGCTGGGATTGGGAAATTAAACAAATGATTACTTCGGTAAGGTGCGCTAATCCCGACTAGTTTGGATAAACTTTAATTTGGTTTGAATTGATATCCAAAGGAAGATTAAAGAATAAATTTAAAGAATTTATCATTGGTAAAATTAATGGAACCTTTCCCAAAGGATATGAATATTTCAATAAAAGAATATTCAGAATTGGAATGAGGCGTATGTTGTGTTTTTATAGCACTTGTTTATTATATACGCGAGTTATTCGGAAAGGTCGGGTTTATACCCATTTTGAACAACTGATTCGACGATAAGTCGACGATGAAGATGGTAGTTGAAGACTGGAGGTCTTCACATCATCTGGATGATTACTGATGTCTTGATTGGGTTGTACACCCAAGACAAGGTAATAAGTGGTGATCGTCCAGACGTACTTGGAGATCGACCGAATATGCGAGGACTTATCTCCTGTATTGGACACGGGACGAGGAATAAGGTGCCTTCGGTTTCATTCAGACCCAGAATGAACTTGTAAATGGATGTGTGTTTGACATTGGATTTTATTCTGTATTGATTGATATCTATTAAATATAAATATCTGTTTGGTGGCGGAGAATTTATTCTCTTGCTTAACACCCTTCTCTGAGACGTACGAGCTAAGAGGTTATATATCAATAGACATCAGTCGCATGAAGTGAATTTCCTATGTGGCATGTTGAGATGCAAATGATCAAGGCTTCTGTTGAAAAGCAGAGTCTTGTGGTTGATGATCAAAGCACGACTTTAATATAGCATAGATTTGTGTAGAATTAATTTGCGAGCTTCACACCCCGGTATGAACCAGAAACGGGAGAGGACAGCAGGGAGGGCAGTGTGTTTCCTTCTAGCTAGGAGTGGTGTCATGGTATGGAGCCCAGACATTTTTACTTGTGTGGTTGTTGGATTGCGAGGCACCTCGGATATATCGGTTACTACGGAGCCGATGGATATTGAGTCATCTGGCTCAATTACGCCCCATAGGGCGGGGAAACGCATGTTCAGGGATTATGAATCCAACATGCACTTAGTGCGGACCGGCCCAACATGTTACCTAGGGCACCCAGAGTGTGTATTCCTGAGACATTGGCTAGAGTGTCTCGAAGCGGGAGGATGATCCCTGGCCTCGGTTCATAGATGGAATTCAATTTCCAATACGACATTTCGATTTTTATTGAAGAGCTTAGTATCGGCGACATAGTAGCATGGGATATTATGTCGTCTATGACTGATACAGTTATATTTGAAGTTGTTTTCATACATTTTACACTATAATAGTATCAAAATGATTTGTTTTAAATGTACCAAGCATGTTTGGCTATTATAAGGTAAAACTCTATCCTCCGGCTTGCGTTGCATTGTGTGATGGAACTTGAGTCTTATAATAGCTTCATTTTTCCAAAAAGCATTGCGTTGTTTGTTTTATGCACTGGTATTCTTGGGAGGAAACCCATTCCGTGTTATACGGCGTGGTCCATGTAAAGTAAAGTTTTAAATAACTTTTTTAGTTCTCACACCAGTCACATGGCTGACCTGGAGTTTATTGTTTTAACCTAAACACTGGGTACCCCTATTTTCCATACGGGCAGCTAGTAGTTTTGGTTTTGCAGTTTTATATTCATAGGATCCTGGATTACAGCTGAATGATATTCGGAAAGCTCTGTGTCCGTGTATCTCTTCCAGTTGTGTTTTGTATTATTTTCCGCTGCATTGTAAATTGTAAATCTCTGATATTTACCAAATGTATATTATTTGTTCATACTCTGTATATTTGTAACACCCCGCCTCCGCTAGGGTCACTCGCAAAGGAATGCACTAGCTTTAGAGGGGCATTATTGGTAAACATGCACAGAAATATCACAAGACAGAACATATAAAAATAGCGGAAGTAAAATCAAACTTTCATAACATGAATAAATAAGGTCTAAAGCCTTTTACATCAGAGTACATCAAAACCAGTCTTGCAATAGTAAAGAAGCATAAAGACATTTTCATAAATTATTCCCCAAGTAAAAACAATAAAGTAGCCATAGCCAGGAAAAGTCCAAGCCATCCATGATGACCTTCAAGCAGAAGAAGTCCGAACTAAACAGCAGTGTTTCCTCCCTGTAACCTGGGGGGGAACGGAAGAAAAGAGGCAAAACAAAAAGGGTCAGTCAAAAAGACTGAGTAAGCCCTATCTACTATTAGTATAAAAACTAGTAAAGTTAACTGATATGAGAAACTGAGATGAACATAAGCATGATAACAAGATAGATAAGCCAAATCAAAATAACAGGATGAACTACTGAACTCAGATAAACTAGGGTGTCGTGATAAACTACGATGTCTAGATAAAACAAGGTATCACATTGTCAGGTTTCTATCAAGTATAATATCCCAAGATATCTATCGCGTATAACGTCCCATGGCATCTATCATGTATATCCGCTCTGCACCTACCGTACTAGTATCCCAACTGTATTACGTGTTATCCGTGAATGACCCTTACTCAAAAGTCGTGTAATGGTCCCTGTCAACCTAATATGCCGCATATATAGGTTACTCAACTCATATGTTTCTTTCCATGTATAAGTTCAGTCCTTTGCCGTAGGCTATACGGGATTTCCCATGTAAACGGTTTATCCTTGAAGTTGTTTTGGACTGCAACCCTGGATCTAGTTGTGTTTCCTTACCATGAATTATCGCGCGTCCACTTAGGATTTATGCCACCTAGGACCGCTAGGGATTATGCTACCTAATGAACGTTTCCGTGTCTCGGTTTGGGTTTTGGCCACCTAGGACCACTAGGGATTACGCCACCCGTCAACCGCGCCCTTGATCGCACGTATGTATCGTGAATCGTTTTCCATGTCTAGATGCACATGTTCCCCAATGTGCCATCCGAGTTCCGTGCCAGGGCAAATCAAGAAATACGGAACTCGGTCGGGAGCTTTAAATCGTCTGCCGATGCAGATATCAAGGTCTGTTTTTGTACCCGTGGCTATGGTCCCACGTGACCCCTCCCTCAACTACTGAAAGGCAATCTAAGAAAAATCATGTATAAGAACCACTCCACGGCCCCACTATAGCCCACTTTCCTACGGGACAACCTCACCCATGACTCGATAGCAAGCACATGGTCTGTTGGGGGTTCCCTGCCTTTCCGCACGTACACGATTGACTAAAGATGGTAGGTAGTCGGCGATGCGCTATCCAGGGCAAAAACAAGAATCGTCGACTCCACGCTAATCCATCCCAGTCTTTAGGTTGCTCGCATAGCAACCAAGGCATACTCTTGGTCCTTCTAACGCAGACCTTAACCTCTCATGGGCCTAGTATAATTACCTGGCAGCCCACAGAGGGATCCCAAGAATATCCTCACGTCCCCCGAAGCTTCCACTTCGGCACCCAGTGCGCTGGAGCTTTTATCCAAGTCAGATAACTTGCTCCCCCTCGTATACTAAGTGATGACCTACCGTATCAGGTTACTCATCGTTTTGAGAATTAGTCCTATGTCCTTAGCTAAGAATTATTACTTAGTTACCCTTAACTAAGGTTTACCACTTAGCTTCCTTTCCCGTTATCCTTGATTAACCACGGTTTTCTACCTAGTTCTTCTAGCTAGGGTTTGTCCATTGGGTTAAGTGTTATCATTCAAGTCCATGACTTAACCCGCCCACGAATCACGTCAAAGATTGGCTAAGTATTTAAGTTCAAGACTTAGTCCCACAAGTTGGTTAAGTGTACCCAGAGGCTCATGACTTAACCCTATCAAGTCAAATTGGTCAAGTACTAGCTTACCTTAATCCTATCGGATTATTTTGCTAGATCGATTAAGCATAGATTATCCTAATCCCATCAAATTATCGAGTCGGATTGGTTAAGTATAGGTTGGCTTAACCCCATCCTCTAATTGTACTACAATGGTTAAGTATATTCTAAAAAGGTCTTGTGACTTAACCTTATCAGGTCCGCGTATTAAATTGGTTAAGTGTAAGTTACTTAACCCCATCAAATCATCATGTATAATTGGTTAAGTATAAGTTGCTTAACCCCATTTAATTATCACGTTAAGTTGGTTAAGTATTGGTTACTTAACCTCATTGAATTACCGAGTTTAAATTGGTTAAGTGTTTAACTTAACCCCATCGAATTACCGTGTTTAGATTAGTTAAGTGTGGATTACTTAACCCTATCCCCTAATCATCTTGTATGGTTAAGTGTCATTAAGAAAACTTACTTAACCTTGCCAAATTATCATGTTGGATTGATTAAGTGTTGGTTAACTTAATCCCCGTCCACTAGTCGTATAAAAATGGTTAAGCGTCATTAGGCAAATCAAATCACTTAACCTACCCAACCTTGTCATGTTTTGTTAAGTATCATTAGCCTAACCAATTTACTTAACCCATTTACCCATGTCATATTTGGTTAAGAGTCATTAATCAAATTAACTTACACCTATCATGTGGCATTAATTACTTAATGCACCCCAACCTCTCACATTAGACTTTGTTGTGGTTACTAGTTAAGCCGGTCGGTTCCGGGTAGCTTTACACCACAACTTGGTCTAACCACGGGTCCAAGCACAACATGACCAACTTCTCACATTGGGTCCTATTGTTTGCAACTACTAGTTAGGCTGGTCGGTTCCGGGTAGTTTTACGTTGCAAACTCAACCCAACCTCGAGTTGGCCACACTTATATTATCTAAGTGTCATATCCATCATGTTTCCAAAACATGTTACAAGTTTTTCAAGCATTTGGGTAGACCTAACTTAATAGGTAAATTCCCAAAGGGTAGACCTAACTTAATAGGTAAATTCCCAAGCTTATGTTTTTATGCATACTTACATGTCAACTTCCATGTTATATTTCAAGCCATGTTTTCAAGTTGTATTTTCATGTCATTAGAAATTACCCATAACATAACCCAACGCTTTTAAACTCGCATATACGTTCGCAACAACGTAATGGATTAAAAGAAGAGACTTGGCAAAGGAATGACAAAAATGGGTATTAAGCCACAAGTTAATCATGGTGGCAAATGAGGCACAAATGTGTTCATTAGCTTGCATGTTACATTCTTACACCTCAAAAACATGCATAAACCCAAACTTGGCACATAAACGAATCATGGTGACTAAAGACATAGAATGATGACTAGTAACTCGCATATATCATCATATAAGGGTTATGATTTCATATGCAAGTTGACAAGAAGATTATGAAGGTTCTCATGTTACATAATGCAACATTTCAACATAAAGGTTGTAGCTTTTTGCTCATAAGATCAAGATAATGACTTCATAAACTTGCATAACATGTTAGCATGCATCATTCTCAATGATCAAACCCAAACTTTCTACATGAACATTTAACTTCATAGTTAATATCTAAGAGTAGGGAAAGGGCTTACATTGCTATGAAGGCACAAATCGATTTAAATTAAAGATTGTGATGAAGCCTATGCATGCCATCACCCAAAAACCCAAAGATGAACACTCCGAATCAATCAAAACCCCATCTTTATGAACAAAGATCAAAGCTTTAGCCTTGAAATCAACTTGAGAGGCTCTCATACTAACATAGAAACTCTCTAACACTCTCATGATCATGAAACCTCTCATAGGAATTTACTTAGGAATTTTAGAATGAGGGTGGAGGCCATGAGAGTGAAAATTTTGCCATAGTTTAGTTGCAAGAATGAATAATGAGGGTTTAGGGTAGGCTTAGGGGTGTTTTTATAGAGATTAGGGTAGTTTTAGGCCCTTAGATTAACCCTAGGATAGATCCCAGCCCTCAAAAATCGTCACAAGCCTCCAAAACAAGACCAAGGGCCAAAACAGGTGCACCAGGCCAGCCAGGGTCAAGCCAGAAGGCTGTGCAGGTTTCTGGCTCGACACGGGCGCACTTCCCAAGTGCGCCAGTGTATTTTTGTGCTGGCGCACTTCACAAGTGCGCCAGTGCATTCTGGCTTGTTTTCGGTTTTTCTGCCTAACTTCGTTTGTCCATATCTTCTTCATACGGACTCCGATTTACGAAATTTCGGACTCTATTTCGCGTATTTTTCCGAGACAAGCGCAATGGCGCAACCCGTTTATCCTGATTCAGATTTTATAATTTAATTCTGCCTTAATTCTTGTCTTAACACGTTGCTAAAAATTCGGGTTGTTACATCCTCCCCAACATAAAGGATTTCGTCCCCGAAATCTCCAAGTTAGGAAGAACGTATCCTACCATCCGTCATCCATCTACTCAAAACATCATCCACAAGCAACCATTGTCCTTAGATGATTTCTAATGCTGTATGAATATATACAAAACGTGTGTGTACATGTTCCTTAGCTAATGCTAATGATCAGTCCTGAATAATCTTTCTAATGCAAAATATGTATAGTGCCATGAATCCAACATGTATGCAAATAGTCCTAGCCATATAGGTACTATATGCGTGCACAATCATTCATTCATATGCAACAACCGCATGATAATACATTCGATTTCATCCATAAACAAGTATATATACTCGTGCATATGCAATATGAAATGTGACCGAGTCGAGCTAGAATCTAATGTGTATTCGCGCATCCACGAGCAACCACTTGCAACCATATCAATCATAACATGTTTCAAATACATGTTTACATCCATAGGGTTCTACCTAGGATTCCCTGAAACAGGGTCGAGAAGATAAACAAGACAAACTCCTTACGGGGTTTGTAACAGAAAATAGGACCGAGAGGATGTCCACAAAAGATAGCCTACAAGTAAGCTCTACCGAAAACAGGGATCAAGAATATACTCCCAAAAAGAGATATCATGCGTGTATCTAGTCTTTGACCATCAAAGTCGTATTTCCTTGGGCTTAATCCCATTGTGCCTTGACCGTCTTTTAGCTTCGCGATTTCGTAGCTTCTTATTTTCTGTTTCCATAACATGAGCTGGAACTCATTTCTTCGTCGCGTCTCGTTCCACTTGCACTTATCCTTTTCCTAGAATACTTGACGCAAACATGACTGCGTACTCATGATCTTCATGCAAGCTTTCCAAAATTCACTAGTGAATCTCGGACCTCGTACCATAAGGTATTCCACGTAGTAGAACTTTCTCTTGAAAGTAAACAGATGCCAACCGGGTTATCAAGTGCACTTACTAGGGTAATTTCCATAACCCATGCATAAGTGAAATAAACCATCCGTCTTATCGGCGAACACCACTCGATCGGGCTTCAAATTTCCAATAAAGGTATCAAGGGATTCTAGGTAACTAATAATGACCGAACCCAAAAGGTTCCACGAGACTTCGAGGGTATTACCAAGGCTAGTCAAGAGTCTAACTACCCTCCTATCAAAACCGAGAGTGGCACCCCTTACTGGATAACCACTTCATCCCTAGAATCCATCCATAACCGAGGCATGTCATTCTCAAATCCAAAACAAATCATGAATAAATGGACCGATTCTCCACAGGACTTGAGACAAAAATGGGATTCTCTATTACGCTAGTACTTAAGGTGCAGAGACTCAACTATCGAAGCAGACTTAAATGATACGATGATCAAACCAAAGTCCTAACGGGATGATAGAGAAGAAAAGCTAAACCTTTAACAAGATCGTTACCCTTTTTCCGAGGTACCCTAGAAATGGGAGCATACTACTGCCCTCCCGAAGATCTTGTCCTTGTCCCATGATACTTAACTATCCGCCCCGTTTCACCATGCCAAAGGTACTCCCTCGTCATGGGTTTCATTGTTCATCTTTCCCTCTCATTCTGGGTTGAGCCATACCAACAAGTTGCTCATCCTTAAACTCGTATCCTTTACCCTTGCTCTTTATTATCCTTTCTTGTAACACGGCAATGGGTCGCTCGAGAACCACCTCCATCGTACAGGAAACACCTACGTGGCTAGACAAAGATTAGTCACAGTGAGAACTACTGTGACCACGGATGGAGGAAAGAAAGGAAATGAGATTCAATCAAGGAATCAAAGAATGGTGCTAATGGCTTTTGGGGAATAGCCTTTTTAAAACAAACTTTTCTTGAAAAATGCTTCTTTATAAACGGTTTTCCAAATAGTTTTCAGAAGGTTTTAAAAGCTTTTGCCCAGTCTGGTAACCTTCTGCTCTGATACCAAATGTAACACCCCGCCTCCGCTAGGGTCACTCGCAAAGGAATGCACTAGCTTTAGAGGGGCATTATGGTAAACATGCACAGAAATATCACAAGACTGAACATATAAAAATAGCGGAAGTAAAATCAAACTTTCATAACATGAATAAATAAGGTCTAAAGCCTTTTACATCAGAGTACATCAAAACCTGTCTTGCAATAGTAAAGAAGCATAAAGACATTTTCATAAATTATTCCCCAAGTAAAAAACAGTAAAGTAGCCATAGCCAGGAAAAGTCCAAGCCATCCATGATGACCTTCAAGCAGAAGAAGTCCGAACTAAACAGCAGTGTTTCCTCCCTGTAACCTGGGGGGAACGGAAGAAAAGAGGCGAAACAAAACGGGTCAGTCAAAAAGACTGAGTAAGCCCTATCTACTATTAGTATAAAAACTAGTAAAGTTAACTGACATGAGAAACTGAGATGAACATAAGCACGATAACAAGATAGATAAGCCAAATCAAAATAACAGGATGAACTACTGAACTCAGATAAACTAGGGTGTCGTGATAAACTACGATGTCTAGATAAAACAAGGTATCACATTGTCAGGTTTCTATCAAGTATAATATCCCAAGATATCTATCGCGTATAACGTCCCATGGCATCTATCCTGTATATCCGCTCTGCACCTACCGTACTAGTATCCCAACTGTATTACGTGTTATCCGTGAATGACCCTTACTAAAAAGTCGTGTAATGGTCCCTGTCAACCTAATATGCCGCATATATAGGTTACTCAACTCATATGTTTCTTTCCATGTATAAGTTCAGTCCTTTGCCGTAGGCTATACGGGCTTTCCCATGTAAACGGTTTATCCTTGAAGTTGTTTTGGACTGCAACCCTGGATCTAGTTGTGTTTCCTTACCATGAATTATCGCGCGTCCACTTAGGATTTATGCCACCTAGGACCGCTAGGGATTATGCTACCTAATGAACGTTTCCGTGTCTCGGTTTGGGTTTTGGCCACCTAGGACCATTAGGGATTACGCCACCCGTCAACCGCGCCCTTGATCCCACGTATGTATCGTGAATCGTTTTCCATGTCTAGATGCACATGTTCCCCAATGTGCCATCCGAGTTCCGTGCCAGGGCAAATCAAGAAATACGGAACTCGGTCGGGAGCTTTAAATCGTCTGCCAATGCAGATATCAAGGTCTGTTTTTGTACCCGTGGCTATGGTCCCACGTGACCCCTCCCTCAACTACTGAAAGGAAATCCAAGAAAAATCATGTATAAGAACCACTCCACGGCCCCACTATAGCCCACTTTCCTACGGGCCAACCTCACCCATGACTCGATAGCAAGCACATGGTCTGTTGGGGGTTCCCTGCCTTTCCGCACGTACACGATTGACTAAAGATGGTAGGTAGTCGGCGATGCGCTATCCAGGGCAAAAACAAGAATCGTCGACTCCAAGCTAATCCATCCCAGTCTTTAGGTTGCTCGCATAGCAACCAAGGCATACTCTTGGTTCTTCTAACGTAGACCTTAACCTCTCATGGGCCTAGTATAATTACCTGGCAGCCCACAGAGGGATCCCAAGAATATCCTCACGTCCCCCGAAGCTTCCACTTCGGCACCCAGTGCGCTGGAGCTTTTATCCAAGTCAGATAACTTGCTCCCCCTCGTATACTAAGTGATGACCTACCGTATCAGGTTACTCATCGTTTTGAGAATTAGTCCTATGTCCTTAGCTAAGAATTATTACTTAGTTACCCTTAACTAAGGTTTACCACTTAGCTTCCTTTCCCGTTATCCTTGATTAACCACGGTTTTCTACCTAGTTCTTCTAGCTAGGGTTTGTCCATTGGGTTAAGTGTTATCATTCAAGTCCATGACTTAACCCGCCCACGAATCACGTCAAAGATTGGCTAAGTATTTAAGTTCAAGACTTAGTCCCACAAGTTGGTTAAGTGTACCCAGAGGCTCATGACTTAACCCTATCAAGTCAAATTGGTCAAGTACTAGCTTACCTTAATCCTATCGGATTATCTTGCTAGATCGATTAAGCATAGATTATCCTAATCCCATCAAATTATCGAGTCGGATTGGTTAAGTATAGGTTGGCTTAACCCCATCCTATAATCGTACTACAATAGTTAAGTATATTCTAAAAAGGTCTTGTGACTTAACCTTATCAGGTCCGCGTATTAGATTGGTTAAGTGTAAGTTACTTAACCCCATCAAATCATCATGTATAATTGGTTAAGTATAAGTTGCTTAACCCCATTTAATTATCACGTTAAGTTGGTTAAGTATTGGTTACTTAACCTCATTGAATTACCGAGTTTGAATTGGTTAAGTGTTTAACTTAACCCCATCGAATTACCGTGTTTAGATTAGTTAAGTGTGGATTACTTAACCCTATCCCCTAATCATCTTGTATGGTTAAGTGTCATTAAGAAAACTTACTTAACCTTGCCAAATTATCATGTTGGATTGATTAAGTGTTGGTTAACTTAATCCCCGTCCATTAGTCGTATAAAAATGGTTAAGCGTCATTAGGCAAATCAAATCACTTAACCTACCCAACCTTGTCATGTTTTGTTAAGTATCATTAGCCTAACCAATTTACTTAACCCATTTACCCATGTCATATTTGGTTTAGAGTCATTAATCAAATTAACTTAACCCTATCATGTGGCATTAATTACTTAATGCACCCCAACCTCTCACATTAGACTTTGTTGTGGTTACTAGTTAAGCCGGTCGGTTCCGGGTAGCTTTACACCACAACTTGGTCTAACCTCGGGTCCAAGCACAACATGACCAACTTCTCACATTGGGTCCTATTGTTTGCAACTACTAGTTAGGTCGGTCGGTTCCGGGTAGTTTTACGTTGCAAACTCAACCCAACCTCGAGTTGGCCACACTTATATTATCTAAGTGTCATATCCATCATGTTTCCAAAACATGTTACAAGTTTTTCAAGCATTTGGGTAGACCTAACTTAATAGGTAAATTCCCAAAGGGTAGACCTAACTTAATAGGTAAATTCCCAAGCTTATGTTTTTATGCATACTTACATGTCAACTTCCATGTTATATTTCAAGCCATGTTTTCAAGTTGTATTTTCATGTCATTAGAAATTACCCATAACATAACCCAACGCTTTTAAACTCGCATATACGTTCCAAACAACGTAATGGATTAAAAGAAGAGACTTGGCAAAGGAATGACAAAAATGGGTATTAAGCCACAAGTTAATCATGGTGGCAAATGAGGCACAAATGTGTTCATTAGCTTGCATGTTACATTCTTACACCTCAAAAACATGCATAAACCCAAACTTGGCACATAAACGAATCATGGTGACTAAAGACATAGAATGATGACTAGTAACTCGCATATATCATCATATAAGGGTTATGATTTCATATGCAAGTTGACAAGAAGATTATGAAGGTTCTCATGTTACATAATGCAACATTTCAACATAAAGGTTGTAGCTTTTTGCTCATAAGATCAAGATAATGACTTCATAAACTTGCATAACATGTTAGCATGCATCATTCTCAATGATCAAACCCAAACTTTCTACATGAACATTTAACTTCATAGTTAATATCTAAGAGTAGGGAAAGGGCTTACATTGCTATGAAGGCACAAATCGATTTAAATTAAAGATTGTGATGAAGCCTATGCATGCCATCACCCAAAAACCCAAAGATGAACACTCCGAATCAATCAAAACCCCATCTTTATGAACAAAGATCAAAGCTTTAGCCTTGAAATCAACTTGAGAGGCTCTCATACTAACATAGAAACTCTCTAACACTCTCATGATCATGAAACCTCTCATAGGAATTTACTTAGGAATTTTAGAATGAGGGTGGAGGCCATGAGAGTGAAAATTTTGCCATAGTTTAGTTGCAAGAATGAATAATGAGGGTTTAGGGTAGGCTTAGGGGTGTTTTTATAGAGATTAGGGTAGTTTTAGGCCCTTAGATTAACCCTAGGATAGATCCCAGCCCTCAAAAATCGTCACAAGCCTCCAAAACAAGACCAAGGGCCAAAACAGGTGCACCAGACCAGCCAAGGTCAAGCCAGAAGGCTGTGCAGGTTTCTGGCTCGACACGGGCGCACTTCCCAAGTGTGCCAGTGTATTTTTGTGCGGGCGCACTTCACAAGTGCGCCAGTGCATTCTGGCTTGTTTTCGGTTTTTCTGCCTAACTTCGTTCGTCCATATCTTCTTCATACGGACTCCGATTTACGAAATTTCGGACTCTATTTCGCGTATTTTTCCGAGACGAGCGCAATGGCGCAACCCGTTTATCCTGATTCAGATTTTATAATTTAATTCTGCCTTGATTCTTGTCTTAACACGTTGCTAAAAATTCAGGTTGTTACAATATTCTTGTACTCTCAGGTAAATTGTTGTAATAATCAAAGAAATGTTCTGTTGTTTGTGTTCTGATTTGTCGTGTTCTCAAGACAATCCGTCCTTTCTCTTCTCTTCGGAGACCGGAGAAGTTCGGGTCGTCGCAAATACACAGTGTAAAACTAATACCATACACCCCGTAAAACTGGCACTTAAAAACTGATTGCTAAATTATGATACTATACACACTATAAGATGGATACTTAAAAACTGGTAGTTAAATTCTAATACCATGCACATAGTAAAAATAATACCTAAAATATGACGTTTTGTCCTTTATAATAAATTTCAGCAAGCAGTTTTTACGGTTGTAAAACCCCGTAACTTTGTCCTTAACACTATTTTCCTGTTGTCTAATGGCCAAAAAAATGATCATTGGCTATGGCATAAAAGATTTTGTCATATAAACTTTAAAAGTGTAAATAAGTTATCTAAAAATAACTTAGTAAAACAGATTACCAAAATTGAATTTCAAAGTTGATGATTTATGTGATGCTTGTCTAATCGATAAATTAATTAAATCATAATTTAAATCTAAGAATGAAATATCAATATTACAACTACTTGAACTATTGTGTTTAGATCTATTTGGTCCTATGCAAGTTCAATCAATAAATCATAGTGAATTTTTTTTTTTGTAATTTTTTGTGATTTTTTAGGATATACATGGACAATCTTTCTAAAACATAAAAGTGGTACTCTTGAAAATTGTAAAATATTTGCTAAGAAAAAACAAAATTACAAAAGTTTGAAAATAAGACATATAAAAAGCGATCATGGCAGCCATGTTTTATAATGATTTATTTGAAAATTATTGTAATAAAAAAGGGTATTTATCCCAATTTTTAAGATTTTTGCAACTCTACAACAGAGTGTGGTTGTTGAAAGGAAATATAGAACGTTACATAAATATGCTATAACTTTATTAAATAGTAGCACATTATCAAAGTTATTTTGGACAGAAGTTGTAGCAACTACTCGTTATGTTCTAAATCATGTTTCTATCATACCACTAAAAAAATACACCTTATGAACTATTTAATGGAAAGAAACCTAACATTTTGTATTTAAAATTTTTGTTTTAAAATTCCTTATTTAAACACTAAAGATCAATTAGGTAATTTGATTCAAAATTTGATGAAGGAATCTTTACTGGATATTTAGAGAGAAGTAAAGTAAATAAAATATACAATAAAAGAACAAATACTATTGAAGAAATACTTCATTTATTGTTCGTGAAATTTTTTGTACAAAAAATAATATCAAAACGAACTTCAACGTAAGAGGATGATATTATTGAAAATAATTCTAAATAGAATATTGAGAATAATAATTTACCAAATATAAATCACTTACGTTCACCACCTAGGATTTTAAGAAATCATCATAACAATAATGTTATCGTTCAAATTTTAGAACAAAAAGTCAAATAAATCAAATGGAATGCGTTGCATACATATCTAATACTAAACCTAAAAATATTAAAAAACATCTACTAAAGACTACTGGACCTTAGCTATGCAACAAGAGGTAAATCAATTTGAATGAAATAAAGGTTGGGACTTAGTTCCAAGACTGAGTGACCAAACTGTCATTGCTAAGTAATAGGTTTTCAAAGAAGAAAACAAAAACAAATGAACAAGGTAATGTAACTCGTAATAAAGCTTGATTGGTAGCTCAAGGCTATAGTCAAGAAGGAGGAACCGATTATGAAGAAATGTTGGCCCCTATCGCTCGACTAGAAGCAATACGAATATTATTAGCTTTTGCTTGTTATCATAGATTTAAATTATGTTAGATGGATGTAAAATGTACATTCTTAAATGGAAACTAAAAAAACGTATATGTTGAACAGCCATGTTTATTTGTACATGAAAAATATGGTGATCATGTATGTAAACTTAAGAAAGGTTTATTGAGTTTAAAATAAGCACCATGTCTGAACATCTTAAAATCTACTTAATTAATTTAGGCTTCGAACAAGTTAATCAAGTATTGTTTATGAAACAAGATAATAAAGACATTTTAATAATTCAAATTTGTATATATAATTTTATATTCGGTTCAGTTAATAGAAAACTATGCCTGAGTTTTCTAATATTATAACTCACATAGGTGAACTTTCATATTTTCTCGATTTACAAATTAAACAATTTAGATTTTGTATTTTTATAAATCAATAAAAATATTGTAACAATTAATAAAACGTTTTGGAATGGAAAATTATTCTAGAAAGCCTATAACAATAAGGACAATTGTTCATCTAGATCAAGAAAAAACGAGAAAAGTGTTGAACATAAAAATATCATAGTGTGATTGTGTAATGACCCGCATTTGTCAGAGGGATATAATTAATTTATTATATAAATAGTGATTTAGGGAAATTAATCGTCGTTTAATTAATTATAGTGGTTATTTAATTAAATTAAATAATTAGATAATATATTTAATTCAGTAATAATCAAAAATATTGGAAATAACAATATAATGTGAACTGGGTCATCCCCATAATTTAATTCAGCTAAGAGTTGAATTATATTGACGAATATATTCAATCGACGTCAGTTGAGATCGTAGAATTTTAATATAATTAAAACAGAGCTTGAAATGGCGCGGCAGTTCGCTATTTGGCGATTTGAACTTCAACTGAGTATACAGGGTTCATTTTAAATCGGATTTCTGTGAAACAAGAAATGTGTGGAGCTGGTGGAGTATATCTTTCTAGTGGAAGAGAAAAATCGGCATTTCGTCGTGTAGATTTTGAGTTACGTCCAAATCAAATTTCAGAAAAGTCGCTATGGAATTCGTATATAATTCGTAACGCTTTATATATGTTATAAAAGGGGATTTCAATATAAATTGAAATTCGATTCGACCTGGACTTGGAATATCGAACATATAATTTTTCTGGAGCTGTATGGTATTCCTCTGTGAATATATACGATAATATAAATTTATTTATATTTAATTTAATTTATTTAAATATATTTATATATTTAAATGGATTATTCAAGGGTCTAAAAATACGCTGTGTGAGCATACGAAGTCGGAATTCGACGAAACCAGTTTTGTTGGATCCGCAACATCAAATTTTTATTAGATGTCAAGTTCCGTGATTTTTAGAGTCACTGTGCGGCCGTACGGATTTTTAGAGTGAAAAATAGTCAGTATTTCGACAGTTAAAAATACGCTGTGTGAGCATACGGAGTCGGAATTCGACGAAACCAGTTTCGTTGGGACCGTAATGTCGAGCTCTAGCTACATGTCCAGTTTGGTGATTTTTGGATATTGTATGATACCGTAGGAATTTTTAGAAGCCAAAAATGAATATAATTTAATTAAATTATCGTGCACCCTTAATCAGTAATTTTGGAGATTTCACAGAATAAGTCAACGGACTGATATTAATATATTTTTGGAATCGTGGGACATGGCTGGTCTCACTGGTATTTTTGTTTCGGTCGATGGTGGCCCTAAATGATAAAATTTTGTATGGCACACGGACCCTAGAAGCCCTATATAATAACTTATAATTCTAAAACCTAGAACATAAATCATTTTTCCCAATCCAAGCCGCCGCTTTCATTTTCTGTCTGGAAAACGAGATCTCAAAACCCAAACGCAACTTCAAAATTCCAAAACAATTCAAAATAAAATCCTAAAATCCACAAACGAATATCTTTGTATACTCCTACTAAAACCGATCAATGCTATGCCTATTTCGTCGAAGTCGATGGAGGTTCTGGCTCGCTGTCGTTCGTTTTCCGCGAGTAGGGTTGATCGACGAAAGACTGTAGGGAGGTGAACGAGGGAAGAATAGGCGAATGGTGTTTCACTTGCAGGAGCAGAAGGTCTTGAGCCATATTTAGGAAGAAGGGCAGCGTGTTTATTTGATCTGAGAACAAGGGGGATTTGAAGAAGGGTGCGAAGTCTGGTGTGCGTGGAAATGAGTTGACGAGGAGGATTTCGGGGTTTCCAATGGATGTCAGGAGGAGTGCAGTTTTAGTGATGTTTGTGGGAAGGGAAGCGAGGCATATGAAGTTGGAAATTGGTGGGTTTACTTGGCAGCTGTGTGAATATTCCTGGAACATGTTTTTTTTGGTGTTTTGAAGTATACGTGAATGTGGGAGCTGAAGTCAGAATGTAAAAAGGGACGTTGGGATTACATGTATGGCCATGGCCATATTTTTCTCTGGTGGTTCAAACTGGAACAGGTTTAGTGAGTATGGAGAGGGATGATCTGTAGTGTGCGGTTTCCAGTTGGGTGAAGGGGTGAAGTGTTTTGTTGGAGGAGTTGTTGTTTACAGGATATTGAAAATAAGGCCGTGAAGATGAAATTGGAGACTGTGAATAACTGGTCTAAGGTGATGTTAGTGTTTTTAGTCAATACAATTGCTGTTGGGTTTGATGTTCATGAGGGAGAAAAAGGTTGTGAGTAGATGAGTTTCATACTGGAATAGTGAAGTTATTTGTGTACAGGAAGTCTCGGCATTTCTTCGTTGCGGGAAGAAGATGATAGGGAGCAGGGTACTGTTCCTTTGGGCATTGAAATGGGCTGATGGAAAAAAACAAAAAAAAATGTAAGGCCCAATTAACTTATACAATTATATACATTGAATTCGAGATGAATACGTATAAATTGTTAATTATATAACTTTATCATATGTCGTCAGAATTATGCAAATTCAGATCCGTCGGGATCGTGGGATTATGAACAACGACATGGAATTCGGTTCAGAATGAATTGGAGCGGTAACAATTTATAGCAAAATAAATTGTATGATCAGAATTGACAAACCGTAAATCGTTGGTTAACGATTACGGACAATGTGAGTAAAACTCACTAACTCTCCTCAATTTATATTTTAATATAAATTGTACTTTATTTATTGACTGCTGTATATTGATTGTTAAACTGGACTGTTAAATAGATTTGATTGAAAACGTAGTTATAGTTAATCTATGTACTATTAATCAAATATGGTTCTGTACAGCAGGATATTTCATTTCAAAATGAAATATGATATCTATTATACTGTGTAACATCTGTGGATGCAGGGAGACAGGTTGGAGGAATCCGACTGGATTCCTCAACAATTATTTTACTGTTTTCATATATAGTGTTATATGATGTGTTATATAATCTGTTCTGGATTTTGTGTGTTAGAATGATATTAATCATTGTTATTCGATATTTTACATATCATAAGAAACCCTGAGTTGTAAAAAGGAATATTTCAATGTATATTGAAATAAAGGAATTTTATAAAATCACAGGATTTTATAAAAGGAAATTATTTATAAAACAAATAGAGTTTTATAAAAGGGATATTTATTTAGAAAATAAATAGAATTGAAAAGGAGAATATTTATTTAGAAAATAAATAGAATAAAGGAATATTTATTTAGAAGATAAATAAAACGGTATAAATAAGAAATATTTGTAACGGTAAATAGAAGTTGTAAATAGGAAATATTTGTAACGGTAGGTAAACGTTATAAAAAAGGAAATTGATGAGATATAAAAGAGATAATCTAAATAGAGTAATTGAATATTAGTCATTCAATTAGAAATAACCTGATTTGAGTTAGTCTATTATTAGTTAATCGAATAAGAATAGTCTAATATTAGCTAATCGAATTTAGTAACTGAATACAAGTTAATCAAAAGGAGTTTATCGAATTTAGTTATTCGATAGAGTTAATCAAAAGGGGTTTATCGAATTTAGTTATTCGATAGAGTTAATCAAAAGGAGTTTATCGAATTTAGTTATTCGATAGAGTTAATCAAAAGGAGTTTATCGAATTTAGTTATTCGATAGAGTTAAATCAATAGAGTTAATCGACTTATAGTATTCGAATAAGAGTAAATCAAATAGAGTTAAACAATATTAGAAACTAACTAGAGATTGGTAAGTTGGATATTTTTCTGAGTGTTGATCTGATGTTGGTTTCGGCCTTCGGGGTTTATACTTAGAGAATTGTTCTCTTACTAGTTTACAGTTAGGGACTAATAGTTGTGGAATGGTAGTGATGCGTAAATGAGGATTGGAAATGTTTTCCAATGTTGAAAACATATATTTTCTAATTTTAGAAAATAAGGAAATATGAATATATATATATGTATATATATATATATGGTTGATGATTGGATCGATAATTCCATTTGGAATTTAGATCGTTGTTTGTACACCGACATGTTTTCATTGATAGTTAAATCACAGACTATCAAGTTTTGACCATATTTACGTTGTTGATATGGAGAGACCGGTTGGATTCTTATCCAAAGAACCACTCTGTATTGGCATAAGCGTTGCGAATGTGCCAAAGAAAATTGAAGACGGAGTAAAGTGCAAGGGCTATGGTATAAGTCTTAGATAACATGGACTAAGATGGATGTACTGAATAGTGCCTTCGGTTTCGTTCAGTCCCAGAACGAACGTAAATGGACGAATGTCTGACAAAGTATTTCCAATGATCGAATGGGTTGGTCTGTATAAATATATATGGTTGCAACGGATTTATCCCTTAGCATAACATCCAGGATATTTGTATAAACCAACTAATGATTTACGGATCTGATAATGTGGCATTCAAAGTGATCGTGTTATAAATGAATGGAAAGTAAGCGTAGCTTCTAGCCTCACATCCGGTAAATGACAGAAATCGGGCAGGCAGCATGGCTAAGTCGGTCGCACCGAAGTAGGGTGTATAATCACCTATCTAGAGAATATTCATTTGCTTCTTAAATCTATCAATGCTGTCCCATATATATTTACGGGAACGGTTGCTGATCCCAACCGTTGGTGATGTACATTCGATACACTCAAGAGAAATGAGTGGTCGGTCATGTGTGGCTAAGTTGCAAGATGTTCTTGTTGAACTCCAGTGTATCGTTCCTAGAGTACACTGATCGGAAGGTGGATCCATACCTTGTCATAGTTGGAAATCCATTACCCAATACGTGCTTGCGGTTTTGATTGTATACTATATATGTAGAACGTGAGATGAAAGCGTTTCTGCTAGTTGATATCTATTTGTACATAGACATTATTATAATATCAAAAGGTTTTTGATATAAAGATATTTTGGATTCTCATAAGGGAAAAACCCGTTCCGTTATGCGGCGTGGTCTTATGAGATATCGTTTACTTGTTCAAACTGTTTTAAAATGTTTTACTCATACCAGTCCCATGACTGACCCGGAGTTTACTTTGTTGTTTTCCCTAAACTCTTGGGTGCCTAAATTTATACGGGCAGTCAAGTAGTCGGGATTTTTCAGATACACTTGGAGAGCTTGGAGCAGGAGGCTTCAGGATTCTATAGCTATTATTATTTCCGCTGTTGTTGTAAGTGCTGCACTCTGATAAGTGCTATTGTATATATAACTGTTTGTATTTCAAAAGTTATGTTATATTTTATTCGTTCCGCTGTGAGATTCATGTTTACTCTGATGATGATGTTCTTCTTCTTCTTCTATTCTATTAGTTCTACCTTATCTACTCTCACCCTCTAATTTCTTTCATTAACCATCTGGTTATTTTCGACTATGAATGTTCGATATGTGTTGTATATCGGATAACCAAAGTCGCTAAAAACCGGGTCGTTACAGTTGGTATCAGAGCAATGGTTTAGTTAATACCTTGGCTCTGTGGCGTAACTCAGTAGAGATGGGATTAGTAATATCCTAGATTGAGTTGAGTGTATATATATATATATGAGAGCGTATATGTTATTCAATATAAAACTGTTTTATATTGTGGAGTTTTATTGGTTGAGTTGTTTATGAATTTCTGGTCGATCAGTTTGATCCACTGTATCGATAGGGGTTACTAAACACTTGAATACAATGAACCGACATGGTATGTTTTGAAATTAATATAGTACATTGGTTGTGTTGGTTGTTAGTATAATCGAATGAGATTATAAAAAGATGAAATGGTTATAAATAACTAATCAGAATTCATATAAGTAAAGTATATGAAATAAGATGAAGTAAATCCGCAGTTAAATCAGAATTGGAATTAAAATAAGGAAATTTTAAGTTCTTGGGAGATTTTGAAAATGTTTTTCAAAACTGAAAGTGATATAGTATTGAACTCACCTGGATTGCTGGGAAATAGATTCCGATGATGGATCGATACATCATCGGTGTTCATTTTCGAGTTACTAAGTGACGAATTACTACCAAAGAATTTGTTTTTTAAATTGTTTTGAGAAAACAAGTTGTTTAGAAATTCAAATGTTTTGAATTGGTATTATGATTTCAAATCGATTTGAAATGAACCCAGGAATTTAAGTTCTAGAATTAAAATTTAACTAATGAAGTTAAATAGATTGAGATAGTATGAGGGAATGAATAAATAAGAATTTAACTGGAACTAAGTTAAATAAAACTAGAGTTGATTACAGAATAATCTGGAATGGAATTGTGTTGATGAGTTAAGTATTTGGAATTTGAAATTGGAGTTTGAATGGAATTCGACTTAAGTATAAGCAAATGATTTGGTTAAGAACAAACTGACAGGAGTTTGATTGGATTAGTATTGATATATGTTGAATTGATAACAGATGGAAGGGATATAATGATATGCCCAACAAAAAGGTACAAGTTTATTTTATATATGAGTTTGGAATTTATGAGCCGAATTGGTAAACCGCTTGGCTGTTTGATTTTCTTTTGGGTTGGAGAAGGCCTAGAGAGGCGAGTTGTGATTTGTTATATCGACCAATACAAAGGAGGTTATGGCGAAATTTTACGAAAATTTAAAGTGTTAGAAAATTTTCAGAATTTTTGAAAATTTTAGTTAGTCGAAATGAATAATTATTTTAGTCGATATTAATTGGTTCAGTTGAAATCAGAAATAAGGGGTAAGCAAATCTTAGGAGTTCCAATAGATAGGGTCGTCCTCTAACTTGGCAATTTCGAGGACGAAATTATTTTAAGTGGGGAAGATTGTAATGACCCGCATTTGTCAGAGGGATATAATTAATTTATTATATAAATAGTGATTTAGGGAAATTAATCGTCGTTTAATCAATTATAGTGGTTATTTAATTAAATTAAATAATTAGATAATATATTTAATTCAGTAATAATCAAAAATATTGGAAATAACAATATAATGTGAACTGGGTCATCCCCATAATTTAATTCAGCTTAGAGTTGAATTATATTGACGAATATATTCAATCGACGTCAGTTGAGATCGTAGAATTTTAATATAATTAAAACAGAGCTTGAAATGGCGCGGCAGTTCGCTATTTGGCGATTTGAACTTCAACTGAGTATACAGGGTTCATTTTAAATCGGATTTCTGTGAAACAAGAAATGTGTGGAGCTGGTGGAGTATATCTTTCTAGTGGAAGAGAAAAATCGGCATTTCGTCGTGTAGATTTTGAGTTACGTCCAAATCAAATTTCAGAAAAGTCGCTATGGAATTCGTATATAATTCGTAACGCTTTATATATGTTATAAAAGGGGATTTCAATATAAATTGAAATTCGATTCGACCTGGACTTGGAATATCGAACATATAATTTTTCTGGAGCTGTATGGTATTCCTCTGTGAATATATACGATAATATAAATTTATTTATATTTAATTTAATTTATTTAAATATATTTATATATTTAAATGGATTATTCAAGGGTCTAAAAATACGCTGTGTGAGCATACGAAGTTGGAATTCGACGAAACCAGTTTTGTTGGATCCGCAACATCAAATTTTTATTAGATGTCAAGTTCCGTGATTTTTAGAGTCACTGTGTGGCCGTACGGATTTTTAGAGTGAAAAATAGTCAGTATTTCGACAGTTAAAAATACGCTGTGTGAGCATACGGAGTCGGAATTCGACGAAACCAGTTTCGTTGGGACCGTAATGTCGAGCTCTAGCTACATGTCCAGTTTGGTGATTTTTGGATATTGTATGATACCGTAGGAATTTTTAGAAGCCAAAAATGAATATAATTAAATTAAATTATCGTGCACCCTTAATCAGTAATTTTGGAGATTTCACAGAATAAGTCAACGGACTGATATTAATATATTTTTGGAATCGTGGGACATGGCTGGTCTCACTGGTATTTTTGTTTCGGTCGATGGTGGCCCTAAATGATAAAATTTTGTATGGCACACGGACCCTAGAAGCCCTATATAATAACTTATAATTCTAAAACCTAGAACATAAATCATTTTTCCCAATCCAAGCCGCCGCTTTCATTTTCTGTCTGGAAAACGAGATCTCAAAACCCAAACGCAACTTCAAAATTCCAAAACAATTCAAAATAAAATCCTAAAATCCACAAATGAATATCTTTGTATACTCCTACTAAAACCGATCAATGCTATGCCTATTTCGTCGAAGTCGATGGGGGTTCTGGCTCGCTGTCGTTCGTTTTCCGCGAGTAGGGTTGATCGACGAAAGACTGTAGGGAGGTGAACGAGGGAAGAATAGGCGAATGGTGTTTCACTTGCAGGAGCAGAAGGTCTTGAGCCATATTTAGGAAGAAGGGCAGCGTGTTTATTTGATCTGAGAACAAGGGGGATTTGAAGAAGGGTGCGAAGTCTGGTGTGCGTGGAAATGAGTTGACGAGGAGGATTTCGGGGTTTCCAATGGATGTCAGGAGGAGTGCAGTTTTAGTGATGTTTGTGGGAAGGGAAGCGAGGCATATGAAGTTGGAAATTGGTGGGTTTACTTGGCAGCTGTGTGAATATTCCTGGAACATGTTTTTTTTGGTGTTTTGAAGTATACGTGAATGTGGGAGCTGAAGTCAGAATGTAAAAAGGGACGTTGGGATTACATGTATGGCCATGGCCATATTTTTCTCTGGTGGTTCAAACTGGAACAGGTTTAGTGAGTATGGAGAGGGATGATCTGTAGTGTGCGGTTTCCAGTTGGGTGAAGGGGTGAAGTGTTTTGTTGGAGGAGTTGTTGTTTACAGGATATTGAAAATAAGGCCGTGAAGATGAAATTGGAGACTGTGAATAACTGGTCCAAGGTGATGTTAGTGTTTTTAGTCAATACAATTGCTGTTGGGTTTGATGTTCATGAGGGAGAAAAAGGTTGTGAGTAGATGAGTTTCATACTGGAATAGTGAAGTTATTTGTGTACAGGAAGTCTCGGCATTTCTTCGTTGCGGGAAGAAGATGATAGGGAGCAGGGTACTGTTCCTTTGGGCATTGAAATGGGCTGATGGAAAAAAACAAAAAAAAATGTAAGGCCCAATTAACTTATACAATTATATACATTGAATTCGAGATGAATACGTATAAATTGTTAATTATATAACTTTATCATATGTCGTCAGAATTATGCAAATTCAGATCCGTCGGGATCGTGGGATTATGAACAACGACATGGAATTCGGTTCAGAATGAATTGGAGCGGTAACAATTTATAGCAAAATAAATTGTATGATCAGAATTGACAAACCGTAAATCGTTGGTTAACGATTACGGACAATGTGAGTAAAACTCACTAACTCTCCTCAATTTATATTTTAATATAAATTGTACTTTATTTATTGACTACTGTATATTGATTGTTAAACTGGACTGTTAAATAGATTTGATTGAAAACGTAGTTATAGTTAATCTATGTACTATTAATCAAATATGGTTCTGTACAGCAGGATATTTCATTTCAAAATGAAATATGATATATATTATACTGTGTAACATCTGTGGATGCAGGGAGACAGGTTGGAGGAATCCGACTGGATTCCTCAACAATTATTTTACTGTTTTCATATATAGTGTTATATGATGTGTTATATAATCTGTTCTGGATTTTGTGTGTTAGAATGATATTAATCATTGTTATTCGATATTTTACATATCATAAGAAACCCTGAGTTGTAAAAAGGAATATTTCAATGTATATTGAAATAAAGGAATTTTATAAAATCACAGGATTTTATAAAAGGAAATTATTTATAAAACAAATAGAGTTTTATAAAAGGGATATTTATTTAGAAAATAAATAGAATTGAAAAGGAGAATATTTATTTAGAAAATAAATAGAATAAAGGAATATTTATTTAGAAGATAAATAAAACGGTATAAATAAGAAATATTTGTAACGATAAATAGAAGTTGTAAATAGGAAATATTTGTAACGGTAGGTAAACGTTATAAAAAAGGAAATTGATGAGATATAAAAGAGATAATCTAAATAGAGTAATTGAATATTAGTCATTCAATTAGAAATAACCTGATTTGAGTTAGTCTATTATTAGTTAATCGAATAAGAATAGTCTAATATTAGCTAATCGAATTTAGTAACTGAATACAAGTTAATCAAAAGGAGTTTATCGAATTTAGTTATTCGATAGAGTTAATCAAAAGGGGTTTATCGAATTTAGTTATTCGATAGAGTTAATCAAAAGGAGTTTATCGAATTTAGTTATTCGATAGAGTTAATCAAAAGGAGTTTATCGAATTTAGTTATTCGATAGAGTTAAATCAATAGAGTTAATCGACTTATAGTATTCGAATAAGAGTAAATCAAATAGAGTTAAACAATATTAGAAACTAACTAGAGATTGGTAAGTTGGATATTTTTCTGAGTGTTGATCTGATGTTGGTTTCGGCCTTCGGGGTTTATACTTAGAGAATTGTTCTCTTACTAGTTTACAGTTAGGGACTAATAGTTGTGGAATGGTAGTGATGCGTAAATGAGGATTGGAAATGTTTTCCAATGTTGAAAACATATATTTTCTAATTTTAGAAAATAAGGAAATATGAATATATATATATATGTATATATATATGGTTGATGATTGGATCGATAATTCCATTTGGAATTTAGATCGTTGTTTGTACACCGACATGTTTTCATTGATAGTTAAATCACAGACTATCAAGTTTTGACCATATTTACGTTGTTGATATGGAGAGACCGGTTGGATTCTTATCCAAAGAACCACTCTGTATTGGCATAAGCGTTGCGAATGTGCCAAAGAAAATTGAAGACGGAGTAAAGTGCAAGGGCTATGGTATAAGTCTTAGATAACATGGACTAAGATGGATGTACTGAATAGTGCCTTCGGTTTCGTTCAGTCCCAGAACGAACGTAAATGGACGAATGTCTGACAAAGTATTTCCAATGATCGAATGGGTTGGTCTGTATAAATATATATGGTTGCAACGGATTTATCCCTTAGCATAACATCCAGGATATTTGTATAAACCAACTAATGATTTACGGATCTGATAATGTGGCATTCAAAGTGATCGTGTTATAAATGAATGGAAAGTAAGCGTAGCTTCTAGCCTCACATCCGGTAAATGACAGAAATCGGGCAGGCAGCATGGCTAAGTCGGTCGCACCGAAGTAGGGTGTATAATCACCTATCTAGAGAATATTCATTTGCTTCTTAAATCTATCAATGCTGTCCCATATATATTTACGGGAACGGTTGCTGATCCCAACCGTTGGTGATGTACATTCGATACACTCAAGAGAAATGAGTGGTCGGTCATGTGTGGCTGAGTTGCAAGATGTTCTTGTTGAACTCCAGTGTATCGTTCCTAGAGTACACTGATCGGAAGGTGGATCCATACCTTGTCATAGTTGGAAATCCATTACCCAATACGTGCTTGCGGTTTTGATTGTATACTATATATGTAGAACGTGAGATGAAAGCGTTTCTGCTAGTTGATATCTATTTGTACATAGACATTATTATAATATCAAAAGGTTTTTGATATAAAGATATTTTGGATTCTCATAAGGGAAAAACCCGTTCCATTATGCGGCGTGGTCTTATGAGATATCGTTTACTTGTTCAAACTGTTTTAAAATGTTTTACTCATACCAGTCCCATGACTGACCCGGAGTTTACTTTGTTGTTTTCCCTAAACTCTTGGGTGCCTAAATTTATACGGGCAGTCAAGTAGTCGGGATTTTTCAGATACACTTGGAGAGCTTGGAGCAGGAGGCTTCAGGATTCTATAGCTATTATTATTTCCGCTGTTGTTGTAAGTGCTGCACTCTGATAAGTGCTATTGTATATATAACTGTTTGTATTTCAAAAGTTATGTTATATTTTATTCGTTCCGCTGTGAGATTCGTGTTTACTCTGATGATGATGTTCTTCTTCTTCTATTCTATTAGTTCTACCTTATCTATTCTCACCCTCTAATTTCTTTCATTAACCATCTGGTTATTTTCGACTTTGGATGTTCGATATGTGTTGTATATCGGATAACCAAAGTCGCTAAAAACCGGGTCGTTACAGATTGGTTCGTTATTATATTTAACCGCCAGTCGTCCTGGCATAATGGTGAGTGTATGCTTATGTGCATTTTTCAAGCAAATCCCAAAGAATCTGTAACGACCCGCATTTTTGGCCGTCAAATATTTAATTTAATTTATTTATTTTAAATATCATATTGGGAATATAATGAAATTTAATATTTAATTCGTTATTAAAAACGAAGTTGAACGTTATAATTTATATATATAATATAAATCGAGCTTGAAAATGGCGTGCAGTTCGTGAAATGAAGTTTTGAACTTTAACTGAGAATACAGGATTCGATATAAGTCGGATTTCTGTGAAACAAGAAACGTTGGGACCGTATTGACGATAATTTTCATATGAAAGCGAAAAATCCAGATTTCGTGTTACAGATTTTAAGTTATGGCCAAAACAAAATTTTGAAATAGTCGCTATGGAAAATCGTTATTAAATTATAGGCCTTTAAAATGGCCGTTTTGCAAACGGACTCAGATTTCGACGAAATCAGTTTCATTAGAACCGTATCGCTAAATTATTGTACGGTGGTGAATTGCGTGGAAAACCGATATCGTATGTGACCACGGTAGCTGAAAACGCCCGTTCAAATTTATATAGCCCGTATTCAAATAAATAAAGGGGTATTCGAGGGTAACTTGAGCAGACGATCAAACTAAGCCACGAAACCTATTCTGTTGAGTTCGTATCGTCGATTAGAGTCAGAATAAGTATATAGTTTGTTATTTTTAGAGACCGGAAAATTTGGTGTTAAAAGGGGTATAGCGGTTCGGGGTAAAAACATCCTATCGGACAAACAGTCTCAGAATACGACGAAATTAGTGTCGTTGGGTTTGTATCGAAAAGTTATTATCGATGTTCGCAGTTTCAAGTTGATTCGATTTATCTGGTGATCGTGGGAAAATTAAACGCGTGTTCATTTCTGGTTTTATAAGGGAATTTTCTTCAAACAACCTCGGATTGCGACGAAATCTGTTCCGTTGGATTCGGAATATCGTTTTAAATCAAGAATAGCATTTTTATCAGAAGACAGAAATCACTTGTGGTGGGTTTTTAACAAAATTCTCACTACGAAATTTCATGGTATTAAAATAGAAATAAAATATATCCAACTTTATACTGTACATTCTTATTCTTTCCGCCCATCCTAAGTAATTATTGGTTCCTTGCATCCCAAACTTTCGTTCTACTGTGCATTCCTTGGCTCCCAAACAACTAATTTTCTTGGCGGCCAATCCATCGACACCGTGCGCCCCACGTTTAACCTATATAAGTACCCTTCCAAAATTGGTCAAACAACCCTAATGTTTCTCTCGTGGTCAACCACGCATACAAGCCGACACTAACAGAACGAACGAACAGAAATCATCAACATTTCTCAACACAAGATCTTCCAATCCATAAATCGAAACAAAAACTCCCAACGCAAAGACTTTGAGCACTTCGAGCCCCACTATTCTACCGGCAGTGATCTGCTCTTGTGATCAACGGTGACCGGTTTTCAGCCTAGAAGGCACCGCAGTTAGGAAGGATCTCTGGAGCGTATTGGCGATCGAACCGGACGACCCTGGAGGCGCTGGCAAGGGAGTCTGAGGCGGACACGGTGGCAGCTTTCGATTGGGTCACTGTCAAGCTCAGAAGGCGTGGTGGGGATGATTTCCGTGTGAGCGTGGGTTTGAGGTACTGGGAGCCAATTTCTTTGGGTGAGCGTGGGTTCTATGAAACCGATCAGCTGATTTGGGGATGTTCAAGCGTGGGTTTTTCCTGGGACTTGGAGATGCGAACACGAGCGGGGATTTTCTGGTGCACGAACCTGACAAACAGGGACGAAGTAACTTAAAATCGAAGCGGATCCATGGGAAAAATAACACTGTAACTTTGTTTCGTTAATCTTTAATTAAATCATAAATTTATGTAATTATGAATCTCATATTAATAACTGGAACATGAAGTTGTGTGACAGGAAATCGATGAGAAGGGAACCAATCAGACATGGGCTATAAATTCTGAAAAGAGTCGGCCTGTTGAAAGCTGTGAAGCAATGTAATTAAGCTGACTTTATTGGTAATTAGTCGAATGAATATATATATATTTAGGATTAACTATTTAATTTAATCAGAGAAAAATAAAATATATGCTGTTGACAAATTAATTGACCTGTTAGTTATTAAAATGATTAGTTAAGTATAGAAATGGGTTAAGTAAATTAATAATTTAATTAAATTATACTGTTTAAATAAATTGTCCATATGCTACCAGAATGGGACCTGGAAAGAGATATGGGGAACGTATGGACGAACTCTATATTCTGAAACAGAAACGAACGCAGTAGAATGCAGCTGGAAATCCCAATTAAATTAAACGCGAGTTTAATTTAATCAGATCAAATTGTTATTGTAACAACGCAACTCAAGGTGAGTTAAACTCACTCAGTTACCCTTTTTATATTTTATATAAATTGGGTATTTTTATTTTGTATGCTCTGCTTGCCAATGGTTGACTGTTTTGCTAGTTATCTGCTTATCTGTTGATTTAACCGATGAAATTAAACTGTGTTTAATTTCAGTGAAATACCAAATCGTTATTTCTAACGATTGGTTCCCATAAAGGTAACTTACCTTATTGGTCACGTTTATTTTATAAACGTGTTTTAAATGGTTGAATTGTTTGAATTGCTTATGGTTGATGTTAAATGGTCGTTATTTAATTTATCAGTTAAACAAAACTGAATGGACTGATTTGAGATAACCATTTTGTATACAGGGAAGAACAGGTTGGAGGGATCCAACCAGATTCCTCAAATATATTATTTATTTCATATTTTCGCATATGAACTGTCCTGTTTGGTTGATTGATTTGATTATTGAGTTGGACTGGGAATTCAACCTGTGTTGTGTTTAAACCAGTGAGCGGTATTGGTTGAGTATTTAGCAGTGTATGGTCTATAAAATCAATCGTGTTATAAATATTGATTCACCGTCAGGTGAATCGATAAAGATGAGGTTATAAAATTTATTATATAACTGGAGTTGGATTTTGAATATATTATTTTGAATAAAAGTTATAATAGGGAATTAAATAAATATTTTATTTATTTAAGACTTTGATTGTTATTAAATTATTTTATAAAGTAAATGCTGACGTTAATCAGGTTTACGAGTATGAGAACAAGTAATGAATCGAAGAATTAAACTTTGATAATTGTTTTGTAAAGAAGACAATTAATGGGATTATTTAAATTAATTATATTTTTAATTAATTTAAAGTGAGGATTAATTGGAATCGATTAACGAGATAATCGATTTTTGAGTTAATTAAATCGATCGTTTGAATTGGAATTTGATTATCAAAATTGATGTGTTTTGATTTGAATAATTTAATAAATATTTTTAAAATCTAAACAAGGTTTAAAAAAAAGGATTTACCGTTGAAATTAACTACTCATGTAGTTAATGATTGAAATAAATTATTATTTTAATTAATAATATTTTAGACAATTACTTTTCAAAAGTAATTGAAGTGAAATGAAATCAAAGGAGATTGGAAATAAGCGAATCTGGTTAAAGAACTGGGTTATAGAGTTGTATAACCAAATCCAATAGTTAAATAGAATTTGTTTGAGACTAGAATGAAATATTGATTTTGATTACAACTTATGTTTATCGGAGGATAAGAACGTTGTTGATCAAGGTCTGAGAGGTAATTAAAATACCCCAACTTGAACAACATCGGGATTATCTGAAGATAGTATTAGTTGGTAATCGTAAGAGACGGTAGTGGATATGTTTTGAAAATCTAAACAGCGATTTTAGCGCTGTTGTTATAATATATGTTTTGTAAATCTAATATAGCGATTGTAGCGCTTTTGCTATAGTAAATGGGTTGTAAACCTAAACAGCGAGTATAGCGCTGTTGTTTTGTAAATCTAAATAGTAATTATAACGCTATTGTTATAACATATGTGCTATAAATTTCTTTGTTAAAACTAATGGATTCCGAATCTAAAGATGATTTGACGGAAGAATTAAGTGGGAAATTGAATATAGCTATTCGAGATAGAATTAGCCAAACATAATTATGCGGCTAAGTTGCCATTTCGTACGACTGCTAGCGTAATTCGCAGGGCTGCAGATAGCCTACGGCGGTCGGATGTTTCCTGAGGGAATCAGGCGGAACCATTGTGATCGCTGCGATCTAGGGTCAAGCGAATGGATTTAAGTCGAGTATTAGTTAATCAATTAGAGTTAATCGATTAAAGTTAAATCGAATTAGCAGTATTCAAATATCGTATTTTTGAATATTTGAAGGAGTTAGAAGTTTTAATTTAACAAAAGTAAATCAGTTTAATTAAAGGCCAAGTGATGCTGAATACTGAACCAGTGAACTCATTGGAGTGTCATGTTTGAAAACACTGAGTATTTTGATGGTTAAATCACCGACTATCAAACCCGCCCAATACGATTGTTGGTACGGAAAGACCGGGATCGAATTTATTCGAAAACCATTCCGACCAACAAATACGTGAAGATATCAGAAGATGATCGAGATGGTGCTGTGAAGACCGTGGATTTTCATAAACGGAAGAACCACTAATATTCTCTGCCTGGCAAGCAGAGATAAGCTGTGATTCTGTCGTGGCTGGAATCTACGGGTTGCAAGGAATTCTCGCTACTGATCCATGGGGTGATTCCTATATTGGATGCGGTAGGAGAGTGCCTTCGGTTCATCCTGTTCCTGGATGACCTGCATGGACGGATGTCTGACAGAGTATTTCCAAAAGGATCACGTACGTTGATTTCTTCAAACATACGATAGTGTTGGCGGAGAATTGCCGTTCTCTTAGCTTCCAGCTAAAGTATTTTTGTGGACGTCAATTAGTCATATCTGACGGATCTGACGATGTGGCATTCAAAGTGAATGGTGATCAGATGTTCAAGAATAAACTCTGACCTCAAGCCTCATCAACCGGGAAATGACAAAAATCGGGCAGGCGGTATAGCTATGTGGGTCGCTCCCATTAGAGTGTATAATCACCTATCTAGAGGAAGTCCTATTTGTTTCTTAAATCTATGTTTCGATGCTGTCCCTTTTCGGGAGACGGTTGCTGATCCCAACCGTCGGTGGTATACATTCGATACACTCAAGCGAAATGAGTGGTCGGTCATGTGAGGGCCGGGTTGCAAGAAGTTCTTGTTGAACCCAGTGTATTCGTCTCTAGAGATACACTATCGGAAGGTGGACCCATACCTTGTCAAGTCGGAATCCAATTCCCAATAAGCACCTGCGGGTTTTGATTGTATACTATATATGTGGAGCGTGAGATGCAAGCGTTCCACTAGATTTCTATTTACTTGTATTTAGACACTATTATAATATCAGAAAAGATATTGGTTTCAAAACTGTTTTGGGTTATCGTAAGGTAAAAACCGTCCATGTTTATGTGTGGATTTGGTCTTACGATTACCCCTTTTCTTTTGAAAGGATTTTGAACTTAAAAATCAAGATTTGGATGGTTCACCCTTATTACTGTGCGAGTTTATCTCACTCTGGTTCACCAGACTGACCCGGTGTTTTGTAAATGCTCGGGTTAGACCGGGTTGTACAGGTTCAGGTTATCGACTGTTGTAAAGAGACGAGCTGGAGGTGTTCAGACGTATGACATTATATAGCTGCTATTCCGCTGTGTGTTGTATATGGGAACAGGCTAGTATAACTGTCCCAGTGTATGATGTACTCTGATACTGTAAGTATTTTAAAGCTCTCAATAAAGATTTATTTCTGTATTATATTTTGTTCCGCTGCGATGTGAGACTCTGTGTGGTGTTTCTTCTTCTTCTTCTATTCTAATATTTCTATCTTATCTATTCTCACCCTCTAACTTCTTTCTATTAATGATCTGGAATGTTCGATGTCTGAATGGTCAACACGGTAGTTTGATGTTGATTTTCGGAGTCGAAAATCCCAGTTCGTTACAGTGGTATCAGAGCTAAAGGTTAAGTAATTACCTTGGCTCTGTGGTGTAACTCAGTAGAGATGGGGTTAGTAATACCCTAGACTGAGTTTGAGTATATATATATGAGCGCGTATTTGTAAATTGTTATAAAAACTGTCTTATATTGTGTTGATTGGTTTGTCGAGTAGTTTATGAATTCTGGTCGACACAGTAATGCAAACTGTGTCGATAAGTGTTTCTAAACTCTTGAACAGAATAATTCGACACGGTATGTTTTTGAAAGCGGGTAAATGAAATAATTTTACCCAAATTATATTTTGATATAAAAGAATGATTAATATTTGGAGTATTATAGTATATTGGATGTGTTATAATGGAATGGTTATGTAAGTAACCAATCAGAATTCCTATGGATATAATATATGGAATCAGATAAATTAAATTTGAAGTTAAACCAGAATTTAGATTGAAATTGTGAAAAATTAGAAGAGTGTGAAAAGTAATTTTGGATTAAATGTATGGGAATTTTAAGATCCTGGGTGAATTTGAAATATTTTCCAAGCATTTATATTTTGAGATATTTCAAAATGAAAGTGTTTAAAATTGGAGTTTTGAAATGATATAGTATTGAACTCACTTCGATCGCTGGAAAATAATTCTGATGATGACGGCCGCATCATCAGTGTTCATTTCCGAGTTCTAAAGTGACGGATTACTACCAAAGATTTTGGTTTGAATTGCTTTGAGAAAAACAAGTTGTTTGAATCCTGAAAAGGAATATTTGATTTTTGAAAGAGCTGAACTGTTTGAAAACTCCCAGGGAAATTGTTCGAATAAAAACTAAATTTAATAGAAATTTGTGAAAGCAAATATGAATCGAATTGAAACCAATTAAATGAAAATTGAATCGAGATATAATATATCAAGTGGAATCAGATTTGGAATTGGGAGACAGGAATATGAAATGGTGTTGGACTGATAAGTTAAGAGATGAAATTGATAATGGATGAGGATTGAGCTAAGATTGGAATTTGGCTTGGACACGTGAAAAATTTAGTTCGAAGGATGAAATTGGAATTTGGTTGGAAATGCATTTGTATATGCTGACAGGGTGGCAGACGGGAAAGATATAGTGATATGCCCGACAAAAAGGTACACGTTTATTTTTATATGAGTTTGGAGATTTATGAGCCTATCTGGCAAGCCGCTTGGCTGTTTTATTTTCTTTTGGATTGGAGAAGGCCTAGAAAGGCGAGTTAGAGTTGTACCGATTGAGCTGTACATAGGAGGTGATGGCAAAAAATTTCGGAAATTTAAGGTGTTAGAAAATTTTCAATATTTTTGAAAATATATATTAATTAATTGTATTGAATTGATTTTGATTTAAAATAAATTGAATTTGGAAGTTAATGAATTTATAACGTTCTTTCTTACCTTAGCAATTTCGATGACGAAATTATTTTAAGGGGGGAAGAATGTAACGACCCGCATTTTTGGCCGTCAAATATTTAATTTAATTTATTTATTTTAAATATCATATTGGGAATATAATGAAATTTAATATTTAATTCGTTATTAAAAACGAAGTTGAACGTTATAATTTATATATATAATATAAATCGAGCTTGAAAATGGCGTGCAGTTCGTGAAATGAAGTTTTGAACTTCAACTGAGAATACAGGATTCGATATAAGTCGGATTTCTGTGAAACAAGAAACGTTGGGACCGTATTGACGATAATTTTCATATGAAAGCGAAAAATCCAGATTTCGTGTTACAGATTTTAAGTTATGGCCAAAACAAAATTTTGAAATAGTCGCTATGGAAAATCGTTATTAAATTATAGGCCTTTAAAATGGCCGTTTTGCAAACGGACTCAGATTTCGACGAAATCAGTTTCATTAGAACCGTATCGCTAAATTATTGTACGGTGGTGAATTGTGTGGAAAACCGATATCGTATGTGACCACGGTAGCTGAAAACGCCGTTCAAATTTATATAGCGCGTATTCAAATAAATAAAGGGGTATTCGAGGGTAACTTGAGCAGACGATCAAATTAAGCCACGAAACCTGTTCCGTTGAGTTCGTATCGTCGATTAGAGTCAGAATAAGTATATAGTTTGTTATTTTTAGAGACCGGAAAATTTGGTGTTAAAAGGGGTATAGCGGTTCGGGGTAAAAACATCCTATCGGACAAACAGTCTCAGAATACGACGAAATTAGTGTCGTTGGGTTCGTATCGAAAAGTTATTGTCGATGTTCGCAGTTTCAAGTTGATTCGATTTATCTGGTGATCGTGGGAAAATTAAACGCGTGTTCATTTCTGGTTTTATAAGGGAATTTTCTTCAAACAACCTCGGATTGCGACGAAATCTGTTCCATTGGATTCGGAATATCGTTTTACATCGAGAATAGCATTTTTATCAGAAGACAGAAATCACTTGTGGTGGGTTTTTAACAAAATTCTCACTACGAAATTTCATGGTATTAAAATAGAAATAAAATATATCCAACTTTATACTGTACATTCTTATTCTTTCCGCCCATCCTAAGTAATTATTGGTTCCTTGCATCCCAAACTTTCGTTCTACTGTGCATTCCTTGGCTCCCAAACAACTAATTTTCTTGGCGGCCAATCCATCGACACCGTGCGCCCCACGTTTAACCTATATAAGTACCCTTCCAAAATTGGTCAAACAACCCTAATGTTTCTCTCGTGGTCAACCACGCATACAAGCCGCCACTAACAGAACGAACGAACAGAAATCATCAACATTTCTCCACACAAGATCTTCCAATCCATAAATCGAAACAAAAACTCCCAACGCAAAGACTTTGAGCACTTCGAGCCCCACTATTCTACCGGCAGTGATCTGCTCTTGTGATCAACGGTGACCGGTTTTCAGCCTAGAAGGCACCACAGTTAGGAAGGATCTCTGGACCGTATTGGCGATCGAACCGGACGACCCTGGAGGCAATGGCAAGGGAGTCTGAGGCGGACACGGTGGCAGCTTTCGATTGGGTCACTGTCAAGCTCAGAAGGCGTGGTGGGGATGATTTCCGTGTGAGCGTGGGTTTGAGGTACTGGGAGCCAATTTCTTTGGGTGAGCGTGGGTTCTATTAAACCGATCAGCTGATTTGGGGATGTTCAAGCGTGGGTTTTTCCTGGGACTTGGAGATGCGAACACGAGCGGGGATTTTCTGGTGCACGAACCTGACAAACAGGGACGAAGTAACTTAAAATCGAAGCGGATCCATGGGAAAAATAACACTGTAACTTTGTTTCGTTGATCTTTAATTAAATCATAAATTTATGTAATTATGAATCTCATATTAATAACTGGAACATGAAGTTGTGTGACAGGAAATCGATGAGAAGGGAACCAATCAGACATGGGCTATAAATTCTGAAAAGAGTCGGCCTGTTGAAAGCTGTGAAGCAATGTAATTAAGCTGACTTTATTGGTAATTAGTCGAATGAATATATATATTTAGGACTAACTATTTAATTTAATCAGAGAAAAATAAAATAAAATATATGCTGTTGACAAATTAATTGACCTGTTAGTTATTAAAATGATTAGTTAAGTATAGAAATGGGTTAAGTAAATTAATAATTTAATTAAATTATACTGTTTAAATAAATTGTCCATATGTTACCAGAATGGGACCTGGAAAGAGATATGGGGAACGTATGGACGAACTCTATATTCTGAAACAGAAACGAACGCAGTAGAATGCAGCTGGAAATCCCAATTAAATTAAACGCGAGTTTAATTTAATCAGATCAAATTGTTATTGTAACAACGCAACTCAAGGTGAGTTAAACTCACTCAGTTACCCTTTTTATATTTTATATAAATTGGGTATTTTTATTTTGTATGCTCTGCTTTCCAATGGTTGACTGTTTTGCTAGTTATCAGCTTATCTGTTGATTTAACCGATGAAATTAAACTGTGTTTAATTTCAGTGAAATACCAAATCGTTATTTCTAACGATTGGTTCCCATAAAGGTAACTTACCTTATTGGTCACGTTTATTTTATAAACGTGTTTTAAATGGTTGAATTGTTTGAATTGCTTATGGTTGATGTTAAATGGTCGTTATTTAATTTATCAGTTAAACAAAACTGAATGGACTGATTTGAGATAACCATTTTGTAGACAGGGAAGAACAGGTTGGAGGGATCCAACCGGATTCCTCAAATATATTATTTATTTCATATTTTCGCATATGAACTGTCCTGTTTGGTTGATTGATTTGATTATTGAGTTGGACTGGGAATTCAACCTGTGTTGTGTTTAAACCAGTGAGCGGTATTGGTTGAGTATTTAGCAGTGTATGGCCTATAAAATCAATCGTGTTATAAATATTGATTCACCGTCAGGTGAATCGATAAAGATGAGGTTATAAAATTTATTATATAACTGGAGTTGGATTTTGAATATATTATTTTGAATAAAAGTTATAATAGCGAATTAAATAAATATTTTATTTATTTAAGACTTTGATTGTTATTAAATTATTTTATAAAGTAAATGCTGACGTTAATCAGGTTTACGAGTATGAGAACAAGTAATGAATCGAAGAATTAAACTTTGATAATTGTTTTGTAAAGAAGACAATTAATGGGATTATTTAAATTAATTATATTTTTAATTAATTTAAAGTGAGGATTAATTGGAATCGATTAACGAGATAATCGATTTTTGAGTTAATTAAATCGATCGTTTGAATTGGAATTTGATTATCAAAATTGATGTGTTTTGATTTGAATAATTTAATAAATATTTTTTAAATCTAAACAAGGTTTAAAAAAAGGATTTACCGTTGAAATTAACTACTCATGTAGTTAATGATTGAAATAAATTATTATTTTAATTAATAATATTTTAGACAATTACTTTTCAAAAGTAATTGAAGTGAAATGAAATCAAAGGAGATTGGAAATAAGCGAATCTGGTTAAAGAACTGGGTTATAGAGTTGTATAACCAAATCCAATAGTTAAATAGAATTTGTTTGAGACTAGAATGAAATATTGATTTTGATTACAACTTATGTTTATCGGAGGATAAGAACGTTGTTGATCAAGGTCTGAGAGGTAATTAAAATACCCCAACTTGAACAACATCGGGATTATCTGAAGATAGTATTAGTTGGTAATCGTAAGAGACGGTAGTGGATATGTTTTGAAAATCTAAACAGCGATTTTAGCGCTGTTGTTATAATATATGTTTTGTAAATCTAATATAGCGATTGTAGCGCTTTTGCTATAGTAAATGGGTTGTAAACCTAAACAGCGATTATAGCGCTGTTGTTTCGTAAATCTAAATAGTAATTATAACGCTATTGTTATAACATATGTGCTATAAATTTCTTTGTTAAAACTAATGGATTCCGAATCTAAAGATGATTTGACGGAAGAATTAAGTGGGAAATTGAATATAGCTATTCGAGATAGAATTAGCCAAACATAATTATGCGGCTAAGTTGCCATTTCGTACGACTGCTAGCGTAATTCACAGGGCTGCAGATAGCCTACGGCGGTCGGATGTTTCCTGAGGGAATCAGGCGGAACCATTGTGATCGCTGCGATCTAGGGTCAAGCGAATGGATTTAAGTCGAGTATTAGTTAATCAATTAGAGTTAATCGATTAAAGTTAAATCGAATTAGAAGTATTCAAATATCGTATTTTTGAATATTTGAAGGAGTTAGAAGTTTTAATTTAACAAAAGTAAATCAGTTTAATTAAAGGCCAAGTGATGCTGAATACTGAACCAGTGAACTCATTGGAGTGTCATGTTTGAAAACACTGAGTATTTTGATGGTTAAATCACCGACTATCAAACCCGCCCAATACGATTGTTGGTACGGAAAGACCGGGATCGAATTTATTCGAAAACCATTCCGACCAATAAATACGTGAAGATATCAGAAGATGATCGAGATGGTGCTGTGAAGACAGTGGATTTTCATAAACGGAAGAACCACTAATATTCTCTGCCTGGCAAGCAGAGATAAGCTGTGATTCTGTCGTGGCTGGAATCTACGGGTTGCAAGGACTTCTCGCTACTGATCCATGGGGTGATTCCTATATTGGATGCGGTAGGAGAGTGCCTTCGGTTCATCCTGTTCCTGGATGACCTGCATGGACGGATGTCTGACAGAGTATTTCCAAAAGGATCACGTACGTTGATTTCTTCAAACGTACGATAGTGTTGGCGGAGAATTGCCGTTCTCTTAGCTTCCAGCTAAAGTATTTTTGTGGACGTCAATTAGTGATATCTAACGGATCTAACGATGTGGCATTCAAAGTGAATGGTGATCAGATGTTCAAGAATAAACTCTGACCTCAAGCCTCATCAACCGGGAAATGACAAAAATCGGGCAGGCAGCATAGCTATGTGGGTCGCTCCCATTAGAGTGTATAATCACCTATCTAGAGGAAGTCCTATTTGTTTCTTAAATCTATGTTTCGATGCTGTCCCTTTTCGGGAGACGGTTGCTGATCCCAACCGTCGGTGGTATACATTCGATACACTCAAGTGAAATGAGTGGTCGGTCATGTGAGGGCCGGGTTGCAAGAAGTTCTTGTTGAACCCAGTGTATTCGTCTCTAGAGATACACTATCGGAAGGTGGACCCATACCTTGTCAAGTCGGAATCCAATTCCCAATAAGCACCTGCGGGTTTTGATTGTATACTATATATGTGGAGCGTGAGATGCAAGCGTTCCACTAGATTTCTATTTACTTGTATTTAGACACTATTATAATATCAGAAAAGATATTGGTTTCAAAACTGTTTTGGGTTATCGTAAGGTAAAAACCGTCCGTGTTTATGTGTGGATTTGGTCTTACGATTACCCCTTTTCTTTTGAAAGGATTTTGAACTTAAAAATCAAGATTTGGATGGTTCACCCTTATTACTGTGCGAGTTTATCTCACTCTGGTTCACCAGACTGACCCGGTGTTTTGTAAATGCTCGGGTTAGACCGGGTTGTACAGGTTCAGGTTATCGACTGTTGTAAAGAGACGAGCTGGAGGTGTTCAGACGTATGATATTATATAGCTGCTATTCCGCTGTGTGTTGTATATGGGAACAGGCTAGTATAACTGTCCCAGTGTATGATGTACTCTGATACTGTAAGTATTTTAAAGCTCTCAATAAAGATTTATTTCTGTATTATATTTTGTTCCGCTGCGATGTGAGACTCTGTGTGGTGTTTCTTCTTCTTCTTCTATTTTAATATTTCTATCTTATCTATTCTCACCCTCTAACTTCTTTCTATTAATGATCTGGAATGTTCGATGTCTGAATGGTCAACACGGTAGTTTGATGTTGATTTTCGGAGTCGAAAATCCCAGTTCGTTACAGTGGTATCAGAGCTAAAGGTTAAGTAATTACCTTGGCTCTGTGGTGTAACTCAGTAGAGATGGGGTTAGTAATACCCTAGACTGAGTTTGAGTATATATATATGAGCGCGTATTTGTAAATTGTTATAAAAACTGTCTTATATTGTGTTGATTGGTTTGTCGAGTAGTTTATGAATTCTGGTCGATACAGTAATGCAAACTGTGTCGATAAGTGTTTCTAAACTCTTGAACAGAATAATTCGACACGGTATGTTTTTGAAAGCGGGTAAATGAAATAATTTTACCCAAATTATATTTTGATATAAAAGAATGATTAATATTTGGAGTATTATAGTATATTGGATGTGTTATAATGGAATGGTTATGTAAGTAACCAATCAGAATTCCTATGGATATAATATATGGAATCAGATAAATTAAATTTGAAGTTAAACCAGAATTTAGATTGAAATTGTGAAAAATTAGAAGAGTGTGAAAAGTAATTTTGGATTAAATGTATGGGAATTTTAAGATCCTGGGTGAATTTGAAATATTTTCCAAGCATTTATATTTTGAGATATTTCAAAATGAAAGTGTTTAAAATTGGAGTTTTGAAATGATATAGTATTGAACTCACTTCGATCGCTGGAAAATAATTCTGATGATGACGGCCGCATCATCAGTGTTCATTTCCGAGTTCTAAAGTGACGGATTACTACCAAAGATTTTGGTTTGAATTGCTTTGAGAAAAACAAGTTGTTTGAATCCTGAAAAGGAATATTTGATTTTTGAAAGAGCTGAACTGTTTGAAAACTCCCAGGGAAATTGTTCGAATAAAAACTAAATTTAATAGAAATTTGTGAAAGCAAATATGAATCGAATTGAAACCAATTAAATGAAAATTGAATCGAGATATAATATATCAAGTGGAATCAGATTTTGTAACACCCCACACCCGCTAAGGTCACTCACTAAGGGAATGCCTTAGTTTTGGTGGAGTATTTTTAGTGAGTATAGAACAGAAAAATTACAACAGGACAGATATAAGTAATACTTGAAAATTTAAAACATCATTTCATTATCAAAACATGTTTGGTTACATCACAAAACCATAACAAGAGTCAAGTACATAATATCCATCCTGATAAAATAGAAGTACATAATCCCATTACATACATAATAGCCAAAATAGAAAAGATAAACCGAGCTTTACTTCTACGGTCCAAGCCCCAAAAGATAGATATAGCGGTCTGGTCCAAGCCCACTAGTGCTAGGCCCACTCTGATAACCTGAGGGTTGGGAAAAAGATAAACAACAACGGGGTCAGACATAAGTCTGAGTGAGTCCTATAACCCTAACAATACAATCATTAAAGTAATTAGGGTATGATATAAACAAGATACGGTACCTCTGGGGATAATGCCTACAATAAGTAGCCCACAAAACACAGGATGTACTTCGATAACCGAAACGACGTATTTATCCACCCAAGGATAATTACTAGCTTACACCACCCCAGACCTACCCACCCAAGGGTAATTCCTACACTGCACCACACCAGTTCTACCCACCAAGAGTAATTCCTACTTAAAGGTTGATCCCACTTAAAGACTTAGAAAATATAACTAGTAGTTTCTGGTACTTCTAGCTGACCACGTAGGTGCCGTCTGCCCCTACCTCCACTAGGTGTACCTGGTAATCTTACCCAGTAGTTTCGTGTACCCCTACATAGGTGCCGTCTGCCCCTATCTTTACTAGGTGTACCCACTACTCCCAAGCGATCGGCTCCCTAACGTAGATACCCGTGCTGGCCCCACAGTGGGGTGTATCACTCCCCTAAAGTGGCAACCAATTTTATCAACGGTGCACGGCTTATATCTACACGATGCAACAACGGCTTATCTACCAGCCCGGGCCCATACACGCATATGAAACCCGTTGGACTTGCGTTGCCACCGCTAACCCGTTTTGGCCTCTTATAATCAAGCCCAATATGCGTGTCCCGTCACTCGACATGGGTCGAGCCCACAAAGATACGTTTGGGATATTGGTTGAAATGGGCCCCCACAAGCTACCCACCTAAGCTTGTCATATATCTAGTGCATCCCATTTAACCCCTTTTTAAAATCATGCCCCTTACATGTTAAGGTTTGGTTAAGTCATCTAATTATATTTCAATTGCCACTTAAGGCGCCCACTAGATTTCCGCATGCCACCCAAGGCACTTACTTGATTCCCACATGCCACCCAAGGCACTTACTTGATTCCTACATGCCACCCAAGGCACTTACTTAACCCTTTAATCATGTTTAATTACATGTTCCACTTTGGTTAAGTATTCTAATCGTATTTTCTATTGCCACCCAAGGCAACCCACTAGTTTCCTCATGCCACCCAAGGCACCCCCACTAGTTACTACATGCCACCCAAGGCACCCACTTAACCCCTCATGTCCCACTACATGCTAATATGGTTAAGTGTTTCTTAATTAATTAAGACCGTGATCTCCCATAAAGACCTCCCACATTAGACTGGCTGTTATGACCGCCTGGTTAAGCCGGTAGGGTCCGGGCAGTCTTACGTCGTAACAGAGTCTAACCTCGTGTCTTTACTTTAATCACGTATTTAATTTATGGCCAAGACCTCTCACATTGGGCTGCCATTTGTAGCAACTGGTTAGGCCGGTCGGGTCCGGGCAGTTTTACACTACAAATGAGTCCAACCTCGTGTCTTAGTCGATTAATTACTCCTAATTAATCATCCCCATATTAATTATCCCTAATTAATATCCAGTTTTTTTTCATAACATGGGTAGACCTAACTCAATAGGTAAATTCCCATGGGGTAGACCTAACTCAATAGGTAAATTCCCACTTATGTTAATTTATTTTTATGGTATGCTTAATCATACCCAACCATACTTTAATTAACATATTTACCAACCCCATCGTTTCCCCACGTAAATCGTTCTCATTTCATGACATAACAAAGGGGAAGATCATCACAAATATCATGGGTTTAGCATACAACTTTGTCATGGGTTAAGAGGATGTCAACTTGCATATATGAGCATATATTAACCCAACCACATTTAACCCAAACTTGCACATTATCATACATATGTCTTGCATAACATGTTGAACTTGCATATAAGCATTCCCATAACTTGCATAACATGTTAAACATGCATTTAAGCCTACACATAACTTGCATAAGCATTCACATACTTGCATAGGCATTCATATACTTGCATAAGCATTCACATACTTGCATATCACATTAAACTCGCATTTAAGCATATACGTAACTTGCATAACATCATGCACATACTTGCATAATCTCATAAACTTAACTTGCATAACACCATGCACATAACTTGCATACCCTCATACACATAACTTGCATATGAACTTGCATAATAACATGCACATAACTTACATAACATCATGCACATAACTTGCATAACATGTTGAGCTTGCATACATGACTTGCATCTTAAAGGAGGGTAAACATGCATAGCATATAAAGGTGCCATCTTGCATATGTATACACCATATTTAAAAGGGTAAACTTGCATGTCATGATTTATGCATAATACCAAACACTTAGCATGCATAACACCAACTACTTATCATGCATAAAATCAAATACTTATTATGCATAAACCCACCACTTAACTTGCATAAACCCAAACACTTAATATGCATAAAACCCAATACTTAGTATGCATACAATCAAATACTTAGCATGCATAACATCAAATACTTAGCATGCATAACACCAACTACTTAGCATGCATAAAATCACATGCATAACTTGCATATCATGTTACATATAACTTGTATATATTCTCACATATAGTTTGCATAACATGTTACATATGCATAAATGTTCAACATAGTGTTTTGCATCATAAAACATGGCATTAAACTTGCATTTAACATAAAACTTGCAAATCACATATCATACAAACTTGCATAAACACATTTATCCACAAACATAGCCATGTCTTATCACATCCTACCATAATCAATTTAACAATTGATTATTAAAGCCATAGGAACTCACCAAACCAAGATTAGCAAACTTATGAAGTAAAACTAGTTGCCAAATATGAAGAAGAAGATGATTAGGGGTTGATTAGCTTGCAACTCTCTTCATTGATTTGTGGAGGCCATGATCAAGTTTCATTTTGCCATAGTTTAGTCACAAGATCTAATTATGAATGAATTAGGGTAGGGTTAGGGTCTTATTTATAGGATTAGGTAGTGTTTTAGGCCCTTAGATTAACCCTAGATTAGATTAGGTCCATTAGATTTAGGAAATCTCTAGAACCCAGCCCCCCAAGCCAGCCTAAAACCCAACCTGGTGCGCCCAGGCTCACTGGACGCTGCGCCCCTGTCGACAGGCAAGTCGACAGGCAAGTCGACACCCCTGTCGACAGGCCTGTCGACAGCCCTGTCGACATGGTTAGGGCGGGAAGCTTCCCGCCTACCCCCGCTGGCTCCATTTTGAAATCTGATTTTAAATCTTTAAATCTGTTTTTAGCTTTAATTTTTCTGTAAACTTCATTGGGCCTTAACTGGGCCATACGAACTCCGATTCTCGAAAACTCGGACTCTATTTCGCGTATTTTTCCGAGACGAACGCAATGACGCAGCCCGTTACCCCCAATTCCCACATCTGAGATTATTTATCCTATAATTAGTGAATTTTAGTATTAGCTAAAATTCGGGGTGTTACAGATTTGGAATTGGGAGACAGGAATATGAAATGGTGTTGGACTGATAAGTTAAGAGATGAAATTGATAATGGATGAGGATTGAGATAAGAATGGAATTTGGCTTGGACACGTGAAAAATTTAGTTCGAAGGATGAAATTGGAATTTGGTTGGAAATGCATTTGTATATGCTGACAGGGTGGCAGACGGGAAAGATATAGTGATATGCCCGACAAAAAGGTACACGTTTATTTTTATATGAGTTTGGAGATTTATGAGCCTATCTGGCAAGCCGCTTGGCTGTTTTATTTTCTTTTGGATTGGAGAAGGCCTAGAAAGGCGAGTTAGAGTTGTACCGATTGAGCTCTACAGAGGAGGTGCTGGCGAAATTTTTCGGAAATTTAAGGTGTTAGAAAATTTTCAATATTTTTGAAAATATATATTAATTAATTGTATTGAATTGATTTTGATTTAAAATAAATTGAATTTGGAAGTTAATGAATTTATAACGTTCTTTCTTACCTTAGCAATTTCGAGGACGAAATTATTTTAAGGGGGGAAGAATGTAACGACCCGCATTTTTGGCCGCCAAATATTTAATTTAATTTATTTATTTTATTTATTTTAAATATCATATTGGGAATATAATGAAATTTAATATTTAATTCGTTATTAAAAACGAAGTTGAACGTTATAATTTATATATAATATAAATCGAGCTTGAAAATGGCGTGCAGTTCGTGAAATGAAGTTTTGAACTTCAACTGAGAATACAGGATTCGATATAAGTCGGATTTCTGTGAAACAAGAAACGTTGGGACCGTATTGACGATAATTTTCATATGAAAGAGAAAAATCCAGATTTCGTGTTACAGATTTTAAGTTATGGCCAAAACAAAATTTTGAAATAGTCGCTATGGAAAATCGTTATTAAATTATAGGCCTTTAAAATGGCCGTTTTGCAAACGGACTCAGATTTCGACGAAATCAGTTTCATTAGAACCGTATCGCTAAATTATTGTACGGTGGTGAATTGCGTGGAAAACCGATATCGTATGTGACCACGGTAGCTGAAAACGCCCGTTCAAATTTATATAGCGCGTATTCAAATAAATAAAGGGGTATTCGAGGGTAACTTGAGCAGACGATCAAATTAAGCCACGAAACCTGTTCCGTTGAGTTCGTATCGTCGATTAGAGTCAGAATAAGTATATAGTTTGTTATTTTTAGAGACCGGAAAATTTGGTGTTAAAAGGGGTATAGCGGTTCGGGGTAAAAACATCCTATCGGACAAACAGTCTCAGAATACGACGAAATTAGTGTCGTTGGGTTCGTATCGAAAAGTTATTGTCGATGTTCGCAGTTTCAAGTTGATTCGATTTATCTGGTGATCGTGGGAAAATTAAACGCGTGTTCATTTCTGGTTTTATAAGGGAATTTTCTTCAAACAACCTCGGATTGCGACGAAATCTGTTCCATTGGATTCGGAATATCGTTTTACATCAAGAATAGCATTTTTATCGGAAGACAGAAATCACTTGTGGTGGGTTTTTAACAAAATTCTCACTACGAAATTTCATGGTATTAAAATAGAAATAAAATATATCCAACTTTATACTGTACATTCTTATTCTTTCCGCCCATCCTAAGTAATTATTGGTTCCTTGCATCCCAAACTTTCGTTCTACTGTGCATTCCTTGGCTCCCAAACAACTAATTTTCTTGGCGGCCAATCCATCGACACCGTGCGCCCCACGTTTAACCTATATAAGTACCCTTCCAAAATTGGTCAAACAACCCTAATGTTTCTCTCGTGGTCAACCACGCATACAAGCCGCCACTAACAGAACGAACGAACAGAAATCATCAACATTTCTCCACACAAGATCTTCCAATCCATAAATCGAAACAAAAACTCCCAACGCAAAGACTTTGAGCACTTCGAGCCCCACTATTCTACCGGCAGTGATCTGCTCTTGTGATCAACGGTGACCGGTTTTCAGCCTAGAAGGCACCGCAGTTAGGAAGGATCTCTGGAGCGTATTGGCGATCGAACCGGACGACCCTGGAGGCGCTGGCAAGGGAGTCTGAGGCGGACACGGTGGCAGCTTTCGATTGGGTCACTGTCAAGCTCAGAAGGCGCGGTGGGGATGATTTCCGTGTGAGCGTGGGTTTGAGGTACTGGGAGCCAATTTCTTTGGGTGAGCGTGGGTTCTATGAAACCGATCAGCTGATTTGGGGATGTTCAAGCGTGGGTTTTTCCTGGGACTTGGTGATGCGAACACGAGCGGGGATTTTCTGGTGCACGAACCTGACAAACAGGGACGAATTAACTTAAAATCGAAGCGGATCCATGGGAAAAATAACACTGTAACTTTGTTTCGTTAATCTTTAATTAAATCATAAATTTATGTAATTATGAATCTCATATTAATAACTGGAACATGAAGTTGTGTGACAGGAAATCGATGAGAAGGGAACCAATCAGACATGGGCTATAAATTCTGAAAAGAGTCGGCCTGTTGAAAGCTGTGAAGCAATGTAATTAAGCTGACTTTATTGGTAATTAGTTGAATGAATATATATATTTAGGATTAACTATTTAATTTAATCAGAGAAAAATAAAATAAAATATATGCTGTTGACAAATTAATTGACCTGTTAGTTATTAAAATGATTTGTTAAGTATAGAAATGGGTTAAGTAAATTAATAATTTAATTAAATTATACTGTTTAAATAAATTGTCCATATGTTACCAGAATGGGACCTGGAAAGAGATATGGGGAACGTATGGACGAACTCTATATTCTGAAACAGAAACGAACGCAGTAGAATGCAGCTGGAAATCCCAATTAAATTAAACGCGAGTTTAATTTAATCAGATCAAATTGTTATTGTAACAACGCAACTCAAGGTGAGTTAAACTCACTCAGTTACCCTTTTTATATTTTATATAAATTGGGTATTTTTATTTTATATGCTCTTCTTGCCAATGGTTGACTGTTTTGCTAGTTATCTGCTTATCTGTTGATTTAACCGATGAAATTAAACTGTGTTTAATTTCAGTGAAATACCAAATCGTTATTTCTAATGATTGGTTCCCATAAAGGTAACTTACCTTATTGGTCACGTTTATTTTATAAACGTGTTTTAAATGGTTGAATTGTTTGAATTGCTTATGGTTGATGTTAAATGGTCGTTATTTAATTTATCAGTTAAACAAAACTGAATGGACTGATTTGAGATAACCATTTTGTATACAGGGAAGAACAGGTTGGAGGGATCCAACCGGATTCCTCAAATATATTATTTATTTCATATTTTCGCATATGAACTGTCCTGTTTGGTTGATTGATTTGATTATTGAGTTGGACTGGGAATTCAACCTGTGTTGTGTTTAAACCAGTGAGCGGTATTGGTTGAGTATTTAGCAGTGTATGGCCTATAAAATCAATCGTGTTATAAATATTGATTCACCGTCAGGTGAATCGATAAAGATGAGGTTATAAAATTTATTATATAACTGGAGTTGGATTTTGAATATATTATTTTGAATAAAAGTTATAGTAGGGAATTAAATAAATATTTTATTTATTTAAGGCTTTGATTGTTATTAAATTATTTTATAAAGTAAATGCTGACGTTAATCAGGTTTACGAGTATGAGAACAAGTAATGAATCGAAGAATTAAACTTTGATAATTGTTTTGTAAAGAAGACAATTAATGGGATTATTTAAATTAATTATATTTTTAATTAATTTAAAGTGAGGATTAATTGGAATCGATTAACGAGATAATCGATTTTTGAGTTAATTAAATCGATCGTTTGAATTGGAATTTGATTATCAAAATTGATGTGTTTTGATTTGAATAATTTAATAAATATTGTTTAAATCTAAACAAGGTTTGAAAAAAGGATTTACCGTTGAAATTAACTACTCATGTAGTTAATGATTGAAATAAATTATTATTTTAATTAATAATATTTTAGACAATTACTTTTCAAAAGTAATTGAAGTGAAATGAAATCAAAGGAGATTGGAAATAAGCGAATCTGGTTAAAGAACTGGGTTATAGAGTTGTATAACCAAATCCAATAGTTAAATAGAATTTGTTTGAGACTAGAATGAAATATTGATTTTGATTACAACTTATGTTTATCGGAGGATAAGAACGTTGTTGATCAAGGTCTGAGAGGTAATTAAAATACCCCAACTTGAACAACATCGGGATTATCTGAAGATAGTATTAGTTGGTAATCGTAAGAGACGGTAGTGGATATGTTTTGAAAATCTAAACAGCGATTTTAGCGCTGTTGTTATAATATATGTTTTGTAAATCTAATATAGCGATTGTAGCGCTTTTGCTATAGTAAATGGGTTGTAAACCTAAACAGCGAGTATAGCGCTGTTGTTTTGTAAATCTAAATAGTAATTATAACGCTATTGTTATAACATATGTGCTATAAATTTCTTTGTTAAAACTAATGGATTCCGAATCTAAAGATGATTTGACGGAAGAATTAAGTGGGAAATTGAATATAGCTATTCGAGATAGAATTAGCCAAACATAATTATGCGACTAAGTTGCCATTTCGTACGACTGCTAGCGTAATTCGCAGGGCTGCAGATAGCCTATGGCGGTCGGATGTTTCCTGAGGGAATCAGGCGGAACCATTGTGATCGCTGCGATCTAGGGTCAAGCGAATGGATTTAAGTCGAGTATTAGTTAATCAATTAGAGTTAATCGATTAAAGTTAAATCGAATTAGAAGTATTCAAATATCGTATTTTTGAATATTTGAAGGAGTTAGAAGTTTTAATTTAACAAAAGTAAATCAGTTTAATTAAAGGCCAAGTGATGCTGAATACTGAACCAGTGAACTCATTGGAGTGTCATGTTTGAAAACACTGAGTATTTTGATGGTTAAATCACCGACTATCAAACCCGCCCAATACGATTGTTGGTACGGAAAGACCGGGATCGAATTTATTCGAAAACCATTCCGACCAACAAATACGTGAAGATATCAGAAGATGATCTAGATGGCGCTGTGAAGACCGTGGATTTTCATAAACGGAAGAACCACTAATATTCTCTGCCTGGCAAGCAGAGATAAGCTGTGATTCTGTCGTGGCTGGAATCTACGGGTTGCAAGGACTTCTCGCTACTGATCCATGGGGTGATTCCTATATTGGATGCGGTAGGAGAGTGCCTTCGGTTCATCCTGTTCCTGGATGACCTGCATGGACGGATGTCTGACAGAGTATTTCCAAAAGGATCACGTACGTTGATTTCTTCAAACGTACGATAGTGTTGGCGGAGAATTGCCGTTCTCTTAGCTTCCAGCTAAAGTATTTTTGTGGACGTCAATTAGTGATATCTGACGGATCTGACGATGTGGCATTCAAAGTGAATGGTGATCAGATGTTCAAGAATAAACTCTGACCTCAAGCCTCATCAACCGGGAAATGACAAAAATCGGGCAGGCAGCATAGCTATGTGGGTCGCTCCCATTAGAGTGTATAATCACCTATCTAGAGGAAGTCCTATTTGTTTCTTAAATCTATGTTTCGATGTTGTCCCTTTTCGGGAGACGGTTGCTGATCCCAACCGTCGGTGGTATACATTCGATACACTCAAGCGAAATGAGTGGTCGGTCATGTAAGGGCCGGGTTGCAAGAAGTTCTTGTTGAACCCAGTGTATTCGTCTCTAGAGATACACTATCGGAAGGTGGACCCATACCTTGTCAAGTCGGAATCCAATTCCCAATAAGCACCTGCGGGTTTTGATTGTATACTATATATGTGGAGCGTGAGATGCAAGCGTTCCACTAGATTTCTATTTACTTGTATTTAGACACTATTATAATATCAGAAAAGATATTGGTTTCAAAACTGTTTTGGGTTATCGTAAGGTAAAAACCGTCCGTGTTTATGTGTGGATTTGGTCTTACGATTACCCCTTTTCTTTTGAAAGGATTTTGAACTTAAAAATCAAGATTTGGATGGTTCACCCTTATTACTGTGCGAGTTTATCTCACTCTGGTTCACCAGACTGACCCGGTGTTTTGTAAATGCTCGGGTTAGACCGGGTTGTACAGGTTCAGGTTATCGACTGTTGTAAAGAGACGAGCTGGAGGTGTTCAGACGTATGATATTATATAGCTGCTATTCCGCTGTGTGTTGTATATGGGAACAGGCTAGTATAACTGTCCCAGTGTATGATGTACTATGATACTGTAAGTATTTTAAAGCTCTCAATAAAGATTTATTTCTGTATTATATTTTGTTCCGCTGCGATGTGAGACTCTGTGTGGTGTTTCTTCTTCTTCTTCTATTCTAATATTTCTATCTTATCTATTCTCACCCTCTAACTTCTTTCTATTAATGATCTGGAATGTTCGATGTCTGAATGGTCAACACGGTAGTTTGATGTTGATTTTCGGAGTCGAAAATCCCAGTTCGTTACAGAATCGCAAGTAAGAGCAATGGAAGGAATTTGATACTTAAGCAGTGATAAAGACTACAGACTCTTTTACCCCAAAATATGCATATTTGAATTAGTTTCATATAGTGATGTAGATTGATGTTGAATGGATCGAAAGAGTACGATGGCACTTGACACTTCTTTAGTCAATCTTTAGTATCATGATTTAATAAAAAGCAAAATTATGTATCACTCTCGACATGTGAAGCAGAGTATACTTTTGCTACTTTGGCATGTGCTCAAGTGATATATATGCAACAAACTTTACAATTTTTTGGATTCAATCTTAAAAAATTAACAACCTACTATGATAACACTAGCGCCATAAACTTATTCAAAAATCCAGTAAATATCCCATAACTAAACACATAGACATGCGACACCATTTTAATATTATAATATAGAAAAAGATATAATTTCTCTTTAATTTATATCTTTTGAACATCAAGTAGCAGATATATTTAGTACACCATTAAATGAATGTAATAACCCGGAAATTCTGGGCCAGTTTAAAATTTTTATTTTGGCTATTTTAGCGAATTTTGATTATTTAAAATAGATTATTTTAAATAATATCGACGTGAAATTTATTTTGAATAGAATTCGACGTATATATTTATATACGTCGTCGTTAGAATATAAATATTTATATATAATTATAAATAGAATTGAAAATGGCGCGGTAGTTCGATAATTCGATTTCAAACTTCAATTGAATGTACCGGGTGCAAAACAATCCGGATTTTAGTGAAACTAAAAATAATGGAATCTAATAGTGAATATCTTTCCAACGAATCCGAAAAATCAAAAGTTCGTAGCGGGAATCAAAAGATATGTCCAGTTGAAAATTCTGAATAGTCGCTATGGAATTCAGGCCCTTAAAAATGGACATTTTGCAAACGACCTCGGATTTCAACGAAACCACTTTTGTTGGGTCCGTGATGTTGAATTATTGCTAGATTCCAAATTTCATAATTTTTCGAATCAATATGTGAAGTGAAAACGATTTCGAAATGAATTGAATTGAAAACGATTTCGAAATGAATTGAATTGAAAACGATTTCGAAATGAATTGAATTGAATATGAATTCAAATTGAATTGAAATTTGAATTGAATAGAAATGATTATTCAAAATGAATTTATAAAGAAGAATTCAATTGTGATTTGAATTGAAAAGGAAGTTGAAAAAGTTTTTGAAACGAATTCAAAACTATTTATATAATTCGTTTTAAATAGAAATCGACGATATATATATTATATATATTATATATATAATATAATGGCCTGAATAGAACGCGCCGCGCCGCGGTAGTTCGTGAATTTCGACCATTGATTTCAAATGGACATTACGGGAGATCCGACCGTCGGATTCTCCTAAAACCGGAACCGTTGGGTTCGTATCGAAAAGAGCTTTCTAACGAATGTGATAAATTAGAAATCTAACGGTTGGATTTGGAATTATGTCCAAATCAAATTTGAAAAAGGTCGCTGTAAGTGCAGTTCGATGGCCATTGATGGAAATCGACTATACGGGCCTTGATAAAATTATTAAAAATAGTAATAATTTGTGTAAAATCATAAGAAATGATTTGTGAAGATTTGGGATGAAAAACTCCATATTTGAAAAGATAAAAATAGATTTTTATCGAAATGAACTAGTTTTGAACTAGAATTATAATTCTATTTATTTTTAAATAAATAAATTGAATTTGAAATGGTTTTGAAAATAACCAAAATTTCCAATGATTGCATTGGAGTGGATTTGAATCGAAATTGTCTTCGGAATATTTCGATGTTGGAATTCGTGATTATATAGGTGTTGTTATGGAAATTTGAAAGATATATATTTATATCGTTATTTCCAATACGGCATTTGTTAGTCGTAGAGTTCGATATTGAATATAAGCCGATATATTTTCTATTCAGAGCCTTGTATTGAATATCGAATGTGATTTGGGTTTGTCGTGAATGGTGTCTTCACTAACACTGTTCTTGAACCCAGTTGAGAAATGATTAAATCTTTTTATTTAGATTTAATGAAGTGTACCAATTAAATAATATTTAATTGGAATTGAATTGATGTAACGAACCGGGATTTTCGACTCCGAAAATCAACATCAAACTACCATGTTGACCATTCAGACATCGAATATTCCAGATCATTAATAGAAAGAAGTTAGAGGGTGAGAATAGATAAGAAAGAAATATTAGAATAGAAGAAGAAGAAGAACACCACACAGAGTCTCACATCGCAGCGGAACAAAATATAATACAGAAATAATCTTTATTGAGAACTTTTGAAATACTTACAATATCAGAGTACACATCTGGACAGTGATACTAATCTGTCCTCATATAACACACAGCGGAATAATAATATCATACGTCTGGACTCTTCCAGCTCGTCTCTTCACAGCAGTCGATAACCTGCACCTGTACAACTCGGTCTAACCCGAGCATTTACAAAACACGGGGTCAGTCTGGTGAACCAGAGTGAGATAAACTCGCACAGTAATAAGGGTGAACCATCCAATCGTGATTTAGAGTTCAAAAATCTTTTCAAAAGAAAAGGATAATCGTAAGACCAAATCCACACATAAACACGGACGGTTTTTACCTTACGATAACCCAAAACAGTTTTGAAATCAATATCTCTTCTGATATTATAATAATGTCTAAATACAAGTAAATAGAAATCTAGTGGAACGCTTGCATCTCACGCTCCACATATATAGTATACAATCAAAAACCCGCAGGCGCTTATTGAGAATTGGATTCCGACTTGACAAGGTATGGGTCCACCTTCCGATAGTGTATCTCTAGAGAAGAATACACTGGGTTCAACAAGAACTTCTTGTAACCCGGCCCTCACATGACCGACCACTCATTTCGCTTGAGTGTATCGAATGTATATCACCGACGGTTGGGATCAGCAACCGTCTCCCGACAAGGGACAGCATCGAAACATAGATTAAGAAACAAATAGGATTTCCTCTAGATAGGTGATCATACACCCTAATGGGAGCGACCCACATAGCCATGCTGCCTGCCCGATTTTTGTCATTTCCTGGTTGATGAGGCTTGAGGCCAGAATTTATTCTTGAACATCTGGTCGTCATTCACTTTGAATGCCACATCGTCAGATCCGTCAGATATCACTAATTGACGTCCACAAAAATACTCTAGCTGAAAGCTAGAGAATGGCAATTCCCTGCCAACAACTATCGTACGTTTGAAGAAATCAACGTACGTGATCCTTTGGAAATACTCTGTCAGACATTCGTCCATACACGTCATCCAGGAACAGGATGAACCGAAGGCACTCTCCTACTGCATCCAATATAGGAATCACCCCATGGATCAGTAGCGAGAAGTCCTTGCAACCCGTTGATTCCAACTACGACAGAATCACAGCTTTTCTCTGCTTGCCAGGCGGAGAATATTAGTGGTTCTTCCGTTTATGAAGATCCACGGTCTTCAATGCTCCATCTCGATCACCTTCTGATATCTTCACGTATTTGTTGGTCGGAATGGTTTTCGAATATAAATTCGATCCCGGTCTTTCCATACCAACAATCGTATTGGCCAGATTTGATAGTCGGTGTTTTAACTATCAAAATATACAGTGTTTCAAACATGACACTCCAATGAGTTCACTGGTTCAGTATTCAGCATCATTTGGCCTTTAACAAACTGATTTCCTTTTTGTTAAACTGAAACTTCCAATTCTTTTAATATTCAAAAATACGATATTTGAATAACTCTAATCGATTAACTAACATTCGTCTTAACTCCATTCGCTTGACTCTAGATCACAGCGATCACAATGGTTACGCCTGAATCCCTCAGGAAACATCCGACCGCCGTAGGCTATCTGCAGCCCTGCGAATTACGCTAGCAGTCGTACGAAATGGCAACTCAGCCGTATAATTATGTTTGGCGGATTCTATCTCGAATAAATATATTCAATTTCCCATTTTGAAATCTCATTTAAAATTCTCCTTTTTACTAGATCTCGTTTTCAAATAAGGTTAATGCAAAATTAACGTCTTAACACTTTGAATCTCACTTAAAACTCTGGTTTATAATAAACCCTTTTTATCATAATCTCCTTTTACTTAGTTCATATAATTGAGTACGTTTATTTCCTTTCACCATTCAATTGGCTTGCATCTCACATTCGGTAACTTTTTAAATGAATTCCCATTTAAAAATATATTCCTAAATTCATCATAAAATAATAACTTATTTTAAACATTTAACTACTTTAGTAGTTAATCCCTTTATTAACTAAATTAAATATTAAACCCCTTTTAAATCCTTATTTAAATTCAAACAATATTCATTTAACTATTTTAGTCAAAACACATTAACTTGATAAACAAATTCTAATTCCAGACGGTCGATTTAATTAACTCAAAAACTTGATTATCTTGTTAACTGATTTCAACAATCCTCGCTTTAAATCAATTAAAAATATAATTAATTCAAATAGATTCTAATTATTTGTTTTTCTTTTACCAAACAATGATCAAAGTTTAACCCTTTCGATTCATTTCTTATCTTCATGCTTGAAAATCTGATTAACATCAGCATATGCTTTATAAAATAAACCAACCATAAATCAAGGTCTTAAATAAATAAAATATTTATTTAATTCCCTTTTATACTTTATTCAAATAATATATTTCAAAATCTGAGTCCAGTTATAAAATAAACTTTATAACTTCACTTTTATCGACTCACCTAACGGTGAATCCATATCTATAAACCGATTGATTTTTAAAGGCCATACTCTGCCAAACACTTAACCAATACCACCTATTGGTTCAAACCAAACAGAGGTTGAATATCCAGTCAATAATCAACCATCAAATCAATCACACAACAGATCAGTTCATATATGATAATATGAAAATAAATAGTTCATTTGAGGAATCCGGTTGGATCCCTCCAACCTGTTCTTCCCTGTATTCAAATGGTTATCTCAAATCAGACGGTTCAGTTTTGTTTAACTGATAAATTAAATAACGACCATTTAACATCAACCGCAAACAGTTCAACAATTTAAAACACGTTTATAAATAAACGTGACCAACCAAGGTGAGTCACCTTTATTGGAAACAATCGTTAAAAATAACGATTTGGTATTTCACTGAAATTAAACACGGTTTAATTTCATCGATTAAATCAACATATAAGCAGATACTAGCAAAACAGTCAACCATTGGCAAGCAGAGCGCACAAAATAAAAACACCCAATTTATATAAAATATAAAAAGGGTAACTGAGTGAGTTTAACTCACCTGCTCTGGTTATTGCTGACGCGGTTCGATTATAATCAAATTAAACAGTGTTTAATTATGAACTCCAGCTATCTCAGTCTCAATTCATCATAGTTCCATAATCTATGATCCGTCACCGCGATCTTAACGCAATTTGCTTCACCGGATTCCAACCTATAGATAAGAAATAATCAACATTTTAATCTATATAATTTTAATTCAATTAATCAACTTAATTAACTTTTAATTATATAATTAATCTTTTAATCAATAGTTCATTAGTCAGACTAATTATATATGAAAATACTGTCGATACCATGCTGTCTTCTTTCCCACAAGGCGCTGCACTCTCCTCACGTTTTTGCTGCTGCCCAACTCCATGCAACCGCCAGGACCCCACGTTACCCTTGCTTCCCTTTTTCTCCAGAACCGGCACCCCACCGTCGGCCTTTCTGAGCTTGCTCCCTTTTGTCTACCTTTCGCCTTTCTTGTTTCGTTCCTTTTTTTTTTTCTTGAACGCACGCTCTACTTCTCCTGCTTCTCTCTTCGTTCCAGTACCCAATGCTCCGCCCCACCACTACATGAACCCACTCATCGCAACATGAATACTTCCATCCATGATCAACCGAACATGCACCACCCTTCCTCCATTCAAAACAAAAGCTACAGACACATCTCACCTACAAGTTGAGTTCATTCCTTTCCTTTAGAGTCAAAGCAAGCTCTCTCTTCTTTTTATTATATGAAGAATGAACGATGGAGATGTTTGTTTCAGTATGTAGAAGAACAAAATGTGAAGGACTCTTTTGTATTTAAAAGGATAGGAAGTGTGGCTATCACGTTATTGAGGGGTCGCTTTCACCGGTGTATACTTTGTCGGCAAGGCTTCTACAGTCTAGGTGGTAGCTGTATATTATGAGGTCTGCACATTTAATTCAAATAGAAAAGTTAGGCTGGTAGGCATGGGGTAGCCTGTTCGTTCACATGGGAAGAGGGTAGCCACCGTGTTTGAAAGCACATGCCAAGGGTCGTCATTAACTTAGATAAGGTAGATAAAAAAAATATTATTTTATTATATTGAAATGTCATGGTAAAGTAACACGTAAAATTGACCGCAATCGACTCCCGTTTTCTGATTAAAAAGCTAATCTCAGTGTAAAAAGGTATTCTGGTCCTAATGGGACAAGTTTCGTCGAAATCCGAGGTCGTATGAAAAAAATTCCTTTATAAAACCAGAAATGAACACACATTTAATTTTTCCACGGTCACCAGATAAATCAAATCCACTTGAAACTGCGAACATCGACAATAACTTTTCGATACGAACCCAACGGCACTAGTTTCGTCGCATTCTGAGACTGTTGCCCCGGTAGGCTGTTTTTACCCCGAACCGCAATACCCTTTTTTAACACCAAATTTTCCGGTCTCTAAAAATAACAAACTATATACCTATCCTGACTCTAATCGACGATACGAACTCAACGGAACTGGTTTCGTGGCCTAATTCGATCGTCTGCTCAAGTTATGCCAAATATCCTTTTATTTATTTTAATACGCGCTATAGAAATTGAACGGGCGTTTACGACTACCATGGTCACATACGACATCGGTTTGCCACGCCATTTGACACCGTGCAATAATTTAACGATACGGTTCTAATTAAACTGATTTTGTCGAAATCTGAGTCCGTTTGCAAAACGGCTATTTTAAAGGCTTATAATTAATTAACGATTTTCCATAGCGACTATTTCAAAATTTGATTTGGCCATAAATATCAAACTATAACACGAAATCTGGGTTTTTCTCTTTCATATGAAAACTATTGCCAATACGGCTCCAACGTGTCTTGTTTCACAGAAATCCGACTTATATCGAACCCTGTATTCTCAGTTGAAGTTCAAAACTCTATTTTGCGAACTGCACGCCATTTTCAAGCTCGAATTTATATTATATATAAATCATAACGTTCAACTTCGTTTTTAATAACGAATTAAATATTAAATTCCATTAATATTCCCAATATAATATTTAAAATAAATAAATTAAATTAAATATTTGACGGCCAAAAATGCGGGTCGTTACATTCTTCCCCCCTTAAAATAATTTCGTCCTCGAAATTGCTAAGGTAAGAAAGAACATATAAATTCATTAGCTTCCCAATTCAATTTATTTTAAATCAATTCAATACAATTAATATATATTTTCAAAAATATTGAAAATTTCCTAATACCTTAAATTTCCGAAAAATTTCGTCAGCACCTCCTCTGTACGGCTCAATCGGTACAACCACAATTCGCCTTCCTGGGCCTTCTCTAATCCAAAAGAAAATGAAACAGCCAAGCGGCTTGCCAAACAGGCTCATAAATCACCAAACCCATATAAAAATAAACGTGTACCTTTTTGTCGGGCATATCCTTATATCCTTTCCATCTGCTATCCTGTCAGCATATGCAAATGCATTCCCAACAAAATTCCAATTTCATCCTCAAAATCAAATCCTTCACACGTCCAAGCCAAATCTCATTCTTAACTCAATCATCATCCATCATCAATTTCAACTCTTGACTTACCAGTCCAACACCATTTCAGATTCCTGTCTCCCAATTCCAAATCTGATTCCACTTGATATATTATATCTCGATTCAATTTTCATTTAATTTGTTTCAGTTCCATTCGTATTTACTTTTCCAAATTCTATTTAATTTTGTTCTTGTTCAAATAATTTCTCTGGGAGTTTTTAAACAGTTCAGCTCTTTTGAAAATCAAATATCCCCTTTCAGGATTCAAAACAACTTGTTTTTCTCAAAGAAATTCAAAACAAGATTTTTGGTAGTAATCCGTCACTTAGAACTCGAAAATGAACACTGATGATGTGGCCAGCATCCTCAGAGTTATTTCCCAGCTATCAAAGTGAGTTCAATACTATATCTTTTCAAAACATCAATTTTAAACACTTCCCTTTTGAAATCTATTGCAAAATACTAAACACAATGCTTGTGAAACAAAATTAAAATCTCCTAGGATCTTAAAATTATCATATATTCAATCCAAGTTCATTTGCAGTCATCTTTCCCACTTTAAGAAATTTCAATTCCAATTCTGATTTAGATTTCAGATTTAATTCATCTGATTTTATATCATACGAATTTGAATTGGTTATTTATATAACCATTTCAATTATAATCAACCAACACATCCAATATACCATAATATTCCCAATACATATATTTCCTTTATATCAAAATATAATTTGGGTAAATTATTTCATTTACCCTCTTCCAAAACATACTGTGTCGGTTTATCGTACTTGAGTGTTTAGAAATTCCTATCGATACAGTGGATCAAACTGATCGATCAGAAATCATAAACAACTCAGCCAATAGATCTCCACAATATAAAACAATTTTTATAAAATCTACAAATACGTTCACTCGTATATATATACTCAACTCAATCTAGGGTATTGCTAACCCCATCTCTACTGAGTCACGCCACAGAGCCAAGGTAATTACTTAACCAATAGCTCTGATACCACTGTAACGAACCGGGATTTTCGACTCCGAAAATCAACATCAAACTACCATGTTGACCATTCAGACATCGAATATTCCAGATCATTAATAGAAAGAAGTTAGAGGGTGAGAATAGATAAGAAAGAAATATTAGAATAGAAGAAGAAGAAGAACACCACACAGAGTCTCACATCGCAGCGGAACAAAATATAATACAGAAATAATCTTTATTGAGAACTTTTGAAATACTTACAATATCAGAGTACACATCTGGACAGTGATACTAATCTGTCCTCATATAACACACAGCGGAATAATAATATCATACGTCTGGACTCTTCCAGCTCGTCTCTTCACAGCAGTCGATAACCTGCACCTGTACAACTCGGTCTAACCCGAGCATTTACAAAACACCGGGTCAGTCTGGTGAACCAGAGTGAGATAAACTTGCACAGTAATAAGGGTGAACCATCCAATCGTGATTTAGAGTTCAAAAATCTTTTCAAAAGAAAAGGATAATCGTAAGACCAAATCCACACATAAACACGGACGGTTTTTACCTTACGATAACCCAAAACAGTTTTGAAATCAATATCTCTTCTGATATTATAATAATGTCTAAATACAAGTAAATAGAAATCTAGTGGAACGCTTGCATCTCACGCTCCACATATATAGTATACAATCAAAAACCCGCAGGCGCTTATTGAGAATTGGATTCCGACTTGACAAGGTATGGGTCCACCTTCCGATAGTGTATCTCTAGAGACGAATACACTGGGTTCAACAAGAACTTCTTGTAACCCGGCCCTCACATGACCGACCACTCATTTCGCTTGAGTGTATCGAATGTATATCACCGACGGTTGGGATCAGCAACCGTCTCCCGACAAGGGACAGCATCGAAACATAGATTAAGAAACAAATAGGATTTCCTCTAGATAGGTGATCATACACCCTAATGGGAGCGACCCACATAGCCATGCTGCCTGCCCGATTTTTGTCATTTCCTGGTTGATGAGGCTTGAGGCCAGAATTTATTCTTGAACATCTGGTCGTCATTCACTTTGAATGCCACATCGTCAGATCCGTCAGATATCACTAATTGACGTCCACAAAAATACTCTAGCTGAAAGCTAGAGAATGGCAATTCCCTGCCAACAACTATCGTACGTTTGAAGAAATCAACGTACGTGATCCTTTGGAAATACTCTGTCAGACATTCGTCCATACACGTCATCCAGGAACAGGATGAACCGAAGGCACTCTCCTACTGCATCCAATATAGGAATCACCCCATGGATCAGTAGCGAGAAGTCCTTGCAACCCGTTGATTCCAACTACGACAGAATCACAGCTTTTCTCTGCTTGCCAGGCGGAGAATATTAGTGGTTCTTCCGTTTATGAAGATCCACGGTCTTCAATGCTCCATCTCGATCACCTTCTGATATCTTCACGTATTTGTTGGTCGGAATGGTTTTCGAATATAAATTCGATCCCGGTCTTTCCATACCAACAATCGTATTGGCCAGATTTGATAGTCGGTGTTTTAACTATCAAAATATACAGTGTTTCAAACATGACACTCCAATGAGTTCACTGGTTCAGTATTCAGCATCATTTGGCCTTTAACAAACTGATTTCCTTTTTGTTAAACTGAAACTTCCAATTCTTTTAATATTCAAAAATACGATATTTGAATAACTCTAATCGATTAACTAACATTCGTCTTAACTCCATTCGCTTGACTCTAGATCACAGCGATCACAATGGTTACGCCTGAATCCCTCAGGAAACATCCGACCGCCGTAGGCTATCTGCAGCCCTGCGAATTACGCTAGCAGTCGTACGAAATGGCAACTCAGCCGTATAATTATGTTTGGCGAATTCTATCTCGAATAAATATATTCAATTTCCCATTTTGAAATCTCATTTAAAATTCTCCTTTTTACTAGATCTCGTTTTCAAATAAGGTTAATGCAAAATTAACGTCTTAACACTTTGAATCTCACTTAAAACTCTGGTTTATAATAAACCCTTTTTATCATAATCTCCTTTTACTTAGTTCATATAATTGAGTACGTTTATTTCCTTTCACCATTCAATTGGCTTGCATCTCACATTCGGTAACTTTTTAAATGAATTCCCATTTAAAAATATATTCCTAAATTCATCATAAAATAATAACTTATTTTAAACATTTAACTACTTTAGTAGTTAATCCCTTTATTAACTAAATTAAATATTAAACCCCTTTTAAATCCTTATTTAAATTCAAACAATATTCATTTAACTATTTTAGTCAAAACACATTAACTTGATAAACAAATTCTAATTCCAGACGGTCGATTTAATTAACTCAAAAACTTGATTATCTTGTTAACTGATTTCAACAATCCTCGCTTTAAATCAATTAAAAATATAATTAATTCAAATAGATTCTAATTATTTGTTTTTCTTTTACCAAACAATGATCAATGTTTAACCCTTTCGATTCATTTCTTATCTTCATGCTTGAAAATCTGATTAACATCAGCATATGCTTTATAAAATAAACCAACCATAAATCAAGGTCTTAAATAAATAAAATATTTATTTAATTCCCTTTTATACTTTATTCAAATAATATATTTCAAAATCTGAGTCCAGTTATAAAATAAACTTTATAACTTCACTTTTATCGACTCACCTAACGGTGAATCCATATCTATAAACCGATTGATTTTTAAAGGCCATACTCTGCCAAACACTTAACCAATACCACCTATTGGTTCAAACCAAACAGAGGTTGAATATCCAGTCAATAATCAACCATCAAATCAATCACACAACAGATCAGTTCATATATGATAATATGAAAATAAATAGTTCATTTGAGGAATCCGGTTGGATCCCTCCAACCTGTTCTTCCCTGTATTCAAATGGTTATCTCAAATCAGACGGTTCAGTTTTGTTTAACTGATAAATTAAATAACGACCATTTAACATCAACCGCAAACAGTTCAACAATTTAAAACACGTTTATAAATAAACGTGACCAACCAAGGTGAGTCACCTTTATTGGAAACAATCGTTAAAAATAACGATTTGGTATTTCACTGAAATTAAACACGGTTTAATTTCATCGATTAAATCAACATATAAGCAGATACTAGCAAAACAGTCAACCATTGGCAAGCAGAGCGCACAAAATAAAAACACCCAATTTATATAAAATATAAAAAGGGTAACTGAGTGAGTTTAACTCACCTGCTCTGGTTATTGCTGACGCGGTTCGATTATAATCAAATTAAACAGTGTTTAATTATGAACTCCAGCTATCTCAGTCTCAATTCATCATAGTTCCATAATCTATGATCCGTCACCGCGATCTTAACGCAATTTGCTTCACCGGATTCCAACCTATAGATAAGAAATTATCAACATTTTAATCTATATAATTTTAATTCAATTAATCAACTTAATTAACTTTTAATTATATAATTAATCTTTTAATCAATAGTTCATTAGTCAGACTAATTATATATGAAAATACTGTCGATACCATGCTGTCTTCTTTCCCACAAGGTGCTGCACTCTCCTCACGTTTTTGCTGCTGCCCAACTCCATGCAACCGCCAGGACCCCACGTTACCCTTGCTTCCCTTTTTCTCCAGAACCGGCACCCCACCGTCGGCCTTTCTGAGCTTGCTCCCTTTTGTCTACCTTTCGCCTTTCTTGTTTCGTTCCTTTTTTTTTTTTCTTGAACGCACGCTCTACTTCTCCTGCTTCTCTCTTCGTTCCAGTACCCAATGCTCCGCCCCACCACTACATGAACCCACTCATCGCAACATGAATACTTCCATCCATGATCAACCGAACATGCACCACCCTTCCTCCATTCAAAACAAAAGCTACAGACACATCTCACCTACAAGTTGAGTTCATTCCTTTCCTTTAGAGTCAAAGCAAGCTCTCTCTTCTTTTTATTATATGAAGAATGAACGATGGAGATGTTTGTTTCAGTATGTAGAAGAACAAAATGTGAAGGACTCTTTTGTATTTAAAAGGATAGGAAGTGTGGCTATCACGTTATTGAGGGGTCGCTTTCACCGGTGTATACTTTGTCGGCAAGGCTTCTACAGTCTAGGTGGTAGCTGTATATTATGAGGTCTGCACATTTAATTCAAATAGAAAAGTTAGGCTGGTAGGCATGGGGTAGCCTGTTCGTTCACATGGGAAGAGGGTAGCCACCGTGTTTGAAAGCACATGCCAAGGGTCGTCATTAACTTAGATAAGGTAGATAAAAAAAATATTATTTTATTATATTGAAATGTCATGGTAAAGTAACACGTAAAATTGACCGCAATCGACTCCCGTTTTCTGATTAAAAAGCTAATCTCAGTGTAAAAAGGTATTCTGGTCCTAATGGGACAAGTTTCGTCGAAATCCGAGGTCGTATGAAAAAAATTCCTTTATAAAACCAGAAATGAACACACATTTAATTTTTCCACGGTCACCAGATAAATCAAATCCACTTGAAACTGCGAACATCGACAATAACTTTTCGATACGAACCCAACGGCACTAGTTTCGTCGCATTCTGAGACTGTTGCCCCGGTAGGCTGTTTTTACCCCGAACCGCAATACCCTTTTTTAACACCAAATTTTCCGGTCTCTAAAAATAACAAACTATATACCTATCCTGACTCTAATCGACGATACGAACTCAACGGAACTGGTTTCGTGGCCTAATTCGATCGTCTGCTCAAGTTATGCCAAATATCCTTTTATTTATTTTAATACGCGCTATAGAAATTGAACGGGCGTTTACGACTACCATGGTCACATACGACATCGGTTTGCCACGCCATTTGACACCGTGCAATAATTTAACGATACGGTTCTAATTAAACTGATTTTGTCGAAATCTGAGTCCGTTTGCAAAACGGCTATTTTAAAGGCTTATAATTAATTAACGATTTTCCATAGCGACTATTTCAAAATTTGATTTGGCCATAAATATCAAACTATAACACGAAATCTGGGTTTTTCTCTTTCATATGAAAACTATTGCCAATACGGCTCCAACGTGTCTTGTTTCACAGAAATCCGACTTATATCGAACCCTGTATTCTCAGTTGAAGTTCAAAACTCTATTTTGCGAACTGCACGCCATTTTCAAGCTCGAATTTATATTATATATAAATCATAACGTTCAACTTCGTTTTTAATAACGAATTAAATATTAAATTCCATTAATATTCCCAATATAATATTTAAAATAAATAAATTAAATTAAATATTTGACGGCCAAAAATGCGGGTCGTTACATTCTTCCCCCCTTAAAATAATTTCGTCCTCGAAATTGCTAAGGTAAGAAAGAACATATAAATTCATTAGCTTCCCAATTCAATTTATTTTAAATCAATTCAATACAATTAATATATATTTTCAAAAATATTGAAAATTTCCTAATACCTTAAATTTCCGAAAAATTTCGTCAGCACCTCCTCTGTACGGCTCAATCGGTACAACCACAATTCGCCTTCCTGGGCCTTCTCTAATCCAAAAGAAAATGAAACAGCCAAGCGGCTTGCCAAACAGGCTCATAAATCACCAAACCCATATAAAAATAAACGTGTACCTTTTTGTCGGGCATATCCTTATATCCTTTCCATCTGCTATCCTGTCAGCATATGCAAATGCATTCCCAACAAAATTCCAATTTCATCCTCAAAATCAAATCCTTCACACGTCCAAGCCAAATCTCATTCTTAACTCAATCATCATCCATCATCAATTTCAACTCTTGACTTACCAGTCCAACACCATTTCAGATTCCTGTCTCCCAATTCCAAATCTGATTCCACTTGATATATTATATCTCGATTCAATTTTCATTTAATTTGTTTCAGTTCCATTCGTATTTACTTTTCCAAATTCTATTTAATTTTGTTCTTGTTCAAATAATTTCTCTGGGAGTTTTTAAACAGTTCAGCTCTTTTGAAAATCAAATATCCCCTTTCAGGATTCAAAACAACTTGTTTTTCTCAAAGAAATTCAAAACAAGATTTTTGGTAGTAATCCGTCACTTAGAACTCGAAAATGAACACTGATGATGTGGCCAGCATCCTCAGAGTTATTTCCCAGCTATCAAAGTGAGTTCAATACTATATCTTTTCAAAACATCAATTTTAAACACTTCCCTTTTGAAATCTATTGCAAAATACTAAACACAATGCTTGTGAAACAAAATTAAAATCTCCTAGGATCTTAAAATTATCATATATTCAATCCAAGTTCATTTGCAGTCATCTTTCCCACTTTAAGAAATTTCAATTCCAATTCTGATTTAGATTTCAGATTTAATTCATCTGATTTTATATCATACGAATTTGAATTGGTTATTTATATAACCATTTCAATTATAATCAACCAACACATCCATAATACCATAATATTCCCAATACATATATTTCCTTTATATCAAAATATAATTTGGGTAAATTATTTCATTTACCCTCTTCCAAAACATACTGTGTCGGTTTATCGTACTTGAGTGTTTAGAAACTCCTATCGATACAGTGGATCAAACTGATCGATCAGAAATCATAAACAACTCAGCCAATAGATCTCCACAATATAAAACAATTTTTATAAAATCTACAAATACGTTCACTCGTATATATATACTCAACTCAATCTAGGGTATTGCTAACCCCATCTCTACTGAGTCACGCCACAGAGCCAAGGTAATTACTTAACCAATAGCTCTGATACCACTGTAACGAACCGGGATTTTCGACTCCGAAAATCAACATCAAACTACCATGTTGACCATTCAGACATCGAATATTCCAGATCATTAATAGAAAGAAGTTAGAGGGTGAGAATAGATAAGAAAGAAATATTAGAATAGAAGAAGAAGAAGAACACCACACAGAGTCTCACATCGCAGCGGAACAAAATATAATACAGAAATAATCTTTATTGAGAACTTTTGAAATACTTACAATATCAGAGTACACATCTGGACAGTGATACTAATCTGTCCTCATATAACACACAGCGGAATAATAATATCATACGTCTGGACTCTTCCAGCTCGTCTCTTCACAGCAGTCGATAACCTGCACCTGTACAACTCGGTCTAACCCGAGCATTTACAAAACACCGGGTCAGTCTGGTGAACCAGAGTGAGATAAACTTGCACAGTAATAAGGGTGAACCATCCAATCGTGATTTAGAGTTCAAAAATCTTTTCAAAAGAAAAGGATAATCGTAAGACCAAATCCACACATAAACACGGACGGTTTTTACCTTACGATAACCCAAAACAGTTTTGAAATCAATATCTCTTCTGATATTATAATAATGTCTAAATACAAGTAAATAGAAATCTAGTGGAACGCTTGCATCTCACGCTCCACATATATAGTATACAATCAAAAACCCGCAGGCGCTTATTGAGAATTGGATTCCGACTTGACAAGGTATGGGTCCACCTTCCGATAGTGTATCTCTAGAGACGAATACACTGGGTTCAACAAGAACTTCTTGTAACCCGGCCCTCACATGACCGACCACTCATTTCGCTTGAGTGTATCGAATGTATATCACCGACGGTTGGGATCAGCAACCGTCTCCCGACAAGGGACAGCATCGAAACATAGATTAAGAAACAAATAGGATTTCCTCTAGATAGGTGATCATACACCCTAATGGGAGCGACCCACATAGCCATGCTGCCTGCCCGATTTTTGTCATTTCCTGGTTGATGAGGCTTGAGGCCAGAATTTATTCTTGAACATCTGGTCGTCATTCACTTTGAATGCCACATCGTCAGATCCGTCAGATATCACTAATTGACGTCCACAAAAATACTCTAGCTGAAAGCTAGAGAATGGCAATTCCCTGCCAACAACTATCGTACGTTTGAAGAAATCAACGTACGTGATCCTTTGGAAATACTCTGTCAGACATTCGTCCATACACGTCATCCAGGAACAGGATGAACCGAAGGCACTCTCCTACTGCATCCAATATAGGAATCACCCCATGGATCAGTAGCGAGAAGTCCTTGCAACCCGTTGATTCCAACTACGACAGAATCACAGCTTTTCTCTGCTTGCCAGGCGGAGAATATTAGTGGTTCTTCCGTTTATGAAGATCCACGGTCTTCAATGCTCCATCTCGATCACCTTCTGATATCTTCACGTATTTGTTGGTCGGAATGGTTTTCGAATATAAATTCGATCCCGGTCTTTCCATACCAACAATCGTATTGGCCAGATTTGATAGTCGGTGTTTTAACTATCAAAATATACAGTGTTTCAAACATGACACTCCAATGAGTTCACTGGTTCAGTATTCAGCATCATTTGGCCTTTAACAAACTGATTTCCTTTTTGTTAAACTGAAACTTCCAATTCTTTTAATATTCAAAAATACGATATTTGAATAACTCTAATCGATTAACTAACATTCGTCTTAACTCCATTCGCTTGACTCTAGATCACAGCGATCACAATGGTTACGCCTGAATCCCTCAGGAAACATCCGACCGCCGTAGGCTATCTACAGCCCTGCGAATTACGCTAGCAGTCGTACGAAATGGCAACTCAGCCGTATAATTATGTTTGGCGAATTCTATCTCGAATAAATATATTCAATTTCCCATTTTGAAATCTCATTTAAAATTCTCCTTTTTACTAGATCTCGTTTTCAAATAAGGTTAATGTAAAATTAACGTCTTAACACTTTGAATCTCACTTAAAACTCTGGTTTATAATAAACCCTTTTTATCATAATCTCCTTTTACTTAGTTCATATAATTGAGTACGTTTATTTCCTTTCACCATTCAATTGGCTTGCATCTCACATTCGGTAACTTTTTAAATGAATTCCCATTTAAAAATATATTCCTAAATTCATCATAAAATAATAACTTATTTTAAATATTTAACTACTTTAGTAGTTAATCCCTTTATTAACTAAATTAAATATTAAACCCCTTTTAAATCCTTATTTAAATTCAAACAATATTCATTTAACTATTTTAGTCAAAACACATTAACTTGATAAACAAATTCTAATTCCAGACGGTCGATTTAATTAACTCAAAAACTTGATTATCTTGTTAACTGATTTCAACAATCCTCGCTTTAAATCAATTAAAAATATAATTAATTCAAATAGATTCTAATTATTTGTTTTTCTTTTACCAAACAATGATCAAAGTTTAACCCTTTCGATTCATTTCTTATCTTCATGCTTGAAAATCTGATTAACATCAGCATATGCTTTATAAAATAAACCAACCATAAATCAAGGTCTTAAATAAATAAAATATTTATTTAATTCCCTTTTATACTTTATTCAAATAATATATTTCAAAATCTGAGTCCAGTTATAAAATAAACTTTATAACTTCACTTTTATCGACTCACCTAACGGTGAATCCATATCTATAAACCGATTGATTTTTAAAGGCCATACTCTGCCAAACACTTAACCAATACCACCTATTGGTTCAAACCAAACAGAGGTTGAATATCCAGTCAATAATCAACCATCAAATCAATCACACAACAGATCAGTTCATATATGATAATATGAAAATAAATAGTTCATTTGAGGAATCCGGTTGGATCCCTCCAACCTGTTCTTCCCTGTATTCAAATGGTTATCTCAAATCAGACGGTTCAGTTTTGTTTAACTGATAAATTAAATAACGACCATTTAACATCAACCGCAAACAGTTCAACAATTTAAAACATGTTTATAAATAAACGTGACCAACCAAGGTGAGTCACCTTTATTGGAAACAATCGTTAAAAATAACGATTTGGTATTTCACTGAAATTAAACACGGTTTAATTTCATCGATTAAATCAACATATAAGCAGATACTAGCAAAACAGTCAACCATTGGCAAGCAGAGCGCACAAAATAAAAACACCCAATTTATATAAAATATAAAAAGGGTAACTGAGTGAGTTTAACTCACCTGCTCTGGTTATTGCTGACGCGGTTCGATTATAATCAAATTAAACAGTGTTTAATTATGAACTCCAGCTATCTCAGTCTCAATTCATCATAGTTCCATAATCTATGATCCGTCACCGCGATCTTAACGCAATTTGCTTCACCGGATTCCAACCTATAGATAAGAAATTATCAACATTTTAATCTATATAATTTTAATTCAATTAATCAACTTAATTAACTTTTAATTATATAATTAATCTTTTAATCAATAGTTCATTAGTCAGACTAATTATATATGAAAATACTGTCGATACCATGCTGTCTTCTTTCCCACAAGGCGCTGCACTCTCCTCACGTTTTTGCTGCTGCCCAACTCCATGCAACCGCCAGGACCCCACGTTACCCTTGCTTCCCTTTTTCTCCAGAACCGGCACCCCACCGTCGGCCTTTCTGAGCTTGCTCCCTTTTGTCTACCTTTCGCCTTTCTTGTTTCGTTCCTTTTTTTTTCTTGAACGCACGCTCTACTTCTCCTGCTTCTCTCTTCGTTCCAGTACCCAATGCTCCGCCCCACCACTACATGAACCCACTCATCGCAACATGAATACTTCCATCCATGATCAACCGAACATGCACCACCCTTCCTCCATTCAAAACAAAAGCTACAGACACATCTCACCTACAAGTTGAGTTCATTCCTTTCCTTTAGAGTCAAAGCAAGCTCTCTCTTCTTTTTATTATATGAAGAATGAACGATGGAGATGTTTGTTTCAGTATGTAGAAGAACAAAATGTGAAGGACTCTTTTGTATTTAAAAGGATAGGAAGTGTGGCTATCACGTTATTGAGGGGTCGCTTTCACCGGTGTATACTTTGTCGGCAAGGCTTCTACAGTCTAGGTGGTAGCTGTATATTATGAGGTCTGCACATTTAATTCAAATAGAAAAGTTAGGCTGGTAGGCATGGGGTAGCCTGTTCGTTCACATGGGAAGAGGGTAGCCACCGTGTTTGAAAGCACATGCCAAGGGTCGTCATTAACTTAGATAAGGTAGATAAAAAAAATATTATTTTATTATATTGAAATGTCATGGTAAAGTAACACGTAAAATTGACCGCAATCGACTCCCATTTTCTGATTAAAAAGCTAATCTCAGTGTAAAAAGGTATTCTGGTCCTAATGGGACAAGTTTCGTCGAAATCCGAGGTTGTATGAAAAAAATTCCTTTATAAAACCAGAAATGAACACACATTTAATTTTTCCACGGTCACCAGATAAATCAAATCCACTTGAAACTGCGAACATCGACAATAACTTTTCGATACGAACCCAACGGCACTAGTTTCGTCGCATTCTGAGACTGTTGCCCCGGTAGGCTGTTTTTACCCCGAACCGCAATACCCTTTTTTAACACCAAATTTTCCGGTCTCTAAAAATAACAAACTATATACCTATCCTGACTCTAATCGACGATACGAACTCAACGGAACTGGTTTCGTGGCCTAATTCGATCGTCTGCTCAAGTTATGCCAAATATCCTTTTATTTATTTTAATACGCGCTATAGAAATTGAACGGGCGTTTACGACTACCATGGTCACATACGACATCGGTTTGCCACGCCATTTGACACCGTGCAATAATTTAACGATACGGTTCTAATTAAACTGATTTTGTCGAAATCTGAGTCCGTTTGCAAAACGGCTATTTTAAAGGCTTATAATTAATTAACGATTTTCCATAGCGACTATTTCAAAATTTGATTTGGCCATAAATATCAAACTATAACACGAAATCTGGGTTTTTCTCTTTCATATGAAAACTATTGCCAATACGGCTCCAACGTGTCTTGTTTCACAGAAATCCGACTTATATCGAATCCTGTATTCTCAGTTGAAGTTCAAAACTCTATTTTGCGAACTGCACGCCATTTTCAAGCTCGAATTTATATTATATATAAATCATAACGTTCAACTTCGTTTTTAATAACGAATTAAATATTAAATTCCATTAATATTCCCAATATAATATTTAAAATAAATAAATTAAATTAAATATTTGACGGCCAAAAATGCGGGTCGTTACATTCTTCCCCCCTTAAAATAATTTCGTCCTCGAAATTGCTAAGGTAAGAAAGAACATATAAATTCATTAGCTTCCCAATTCAATTTATTTTAAATCAATTCAATACAATTAATATATATTTTCAAAAATATTGAAAATTTCCTAATACCTTAAATTTCCGAAAAATTTCGTTAGCACCTCCTCTGTACGGCTCAATCGGTACAACCACAATTCGCCTTCCTGGGCCTTCTCTAATCCAAAAGAAAATGAAACAGCCAAGCGGCTTGCCAAACAGGCTC